>BCLK01000072.1:0-86410 GCA_001748405.1 Paraphoma sp. B47-9
AAGGTATGACTACGCCATCCAAGGTCTCCATAGACTTATAACGCATCCAAGCTTCTTTATCCTCTATAATTTTCCTCGGAAGTCTGTTACTTCGAGAAACCCCTCAAGCCACCTCGATCTCAGCTTGAAGTTTAATCCTACGGTCTCTCGCACTCCGCTAATGGTCGCTGCACCGAGCTACCTCCTCACAATTTGCTTCATTCAGCTATGATATCCTCTCCGAAGCGGCCTCAGCAAAACTAAAGAAGAATCGTCGCGTATAGCCACGTCAATCTACCTAGCATGCTTGATGCACTATCAGTGACATTCACGCCCGAAAATTCGCCCAAGATCTCGCTGCTTGTGGATCAGCATGGGCAATAGATGTGATCAGGCACATTATGTTCCCTTGACCGTGATGAAATTTCCATCTATGGTGGGGAATGGGAAGTATGAGGAAAGCTTGGTGTGGATGCGTTGGGGTGAGAAGGATGGGTGTGGATTATGTACAAGTATGTGCGTTGAAGTAGTGAATACTTATGCATAGTGGGGTATTCATTGAAGTACATTATGTCCACATTCTCGGTGAAAACTACGACTAAAAGCATTACAAAGAGTATCCAGTATCCGAAGTGCGGCCGTGTATCTTGCATATGACATACAAGACATCAACCCAGCACAATGGTAAATAGCTCCGAAACCAGAACATATCGGTCCTTGATAATAGTCGCAGCACATATGCCGAGTTATGCCTCCGCGGGGTAAAAGTCACACCAGAACTTGGCAAAACCCGAGCATCAGGTCACGGAATGACGCATGCATTAGCTGAACATCAAATATCGCCGTCATACCGCCGCGCACTGCCCTTGTATGCGCCGTGAAATCCGAGAGCCATTGGTCCAGCCATTTCTGCTCGGCCCATCTCGCTCAGATCTTTGGCATTCAGAACAAGCAGGTAACTCCTCTCCACATACCCATCCAGCACCACGGTCAGCAATACGCCGTCATCTTCTGCCTTGCCGTCGGGATCGGCGATGAATATTGGCTCGCCGGGTGTATGTCCTTGAGTCTCCCAGATGATCGATGTTTGTGTGATGTTGTCGAACTTGATGATGCCGTCCATGAATGAAGACTTGAGGCGATCGGCACAGCCATATGTGTAGCGGTGACGCTGTGTCAGGTATCGCGGGTTAATCGTCGGGAGCTCCACGCTGATCATCTTATCGGCTTTGAACAGAAGTTCAGCGGGAAGAGCGCTGGATGGGCTTGCGTCCTCGATGCTTGAAAGACGGAATTGTGTTTGCATGGGCAGGCAGGAGAGGCGCTTCTTGCCCGCGTACTCCAGCCCACCCCCGGATGAGAGCAGGTTGTCGTAATAAAAGCGGTGCATCACGTCGGTGTTCTCGAACATGCTCAACTCAGTGATGATGTCAGTCTTTTTCGGATCGGTACTTGATGGCTCTTCCCAGGCGTTTACACTGTGGAAGCAGAAGAATGGATCGCTCTCGTACTTTGCTACGAGCCCTTTTCCGTTCCTACGGTCGACGACGTACCAAGTCGCCTTCGATTTTGGATCAAACGGGCCGATAGCGTCGAGTACATTCTTGTGATATAGGACGCTGAGTCCAGCCCATGTTACGTGGCTGTTCCATATGCACAGAACAACGTAGTTCTCCGTGAGAAAGAGTGAATGGATGTAGGCTGCCTTGTCCTCGAACGTTGCGAGGATCTTGGTCGTGCCCGTAGATGCGGATGTCTGGAACACACGGTATACTCCCTTGGGGCCAAGCTTACAGTTGAAGTTGAAGAAGTCGCCTGTTTCGGGATCGGATTTGCCATGTGCGGCAGAGAACTCGCCCCTAAGATCCGGATGCAGCTCAGCTTGATATGCCATACCTAGAGGTTCCAGAGTCTCAGGATCAATTCTCTTCATTTGCGCAGAGTCCGTCTTAGCATGTAGTGTCTGTACGCCACTGGTGTGACCGTTGACAGCCGGCTTCTCGGCGTCTTGTGCGGAAGTGCCTCCGGGCATGTTTAATGACAGGGTGACGCCGACATTCTTCGTAACGCGGCTCGGATGGAACATGCCCATGATCTTCTTGAAGAAACTCTCGCAAGGATCCCGCTTTGCCGCGAACGTGATTCCGTCGACCTTCCCTGTCGCTCTGACAAGCTCGAGATACTCGTCTACGGTACGTCTAGACCTATACTGGACTTTTGCGGGACTGTTGGCGTCCGGAAAATCGATCTGGAAGCGATGTACGCAAGAGAAGCCATCGAACCAGTGCTTAGCAGCCCACACCTTGCCATCATCTGTGTTCGCCTTGTAGCCGAGAGGCCCGGTACGGTCTGCATTAATGTGTCAATAGATGGCGGGCACTTGCAGGTGAATTTCACTCACATAATACACCAGCAGCGAACTTTGGGATGGTGCCTGTTACCGCAAGCTCGACTGGTTCATGCTCTTCATAATTGGTATCGAAGCCGGAATCGTTTGGCCAGACATCAGTCGCAGCCACCATGACGTCGTGTCGTCTTTTGCTCCGGGGCGCGGGACTTGGCAGCCAGACTTTTGTTCGGGGGTGAATTGTGAAGGGAAGTGAAATGCGATGACGAGGGCAGCAGATCTAAGCAAGTGCGGCTCAGCTAGGGTATCAAGTAGAAGAGCTAAGTGCTAGTGCTAGTGCTCGGCTAAAAGTGGGTCAACCCTTGCGAACTGGTACTGTGTAGTGAATGCAACAAGTAGCTGGACCATCAAAGTCTCATATATCTCAGCTTAACGGACGTAAGACGCAGGCCAAGTGGCAGCACGCGCAAGCTGCCGACTATTGTACCTAGTAGCGTTGACTCCTTTGCTAGGCGATGTTACACGTCCATGGCGGGAAGGCCGCGCTTCTACACGAGCCCTCGCTTCCCCATGTTCCACCTTTGTTAAGAGCTAGCATTCGCTGTATGCTGACGACCCTGTGTGCACAGAAGGTTAGCGCAAAGAGTGACCGAGGCTCAGAGAACTGAGAAATGAGTGAGTGCCGGTTTGTCGTCCTCTTTGCAAGGTTTTCAACGTCTTTGTCCAATGAATGGAGCATATGTTACGGCCGGAAGTCTTCACCAACCCCACCCCCAAGAGACAACGAATCTTACGATCTTTCAAGTAACGGCCGTAAGCTGGTCATCTTCGCGTTCTCATCTTATCATTCACTTGGAATTACCGCCGTTGCGCAACGTTGGACTTGCTCGTGAAGTGACAGAGCATGTTCGTGATGTTGGACACAGCGCTCTTAATCATGTGGCTTGTCCGTATATGGACAATGTAAGCGAGTTGGCACCGCGGCGCTGGTTGATCTGTTCCAGATCGCAACGTGGAACGGAGAATTCTCGCCTAATTTGGGACGGCGCGGCATGGCAGGGAGATGACAGAGGATGATAGGCGGGTAGTAAAGTGGACACGATGAAGGTGTAATGTCGGTGTAGGAAGACGCGAGACGTGCTGGGAAGAACGACGATCCTGATATCGCCAGTGTCGCGAATGCCTCGGGAGAAGAGTCCGTTGGGAAATGGCATCAGTCGTGGGACAAGAGGATGCTGGTGCTGTCGTCCCACGCTCGCTTACCAAAACGAAAGAGTGGTGCAAGCAGACGCACGGGTCGCCCTTTTTAAGGCAGTCTCGCTGAGCTAGACCTAATGCATGCTAGCTGGATTTCACTCAGCCCTACCGATGTGTTGCATCATCAATTTCACAATTTACCACAACACATTCGCGGCGACTTTGCGATCAAGAGACTCAACATCGCGCTTCTACTGGCTGCTAAGCCTGATACGGATCGTCTTCGCCCTTCCTTTGACGCGCAGTAGTGGATTGTGTGCATTTATCAGCTGTGCGAAAACTCGCAACCACAACCCGTACACCCCACCGACAATGGGTGCCCTTCTCACTCTCCCCATAACCCTCTTAAACACCCTCTTACCATTCACACGCCCGGGTACACCGCTCGCACAAGACCTCATACATACCGTCATCCTATGCGGGACCCTCTACTACGCACCCCAAATCGCAGAATGGTACAACACACACCACACAAACCCACCACATGACCCTCCACCCACCGAGCATGATGCTGCACAACCCCCACAAGCAGGCCCACCGGAGCCTACCAGACAACGCGACCCCCTTCCCCTCGACGACCGTCTGGTTCTCCAACCATCAGACGACGAAGACGACGACGCAATTCCACCTCCCTTAGCCCCAACACCCCCACACATCCACCACGCAGACGAACCACCGCTCCCCCAAGCCATCCCACAACTCAACGCCCAACCCGACCCCTTCGCACCCGGTCCCGCAAACCCCAATGCTCCGCGCCCAACGCCGCAGAATCGGCCCATCGGCGCCAAAAAAGCGAAGAGTCTAGCGCGCAAAGACCAGCGGCGCGCATACCATGAGTTCCACAGGCAAGAAGCCGAGTTGCGACGCTTGCGCGAACAAGAAGGCGCAGCGGAGCGCGAGGCTGAGATTGCTGCGGAGAAGAATCGACGTGCGAAGATTGAGGCGGAGATTATGGAGAAGGAGAGGGAAGAGCGGATGAAGCGCAAGGATGAGGAGAGGAGGGAAATCGAAGAGGAACAGGCGAGACGGGATCGTGTTGTTAGTAGGGTTAGAAACGAAGTCCAGAGAAATGGGTTCGTGGATCTCCTTGCTGAGGCGAGGAAAGAGGGGAAGGATAAAATGTGGGTGCTTAAACTTGTCAGGGCGAGTGGCTTGTTGGCACAGTTATCTGTGGGTGGCGCAAAAGTAATGATCACGGGAGAGGGGTGGTTAGTAAGATTAGATGAAGAGGTTATGAGACAGGCGTATGCAGAGGCGGAGAAGTTTGGGGCGAAGAACGGCGGGAAGGTGGGCTTTGAGGAGTTGGGTGGTTTCATGGAGAGAGCTGTGCGGATGAGGGCGAAGGCCTGATTTTGACCTTGGTTGGGGAACATCGAGCGTGCAAAGTGCTTGTATGGCGACATGATACCCAGTAATGAAGCATGGATGTTGATATGGGCATGGTTCAACGTCCACATTAATGGCACATTTTGTTCGAATGGTCATGCAAGCAATGATTTCGCGCTCTTCTCTGACTTGATATTTCATGATTCTCATCCAATACGAGAGCCGAAGCACGATTCCCCGGTCCTCCTCGGGCTCAGTATTGTCACATTAGCCGTCACTCGTACATCCAGCGCATATCATGTTCGAATTGTCCATTTTTGTCATGCAACCATGAAAGAGGTTATTCGCCTAGAAGACCCTTGACATGCTGAAGATCCTCCATACCGTCCGATAACTATCAGACAAGCCCGATGAGAGAAAACCCAGACACCATGCACCGCCACACATACACGCCTTTCCTTATCGGTTGGACTTGGCCACACGCTCCAACTCGTCCTTCTTCTTGATTGCGTACGAGTTGCTGCTTCCCTTGGCAGCGTTGATGAGCTCTTCAGCGAGGCACTCGGCAATCGACTTGACATTGCGGAACGACGCCTCACGGGCACCGATGGTGAGCAGGGCAATGGCCTGGTTGACGCGGCGGAGAGGCGAGACATCGACGGCCTGGCGACGGACGGTACCGGCGGAACCGATACGAGTGGAGTCTTCGCGGGGACCGCAGTTAACGATGGCATCGACGGCGACCTGGATGGGGTTCTGGTCGGTCATGATGTGGATCTGTGACTGTCAGTCTTGCTCTGCAATTCTCTTCATACGCCACAACTTCGTGTCCGGCGCGGAGGGTAGATTGAGATAGACGTACGATCTCGAAAGCGTGGGCAACGATGCGCACAGCCATGAGCTTCTTTCCGTTGTTGCGGCCGTTCATCATGAGCGAGTTGGTGAGGCGCTCAATGATGGGGCATTGTGCCTTCCTGAATCGCTTGACGGCATAGCGGCCGGCGGAATGTGAGATGTAGACGGGCGAGCGAATCTGGATGTAGTCGCTGCACATCAATTAGCCCAAGCCCTCATGCGCACTTCTGATATGCCCAGTGCCACCAATATTCATCGATGCGCGAACGGCGATGCGGATAACGTACGTCAAAGAGATGTCGCGGACCTCGACCTCCTCGTAGGACCACTGCTGAGAGTCAATATAACGGCGTGTCGAAGTTTGGCGGCGAACGTGCCTTGTTGAACAGCTTGATGCTGCCAATCTCGTCGGTGACCTCCTTGGGGAGCACGGCGTAGCCGGATGGGCTCTCGACCTCGATTTCTCCGTCAGACATGATTGCGGTTTTCGGTGGTAGAGGAAGGAGGAAGTGGGCGCTGGTCGGTGTTGTCGCTGGAGATTGACGATGCTAGGTCGACACCCAAAATTCAATTGTGTCTCGCTAGGCCGGCCAATGAGAAGCGGGTCTTGGCGCACGACAACTCCACACGCGCACAGGCCACAGACCACGACAAGTTCACTGAATGAAGGGAACTTCTCAAAAGGTAATATCTCGTTGTGCTGACGAGGCTATATCATACTGAGATCAGATGCGCTTCTCTGGGCGTTGACGTCGCCTTAGCTGAGCGTGCATGATACAGCGCACAACGTGAATTAGAGCAACCACCAAGATCGAGGACAGCTCGGCAAAGCTATCGATCAGTGTTGATGGTATAGTCCAGCCTCTGAATATGGATTGGTCCTGGTCAAACTCGAGTATATTTAGAGAGCAATTATGTGCAATACTATCCAATATCACCATAGTAGGTAAACTATCCTACCACGCCATTCTGAATCCAATGTACACCCGAAGCAAAGGTATCCAACGCCGAGAACAGTGCGCAGGATGCGACAAGCCTCCAACTCCATGCAATGCCGCTGAGCCCGCTCTGAAAGAAGAAATCAAACATCTCACTAGTTCTGCAAAACCAAGCATCCAGGCTTCCTATCTGCCGAATCTTGATACGGGCGCACTTATGTCCCTGCGATCTTTTGTAAGCATCTGCTTCATCGGAGTGCCATGGCCTTCTGCCATGCTTCTCGCTCGTCCCCTCCGCTCACGGATCTGCCGAAGCGCAGACTCTCTATCAATGGGAGCAATGTTCAATGACAACTCACCCAACACAGGAGTACGCGCATTTGATGCCGCGTGGGCCACTGTGGAGGGCGTCATTGGTCCTTTGCCTGGTCTGAAAGCTGGGGTCGCTGGCGAGAAGGCGATCGGGATCGTGGTAGTCGTCGTGCGAAGCTCGTAGTGCGCTGGTGTCGACGGAGGTGTTGGCTCCGGCTCATGCTCCTCGTCTTCGTCCTCGATGACATCCTCATGGATCTCGATAAGCGCTGGCTTGTTCTCCTTCTGAACAACACGTCTGCTGATAATATCCTTCTCAACGTCTGCAGGGAAGATGGTGCTGTGAGAATCTGGCGTCCAAGGCGAGGACTCGACGGTTGTCTGCACTACAGCTGATAGTGCCAAGGTGGAGAATTTTGCGGGCGTAGATGTGCGTGCGGGAGCATGTGTCTTGACTGGGGAAGGCATGGCGCGAAACGTGCCGCTGGTAGGTGAGAAAGCTACCTCAGCCTCCGTGTCCGCGACCGATGGGTGGACTAGCAAGGTGGCGTCGTCGGCTGAGCTACTCCTGTCGGTGTCCCTCTCATGCTTGACAACAAGTGTTTCTTCCGTCGTTGGGGTGAAGGGACGCTCGTCCTCCACGGGCTCCTGCTTAACGACTACATCGTCCACCAGGTCGTCCCCGTGGCTGCTTGATGGCGGCGTGTAGACAGGCACAGACAGCTTCAGTCGCTCCATCTCCGTCGCGTATGTATTGTCGTGAATGTAGGTTTTGCCCTTGTTCTCGGCAATACGGCAGGAGCAGCACTGAAACTGGCACTCCATCTTCATAAAGTCAATCTGATCCTCGGCTCGCTCGCGAAGACGCTTCTCGGTTGCTAACTCCTGTTGGAGCAATTTGAGGTCGACAGCTGTCTTCTTTGGCGCTACATTCTCCTTATCGTCATCCTCGCGTTCTATATTGCGTTGCTTCCTCGGCGACCGGACTGGTGTTCCAAACTCATCGCTTTCATCCGCACCGGCGGTGGGAAGAGCGATGTTGCCTTCCGCAGCGATACGCATGACTTCTTCCTCTTTCAAGCTGGTCTTCAGCGCATCGCGTTCGGCTTCTGTCGACCTAAGTTTATCCGCTAGGGTCTGCAACTCCATGCCGAGGCGGGCGGTTTTCCCTTCCAATTCGACCTGCAGGCTATAGACCTGGTTCTTGTACTGCTCGGCGGCCTTCTTCCTGAACTCTGCGTCCGACTCGGCGCGTTGTAAATGCTTCTTCAGGTCGTTGACTTTGGTTTGATGTACAGTGGCCATACTTTTCATCTTGAAATTTTCTTCGTTGAGTTCTCTGGCCTTCTTCTTCATGGCATTGTATTTCTCGGTCGCGGTGTTTAGTTTCTCCTCAAGGTGGCCCTATAGATTTTGTCAGTCTGTATGACTGCCACGCGTGCATGGATGTACTCACAACTTTGTGGTTGTCTGACTTCCATTGATCTTCGCGCTGCTGGAAGACCTTTTCCCATTCTTTGATGTTGGCCCTGCTCTTATTCCACTCCTTCTCATACTGCTCCCTGGAGACGCCGTTTTGCAAGTTTGATCTTGCCTGGGCAAGATCACTCTCCAGCTCCTCAATGCGGACTGCCTTGCGCTCAAGGACCATCGCGTGATCTTTGTCGTGCTTGTTGAGTTTCTCGATCCACTTGGCCTTCTCCTTCTCGAGCATCTGCTTATATCGCTGCGCGACTTCGCGGGGGTCCTTAACCTCGAGGCTCTCGAACATGGTCGCAAGACCTTGCACAGAGACATCCGAGTCGGTGCGGCGATGCATTGGCGAGCGGATAGGTGATCGCGTGGGTGAGAGCGGTGGTATCGCTGAAAGGAGCGGCGCTGAAGGCGATTGTGGAAGAGGCTCGCCGTATGGTGGAATCATGCCCGTCGCGCGCTCTGGGCTGAGTGCGAACGGCTTCCATGGCGGCGACATGCCTAGCTTGGAGGGCGACGGCGGATCCATTGGGACCGGGTTTTCTTTGAGGCGCGCCAACTTGACGGTATTGCGAGTAAAATCTACAGTGGAAGGTATATCTCGATGTATTTCGATGTTGCAAGTGGCAGTGGTGGGCGGTAAGGAAGCTGCAGGTTGTGTGTGGAGCGGCCTGGGATGGCAGGCGCCATGTAAACAAACCTAAGCGACCCACCTTCCGCGTAGCAACCGCACGTGCCACCTGCATGAACGTCACCCAAGCGCCCCACGTTTCTTTCATCACCATCGCTGATATGCAATCGCACGTATGGATAGTCAATGCATCGAGCAGCCACCGGAATCATCTTTGTGACTCCATGTCGAGCAATCCGCTAACAGGTTCCGCAGCAATATGCGCGCGGTCACGAATGCGGTCACGTCAGGTCGCACGTATGAAGAGGGTTACAGAGCATATGGATTGACTATATGAAACGAAAAGTAGAAAAATCTCTTAAACACATTGAAGGGTGAAGGCTATGTAACACACTAGGTTCAGCCATAGCATGCTAAAGCAGTTCATCTTGGACGACCACGAATCATTGCGATATCTCGTGCAACCATTCTCCCGAATGCGTCTACAGATGTGCCTAATCGCACCGTTAATCCCAACCAGCTTGCGCCTGTGTTGTTCGCAAGATCAATACAGAAGCCCGCATTTGTGGGAGATTTGGTCTAGGCACGAGCCCCGTTTAGTTCAGGCTCGTACTACAGTAGGTAGGAGAACCTGCGAATTCAGTATGGTGGTTTACAACAGCAGCTAATGGAGGCAAAACAACGGGAGTGTAGATAACATAGACCTGGCTATCTTCACAGCATATTCCTTCTTTTTTGTTTCTAATGCGAAAGTCTGCCGAAGCTAGACAGCCTTGTGTGAGCCTGCAGATTCAAATGTAGTAATACTTGGCCCGCTGAAGCGCCTAGAAGATCGCCTTACACAAGCTCTTGTCCAGCTTCCAGCTATCGCAGATGGACAACGCACGGGCCATGCGCTAGAAAAGCGGCGGGTGCCGCACTTGACCTTCGATTTCCTCCGCGCTACTCTTTGAAGATAAGTATCACGTCGACATACAACCATGGTCCTGGCCGTACAGAATGGAGAGATCAAAAACGAGAAAGCCTCACAGAAAGTCTCGGAATGGCTGCATCCCTTGCAAGGGGCGCCACGTCAAGGTATCATTACCCAAGCCTGGCAAGCACCGCGTGAGGCTGATCATCTCAAGTGTGATGAGCAACAACCTAATTGTGCCAATTGTGTCAAACAAGGTACTGTCTGCCAGTATAGGCCGACGAAGAGCAGAGAGAGCTCCACAGTATCACCGATGCCATCGGCCACAGTAACGCCATCATCAACGGAAGTTACGACAGCTGATTCAGGGTTGCATGCTGTTGCGACTATTTCTCCAGATGTAGCACTCAATGTCATGCAAATACGCCTGATACACCACTATACAACTGTTACAGCAAAAACTCTTGCGCACAACGCGAAGTCCGAGGATGTCTTTGCAACGAATCTCGTGCACACTTCTTGTACGTCACTGGGTCCTGGAGCATCTCGCACTTTTGTTGTCGCCTATTGTAGCCATTGTGCGACTACGTATTGCTTTAGGACTTCATATCAGCATGCGACAGATGCTAACTTGATCGCTGGATCTAGTCAGCTATCCATTTCTGCTTCACGCCGTGCTGGCGCTCGCTGCGCTACATCTGAGCCGTATCGAAGGCCCATCATCGCCTTTGTACGCAGAGTACTGTCTGCTGTCAGACAGACACCACGATGCTGCCTTGAGCGACTTTCGGGCCACTGTTGCCGATATCGATCACACGAATTGGAAGGCAGTCTTGATGTTTGCTGGTGCTCTTTATCCTCTCTCTTGCACAGCAGCTATCAACGCGAGCGGCGACTTGGAGCTTTCTTTCGTCAATTTCCTTTCGAACCTAGCCCTCACGCGACGTGTACGGCCAATGGTGACAGGTACGTGTTTACTTTACCTCTCGGAAAATCTGCATTAGATAAACCCTAGTGCACTTCGGACCTGTATCTTTGTACAAGCAGCGTCGAATACTCGCGCGAATAGCCCTAGACTCAACTCTTAGACTGCTGACATTTTCGGCTCCAACAGGCTTCTATGAGGAAATGAAGCAATCAGAGCTAGGTCTCATGATTCCCGACGATATAACGCGAATCGATTGGAAGACAAAAGAGGCCCCTATCGAGACAGAGCTTGTTCAACTACGCAAGTTTTCGGAAGTTATTCACCATCTGTATCCTCCGGATATCGTCGACGCGTATGGCTATGCTATTCATATTCTGGATCTAACTTTTGCCGTTGCCAATACCTCTCCCACCCCGCCTTCGGACGCTTTACTGAAGATCTGGATTCATTTCGTCTCCGATCGATATGTAGAACTTCTCTCTGAGAGGCAGCCGGGCTCGCTCATAATCCTTGCACATTATGCCGTGTTGCTTCATCGCTGCGAGCATTATTGGTACCTGGAGGGTGTCGCAGAGCAGATAATTCACATCGCAAACGCCCTTGTGCCTTCGGAGTCGAAGTTCTGGTTAGATTGGCCGAATTCTCAGATCCTAGGAAGTCCGATCACGCCTGCATCAAGCTGAATACGACACAGCTTTCCTTCTCCGCTGGGAAACACTCCCAAAGGCATTCGCAAACGCCGACACCTACAGCAAGACCTTCAGGAGGTACTGAAAATCTCCAGGCCATTACATCGAGTCTTCCTCGATTCTATAGCACCGTTCGAGTATATTCGCGCTGCGTTTGAATCATGTATTGGATGGGGCAACTACGTTATCCCAAACATGGTGGAAAAGCGCACTGGCACCTCGAGACTGCGATGCGTGTTGGCGCTAACAGTCTCTCATCGAGTGCAGCCGATGCCATACTACGTTTTGCACCTGTGACGACGACGCAGGTGGGGTCGCAAGCACTAGTCCTGTATACGGTGTTTCGAAGGTTGTCGCAACTTTCAACATCAAAACAACCTTGGATCTGGCAAGCTCCACACAGTTGCGGCCTACATTATCAGTGCGTCTCTTAGAAGATACCCACCTCGATCGTCGAAACCTATTTGGTCGTACCATTTGTGGCGCAGCGAAGAGCTTGCACATTGGGGAAGAATCCGATCCCAAATGCGCGACGTGCACGAGGGTCTTATACCTTTTCAGTAATGCTTGCGACTTTTGACATGTCCTGGAGGTATTCAGTTAATTTGAAGTTTCTCTAGTCTCACAGGTCCTAGAATCACTGACCTGATGGTGTGAGATCTCCATCTTTGCACAGGATGAATTCTCAGCAACTTTCGTGGACGCGACTGAGTACAAAGATTGCAGACTCTCGCAAGCCGCGCAGAAATAAGGAAATGTGCATGTCGCATATCGCTCCTGACTATATCAGTGGAGTCCTTCCGCTGTTCCTCGGCCCGCAGGCGCGCACAACTCCGGCGCAAGGATGTTGGGACGGAAGCGAGTACGACGATACGACGTTACGAAGAATGGGGCGCTACTTTTCGACATTAGCGGTCTCGACTTGACAATTCCGCAGGGCGAGAAAAGGTGCTGCAAAGTCCTTCTCCGCCCCATTTGACGCCGTATGGCTAACATGGTGATACGAGTATCCGCAACTCGGTCTGCATTAGGCCGCCGCGTGCAGAATTCAGTGCGATGCTTGAATACATAAGGACAAGACGTCCAGCTCTCCCTCAATAGCACAACATCTTAAAAGGCTTCCATTCTCCTATACACCATACTGGATTCAACCCGGCGCCTGGTCCCCCGCCATCCACGATCGCTAGTTACAAATTGACCGACGATGTCAGAGAACGGTGTCCCTAAGTATGTGCTTTGGCCTTACACACCAACCGTCGCTGCAGGCGCCATCGCTGCCATTGTCTTCATCCTCCTGACAGGCCTACATTCTTGGCGACTTGTTACGAACAGGACGTGGTTCTGCATACCTTTCGTCATCGGAGGCCTGTTCGAAACTATCGGCTATGCTGCGCGCGCAGCCGCCCACAACGACACCGAGTCGACGACCCCGTACATCATCCAGTCGACATTGATCCTCGTCGCACCCATCCTATTCGCTGCTTCGGTGTACATGATCCTCGGCCGCCTCATCAGACGTACCGATTCGGCCTCATACTCCATCATACGCGTCAATTGGGTCACCAAGATCTTCGTCATTGGAGACATCTTCTGTTTCTGCATACAAGGAGGCGGCGCCGGTCTCCTCGTCCAAGCGAAAGATGCAGATGGTTTCAAGCGCGGCGAAAACATCATCCTCGGTGGATTGATCTTGCAGATCCTGATCTTCGGTTTCTTTGTCGTGGTTGCTGGGATCTGGCATCGCCGACTGAGTGCTGTGCCCACTGCAGCGGCGGCAGAGATCTCATGGAAGAAGTACATTTTGTTCTTATACGCATCCAGCGTCTTCATCACAGTCCGTAACCTGTGTCGTGTCATTGAGTACGCTATGGGCAAGGTAAGACATCCCCTACTCATATGGGTAGTTTTCGCTAATGGACTTATAGGACGGATATCTTCTGTCGCACGAGTGGCCACTTTATGTCTACGATTTCCTTCCGATGGTCCTCACGCTCGTCGTTTGCGTCGCATGGTATGATCCCAACATCAAGCCCCGCAAGAAGAACGACGTCGAGTTCGGCCTGCGCCGCTAGGATGAGGATGAGGGTTCGACAAAGGGGAGAACAGAGGTAGAGGGACAAGCGGACGATGCTTCTCTGCTGGAACTCTATATCAGATGATTATATGCTCGTCCCTCGTCAGCCGATGACTTCGAGGCCAGCAAGAATTCTACACCACCCGTCGCCGGAATTTGCAGACAATGCTACTCCGGAGGCTTATGCTGCATCACAGCAGTTGTTTTGAGGAACACACAGACATAAGCAGTGCGATTATTAATCGGTTGTTTCTTTTTTTTTGTTACACGCATCGCGAGGCGTTTCATTTTCTTCTCACAGATATAGTTTCTTTGTCGTAGCCTGGGTCGAAACATCTCGGGCTATCATTCTCCCTAGCTAGATCACAATACCCAACCCGCCGTCCATATCCAGTTCCATTTCCAGCCATGACCAATGCGCGGCGGTATCCAACTAGTTGCTGATGTGCAGCAAACACTCGGTGTGTAGATCTGCGTACTTGTGCGGGGTTCAGCTCTCGTCCTCGATACTCGTGCTTCGGCCCAATCAAGATCTCCGGCGAACAGCATTGCGGGTCCAAGTAAGACCTACGCAATGCGCGAGGCTCACCGGTAGCAGATATCATCATAATCACTCATACTCACATTGCAATGAAGCACGTCTAGTCGCCAGCGGAGTCTGACATGCACATGTACCGGTAGGGCGCGTCGCTAGCTTGAGTCACGATTTGAGCGCGAGGCAACAGCTTACAAGTTGTATATCAAGCACGATGTTCAACTCGATCAGCGATCAAACTGCCCTGTACCCGCAAATGCTATCTAAAGCGCTTGTTCAGCTCTTGACAATTGATCCAATTTGACTACTCAGCCTCCCGACGCAGTCGACGGTCAATTTCGAGAGCAAGTATGGCGCACAAGACAACAGAATTTGAGCAGCTAGTGCTGCAAACGATGAAAGAGTGGAACGTCCCGGGTATTTCAATTGCTGTCGTAAACGGGGAAAACATCGATCCGAAGGTATACGCCCCCTTATCGTGAGAGTCCAAACTGCTGACCAGTATCCAGGCTTATGGTCATGCCGCACTTCCAAACGAGGAATGCACCAAAGATACCCTATTCGACTGCGCAAGTACATCGAAAACCTTTACTGCCGCCGCCATCGCCCTGCTCGTCGATGACGACAAATACCCTGATGTGCAGTGGACCACGCCCGTTTCAAAGCTCTTGCCCGATGACTTTGTGCTCTCTGACGCGCAGCTCACAAAGGACGTGACAATAGAAGATATCCTGAGCCATCGCACCGGTTTATCAACGCACGATGAGTCGTATCTCAGTATACGTGCGAAAAGCCTAGACGATGCGAAATCCATGACACGAAACCTCCGCCACTTACCACTCGAGGCACCGTTGCGAACGAAAATGATATACTGCAACATTATGTACAGTGTCGCATCGTACCTGGTTGAGTCACTCTCCGGTGAGAAGTATCCTGACTTTATCCGCAAACGTCTCTGGGAACCTCTGGGCATGACAAACACCTTCCACGATCTCCCTGGTATCGAAGCAGCAGATGCAATGGATCGCAAAGCAACTGGCTACCGCTTTAAGAAGGACACAAATACGTACACAGCCATACCGGCTGTTTACCAACCCGAAGGCCAAGGCGCGGGCTCCGTGTATAGCAGTGCGGGCGACTACGCGAAATGGATTCGTGCATTGATACAGCACACTGTGCCTCTGAGTGCATCCGTGCAAAAAGACCTCGTAACACCCCGGATTGTCGACCCCGTAGACGAGAAGTATGCACAACCGCTTCACAGCGACCCCTTATACTGCCTGGGTCTGTATAAGGAGACATATCGCGGGCACACGATCATAACGCACGATGGCGCCGTGCCAGGGTTTAAGGCGAAGATGTGTTTCCTCCCCGCGCATGATTGGGGCTTTGTAATGTTTGGGAACATGGAAACGGCCTACTACGTCGCTTATACATTGGCCTATCATCTCATTGATGAATTACTGGGTATCCCTGTACCTGATCGAGTGGATTGGGCGCAATTCTTCAGGGACCAGTGTGAGAAGTTTGAAGAAGCGGAGAAGGAGATCGACCCGGAATTGGTCAAGCCCGAGAATGTGGAACCATTGGAACTGCCGTTGGAGAACGTTGCGGGGCAGTATTTCGACCAGGGTTACAAGGGGATTGTGGTGGAGTGGAAGGAGGGAAAGCTGGTGGCAGATTGTTCGGACCGATGTTTTCCGTTCGACCTCACGTTCGAGCATCTTACTGGAAGGAGATTTGTCATCGAATTGCACGATGTGTGGGAAGATGAGAGGAGAAAGCTTAAAGGAGAGGTGCAGATCGAGAATGGTCGTATTGTGGGGCTGGGTGTGGGGTTCGAGAAGGACATCAAGGGTGGGCTTATTTGGTTCCAGAGAACTGGGTAAATTGGAGTGACCCTGGTACCTCATGCGTTTCGATAGGTAGACCCATATACCCCAAGGCTCAGCGAATGGCATCAGGTCTCGTCATAATCCGCCCCAAGTGGGCTAAGGTATGCTCGGATCAGTTTCAAGAAGGCTGTATAGTCTCAAAGCATTGTTGTAGTACAAACGAATAGTAAATAACAGTTCTAAAAATATCCGGTTCTCTTGATACAGCTGTTCCTAGCCTGCCAGTCTGCACCAGTTGAGAGCCATAAGAATGTAAATATATGAAGCATCTGGTGATCGTGCTGTCGCTCGAGCTGCTCAAAAGCCTTGCGCACGCACGTGCCAGCTTGTCATTGCGCAGTCGGTCCTGAATTTGCAGTGCTCGATAGTATAGGTAACGACCATTGATCTTCCAACCAAAGGTGTTGATGAGACCGTCTTGGTGCGTTGGGTCGCTATGCTGTACTTTTACAACAGCACCATGTCCATAACTACAATCGGCAAGTTGCCTTGTAGGCCTTCGAGCCCTTGATGATGTCCGCCGCCTTTTCGGCCACAGCATACGTTGTTGTCATCGTATGGGCCGCGGGCAGGATTGGGACAACACTCATATCGACGACCCTGAGGCCCTGAACACCATAAACCTTGAGGTCACCATCTACAACACCTCCATCAGCTCTCGCTCCCATCTTAGCTGTTCCAGCCGGGTGGAATAGGGTTGCAACGCCGCCCCGGAGGTACGCATCGAGATCTGCATCGCTGGTGACATTTGCGCCAGGAACGATCTCGAATGGATTGAGTTCGGTAATGCTTTGTGTTTGAGCGATTTTGCGGGCGAAGCGAAGACCTTCGCGAAGAAGTGCTAGGTCCAGAGGGTTGCGCAGAAACCCGCCGTCGGCGACGGGTGCGTCGAAAATGCTGGATGAGGCTGCCTTGACGGAGCCACGAGAGTATGGGTGCTGAAGACCAAGTACGAAGGCACCTTCCGCCGGGATGATCTCAAGAATTGCAGCATCGTTCGCCACGAGCTTCTTGTTCAAGGATGCGTACTGCGCTGCGTAGCCTTTTGCGACTTCTGCTGGGGTGTCCGATGGTAGAGAAGCGGAGGCATCGCCAGCCGCAGCTTGTGCTGTAATCGATGCCGAGGCATTCGAGTATGTTGAAAGTGGAAGAAACCAAATGAAGTCGGCTGTAGGTGAGGTCAATGGGCCCTTGCGATCAGTATCATATTGCCGTCTAGCTTCTGCCGCGAATGTGGCGTTGTTGGCCAGAGTGTTCGTCAAAATCGTTGTGTTGACTGTGGTATACTCTGTGAGCTTTTGATCTCATGCATGGACATAGGCTTCAACTTACTTGTATTCACAACAACTGTTTGAAGATGATCATGAAGGTTGTGGCCAACTGCCGGGAGATCAACGACCGTCGGCACGTTGATTGAGGCTAGGAGCTTAGCATCGCCAATCCCAGAAACTTGGAGCAGCTGGGGCGTGTGTAGTGCTCCGGCAGAGACGACAACTTCCTGTTTGACCTTGATGCTCTGTCGGGCAGCGTTCGCAGAGGTAGCAAATTCAACTCCGGTCACCTTAACCTTTCCATTGGAGCTCTTTGTGAGAATTCGCGTCACCTGGTTGCCACTGAGCAGATGGTAGTTGCTTCGCTGCTTAGCAGATTCGTAGTAAGCTTCCTTGGCTGAAGATCGACTGATATTGACAGAGTCCTGGTTGTGGGGGCAGAAGTAGCCACCAAAAGCATTTCCGGTCGCCTGGTCGTTTATGGGGATTCCAAGTTCTTTGGTCGCTGCAACCATATTTTCTAACATACTATGTTAGTCTCAAACATGTATGATTGAAGCTGACAACTTACTTGTAAGTGGCCAGAAAAAGGGGGAATAGGTTGTTTGCATGTATCCGGAGTCTCCATGGAACTCAGGATTGATCTCAATGTCATACTCGGCCTCGATCTCCTTTGTTGGTGGGGTAAACTTCTCGTTCTAGAGACTTGTTAGTGAGCAACTTGAAGTATCTGGAGTTGTACACATGCCTTCTTGAAGTATGGCAACAGAGCCTGAAAATTCCAACCCTTGTTACCCAAAGTCTCCCAGCCATCATAGTCCGATTTAGAGCCACGGTCGAAGACCATACGGTTGAGCTTGGTCGAGCCACCCACGACCTTGCCTTGCGGGATGGCGATTGCGCGACCGCCAAGTGCAGGGTCCGCAGCGTAAGAGGTGTTCCAATCATACTTTGTTCCCACAGCACCGCCAGCCAATCCAGGGATGGTGACATAATCTTCGTTCAGATCACTGGCCACTTAGTCAGTTTTGATCAACCGTGCGAGAAGAATGGACTCACAAGTCACCGGCCTCGATCACCAGCACATTGACGTCTTTGTGAAGAATCTGGTCAGCAGTATTTCATACAGCTTCACGATGATCAACCTACTTGGTTGCTCTGTGAGCCGATTCGCGACTGTAAGGCCAGCCGCGCCTCCTCCAATAACTAAATAATCATAGGCGTCCAAGAGCTGGTCGGCTCTTGTTACAAGTTGCCCGTTAAAGAGCGGATGAGCGAAGACGGTAGTCGTTGAGAGAGCGACTGTTAACGAGAGAATATGTAGACTGAACTTGGAAGGCATCTTGATCGACTGGCGGCGATGATTGTGGTTCTTCCATCAAGCAATACACTGTCGTGTATATATCCATCTTGCGAATGCTACCGTGAAAACACCGAAAGCCGGGCCTTATCCAAGTACCGATGGCATAAACCGGACGTTTCGTTTAGCCATTTCGTCATTGCTATCATGGCAGTGCTCCGATCTAATCTCGGCGTTCCAGCGTTGGAATTAGATGAAAATCGTACCACGAACTAGAGGGAACTGACAGGCTTCAGGTTGTTTGGCGCATAAAACGTGATCTCCCTGCCAATTTCCGGTGGGCCTCGGCTCATGTTTATGTCGGGGCTATGCGTCCGCCAAAGCTGCGCCTTGAGGGTCGGCCCGATCCACGTGCGTCAAGGTTATGTAAGCCCATCATTCTCACATTGTTCCTGCCTGCGCTCCTCCTGAGTGGCTCGGCCCGCGCACGTGCGTCAGTTGGATCACCAGCCTGCACCGAACATCTCCTTGCCCAGATCACTGATCACGAGTAGTAGACTTCCGTGAACACGGTACAGACCCACCAGAACCGGAACGCGTCACCCTCTTGGCATCTTTACACCAAATTCGTCATCCCGAACAATCAGACGACGAGTGGCAGTGCGTCGAGGGTAAATGGACATGACTACGAAAACGTCAGTATTGCCCGTCCTTAGAGCGCACAGTATCCATATACCTCCTCGCGCTCTAGCACTTTCCCGTCCTTCGTCCTTCCGTTGTGTTCCGGATCATGGCGATAGTTCCCAAAATGCTTCTGACTGACAGCTGGGACTATGTTAATTTGTCAGACATGATGTGATTGATGCCGATACCGACCTTGCCGCTTTCTTAGGGTAGTGAAAAGCTTTCTGCTGGACTGCTTCACGCGCCAACAAGACAGCTCTCGCGAGTCAGCCTAGAAGGGAGCCAACTGTTCTCGGGTCCTGTTGCCTATGACTTGGAACCAGACTGCCCATCATTCGAGATACAATGGTCCTCGTGGGAGTCTTGATCGTATGTGAGGCCGTCCTACCAACAGCCACACGCAACATCTCCCAACATACAAAAACCACTCGCCATAGGCGACTCGGCCTACGACAGTCTTGCAAATTCGCTCTCGAAATTTCTTCACTTTCAACGAGAAGAGTCCATATGTCTCTTTATCGAACTGGAAAGACTTTGTTATTGTCCTTCCTCCATTTCGGCTCTCGGCCATACCGCTAACCGGAGTTCAGAAGCTGTCGCAAGGCCCACGCTAGACAACTAAACCTTACCAAATCCGATTCGGAACATCATCCTCCACATCCAATGCCGTAACAATAGTGAATGGACGTTCGGTGAAGGCGATACCCCGCAGCCGCTAAAGCTATCTTAATTCCATCCTCTGACGATCGCACACGGGGCGGTTGAGTGAAAGTTCGTGCGATTCCTATGTCGGCAGGTCGTCCCCATAAAAGAATGTCACCACGAAACATGCGGTCCTTTCTCTATGTCCGGTCTCAACCGAACGAGTGACGGTTGACGACGCTCCGTTGAGGCGATGCTCTAGTTTACATTCTCCTTCTTTTGGCGACTATCTTTGACACGGCTGAGGTGGCTCCGCCTACAACGAGTCCGATCTGGGCATAGTATATGAATTTTCGTGTACAACATCACGGCTTGGCAAAGCAAGATGACAGGATGTACTGTAGGGAAGGGTAAGGCAGAACCATGTTGCAAGACGAGGTAGCAAGCTATAAGACCATGTGAATAGACACTGCACTCTAGAATACCACCTCGTTCATAACATTAATCCGCCACGATCATGCACGGCTTCAAGTCATTGCTCGCTCTTGCCGCTTTTGCTCACTCATCCGAAGGACTTTCGGTCCAGGAGAGAGCTATCACAACCAGCTGGGCAGGAGTCAATTCGTACTTTCTTCATGCTTTTAAGCAGTAAGATTGATAAAAATCACGAACCATAGCCATTGCTCACGACCTATAGACCAGATCGTATAGCTGTTCTTGATGCCATCAAGGATGCCAAGCTCAAGACACTGCGCTTGTTCATCTCGCAAACGGCGCAGAACAACAAGAATACTGGTTCCGTTGAGATGCCCGACATCGAGCCCCAGGAGGTGGGCAAATATGTCGATACCCAGCTAGTAGCCATTGATCAGCTCATGATTGAGGCAAAGGCGCGAGGTACGTGCGCAACTGCAGCTCATTCAGCCAGCCAATGTAACAATCGCAGGGATCAAACTCATAATCGCTATGCATGACCGTTACCAGCTAGGCTGCTGGGGCAATGGTTAGTACAGACTCTTTGTGCTTCTCTAATCGTCAGCTCATTAATCTTTTCTCAGATACCTATGTCTCAAAGTACAAGCTTCCAGCAATAAATTGCGAACAAACGCCCGCCAGCCAGAACGATGTGACGTGGTTCTACCAAGACCCTTCTCCAATCTTCGACTTTGACAACCGCCTCACACATATCCTCCAGCATCGCAACCAGCTACTGCCTGGCGCGCCGCAGTGGAAGGACTTGTCCGACTACATTTTCTCGTTCAACATTCAAAATGAGGGACAAGGACATTTGCGTGGCAACGTCGCACCCGCACCAAATTGGTGGTGTGACCGCAGCAAGAAGATGCGGGGTATCATGGGCAGCAGTCCGATTCTCATCTCGACGGGTATGCATTCCTGCGCATCCTGCATATTGAACTCTGAGGAACTTAGGCTAAATTTACGATGCAGGTGGTGGCAATGAGTTTCCCAACTCTGATATTCCCCAAAACTGGGCTTGTCCAACGCTCGACCTCATCGATATCCACTCCTACAGCGGGGTATCAGAATTCCGCAATAAAGCCCCTATCGCACTTCAACGTGCCCAGGCCGCGAAGAAGCTCGTTCTGTTCGAAGAGTTCGGAGCTACTGGTGCGAACAAGGCAAACGAGGTTGGTCAGCATATCGACGTTTTCAACGGGCTCAAGGTACCTTGGATGATCTGGCAGATTAGCAAGCCTGGAAACGGTGCAGCAGACTTTGAGTTCTGGACAAATGAGCAGACATACGAGGTTATGAAGCAGGGTTCGACGAGAGCGTTGGGGATTGCTGCCGCTCAGATGTTTCCAAATCTGTCCTGAGTATTTTGTGAAGGATTTGCAGCCATGATGAGCTACTGTATGCCTTGAACGTAGAGGCGGTGATTGTTGGAATTCGGGGTGGTTCTGAGTTTTGCTTATCGATAGAAACACATCGGCAGGATTGACTTTCACCTCATGCGCGCTCATCCTTTTCAGGATCGTGCTGTTTCATGCTGCCTATTGTCTTGCTATCCACCGGTTTCACTTCGAAGTTGCGAAGAGCGGTAATCATGGTACCTCATCGCCGAAACTTTCCTTTCTCTCCCGCCACACGCCGTGAGCTTGCCTCAACCCTGATTCAACTTTCATTCCTACGCGCAAGCAGATCTCAAGTGGTCGCTGCGACCTCCCATTAGCAAAACTGCTTATATATCAGAAGACCCGCTTTTCATGTGGTTACGTGGTTTCGCTTTGACTATTAGTTTTCTGGTTTTCACCTTTGTTGTATTGCAAGCCGCTGCTCGGGTCTTGCATGCAATCGAAAATACCCAAGAAACCAGCGAAGAGGGCAAGAGGCGGTGTGTGCCAGATCTGGACGACCAACACCAGCAACGTCCGCAACCAAACCAACAACATCGTCAGAACCAGAAGACTCCGAAACCGAAACAACGGCGACCTCGCCAGAAGCTTGCCCCGAGGCCGGTCCCGTTGATAATGCGGCCAGTGGAACCTTCACAGCCCGATCACTACTCAGACCTTGGGCTCACCGAACATGCGACGTTAGCCCAAATCAAGAAGGCTTTTCACAAGCTAGCACTGATACATCATCCCGACAAGAAAGGTCCAGGGGCAGTTGGTGACGCAGCCAGGTTCCTCAAAGTGAGTGACTCATTAATAGTGTTATTTAGGAGACTGACCACTTGTGGTAGGTACGAGCTGCGTTTGATGTGCTCAAAGATTCTACGACTCGTCACACTTACGATCTATCCTATGGTTCCATCAAGTCAGCCTGGCAAAAGTATCGTGCTGATCTCGCACGCTTCAGGCAAACCAGCGAGGCCGAGCCACGAGGAGCCAATGATTATGGTTATGGTATAGGAGCTGAGCGCGAGCGAAAGCGGAAGGAGTCTGAGGCTGCAGCCGACCGGGACGTTCGACGAGAGTCCCAGGAGGCGGAAAGGAAGGCCGAAGAAGCACGGCGCAAAGCGGAACAAGCACGACGCAGAGCGGAAGAAGCACGGCGTGAAGCGGAAGAAGCGGGGCGTAAAGCGGAAGAGGCTCAGCGTCAGGCAGAGGAGCTATTCAGGCGTGAGCAGGCTCGCCTCCAGCGCGAACGCATCGCGAGAGAGCGGACGCGTCAAGCCGCTGAGCGCGCCCAACAAGAACAAGAACAAGCAGCTAAACGAAGACTCCACAATATACGTAAATCCGCAGCTGACGCACGCTCAGCGAGGGCTGCTGAACGGGCACGTGCAGAACATTCTGAGAAAGCTCACCAGCGTCTGGCCACGTGGGAAGCGGAGGAGAAAGCTCAAAGAGAAGCAGAGCAAATCAGAACGAGTAATGTCCGCAACCACGACCGTTCGCTCCACGATATCGACTGGATCTCGGCCCGCGAACGCGTTGCCAGAAAGCAATCACGGGGAACCACGCGGAGCAAATACTCGCGCGCCGAGATGTCGAACAAGATCCGCGCAGCCAAACAATGGGTCGAGATACTACACAACAGACACGCCGAGGAATTGAAAGTCGCTGGGTACGTGCTTCCACATAAGGGCGAATACATCGAGCTGGGCTGGGAGAAGAAGCCAGGGGTAGCGGTTTGTGACTTCTGCGACAGGATTGCCAAGTTGTTTTCATTCAAATGCCCGTCGGGAGGAGCAGTTGCGTGTGATTGGTGCAAGAGCAAGATGTCCTTCTGCATGGCTCCTCTACCTTGTGCTGGTGCGGCCGGTGTGTGAAGTCACCCACCCCAGCTAGATTGAGTAAGTATGTCACGCGATATATGTTTGGATCGGGAGAGAGATCCAGAGAGGCGAAGTTGCTGGATTTGTTGGCCAAGATCTGGGTCAGCCATGATGGTCAGCATTTGAGAAATACAATCTCGAGTCGTAACACGAAAGTGGAAGTTTTGACCATAGTATGACGTCATGATAGTGACATAAATCTTTCCTACCAATCTCATGCACTTGCCGACCGTCCCATTCATCATCCGTTTCACATCCCTGCGCACATCATGTTAATAATGTCATCACCACTTTTACAATTTGTCTCGCGTTTTGAGGTTCGCGGTGATGGTTTTGAGGATCACGCAACCTTGGAATGCATTTTCGACCTTCCCGTATACTTCGAGCCTTGAAATCACAGTCCAACTACAGCATCATGTCTCAGTCCAATCCTAAAAACATCGTCATTATAGGAGGTTCGCTTGGTGGCCTTTTTATGGGTGTCGCGTTGAAACATCTTCGGAAAGACCTCAACATCCGCATCTTTGAGCGGAATCCCACAGAACTGCTTCATGATCAAGGGGCTGGAGTTGTTGCCGGTCCAGATGTGCAGCAATTCTTCCAAAAGTTCGATCGGTCGAAAACACCTCTTTCTGTCACTAGCCATCAACGGCTGTACTTGAACAAAGGTGGAGATGTCATTGACCGCGAGGACCGCGATCAACAAATGACAAGCTGGGATCTGCTGTACAATCTCCTACGCACTAACTATGATGGCGTTGAGAGTGGCTATGCAAAGGTGCCGGAGCCAGAAGATGGGGAAGGTACCGTCTCGTATGAGTTCGGCTGTACTGTGACCAAGATTGAGGCACCAAAGTCTGGATCTGGAACCGGCCTGGACTTCTCCGACGCCATCAAACTCGACATCAAGCATCATTCAGGAGAAACTTCATCCGCCGAAGCAGATCTCGTCATCGCAGCAGATGGTCCCAGCTCGAATATACGCGCAATGTACTTGCCAGACATTACGCGGAAGTACGCTGGATACGTGGCGTGGCGTGGCACAGTCCCTGAAACCGAAGTGTCCCAAGCTGCGACAGACGTCTTTGTAGAAAAGTTCCCATTCTTCCATACGGAGCATCTGCAGATCCTAGCCTACGCCATACCGGGGAAGCATGGCATGACTGAGCCTGGCAAGCGCCTGCTAAATTGGGTCTGGTATGTCAACTACCCAGAAGACTCGCCTGAGCATGTCGACCTCATGACAGACAACGACGGAAAGAGACATCACATCACGCTTCCTGCTGGTGGAGTACGAGATGAGGTGTGGGCAAGACAGAAAAAGTACGCCAAAGAGGTGCTACCACCACAATTCGCGGAGTTGGTTGAGAAGACAAAGGTGCCTTTCATCCAGGCCATCACGGATGCTATTTCGCCGTCTGCTCTATTCGATGGGGGAAGAGTGCTCTTAATCGGAGACGCACTCGCAGGTCTCCGCCCGCACACTGCGATGAGCACGAGCCAGGCCGCGATGAATGCTATGAGGCTTGCGGAAGCAATTGACGCCATCACTGAAGGTCAGGGTATGGGGGTACTCAAGTCTTGGGAAGAGCATGTTGTCAATTACGCGAAGGAGATGCAAAGTCATGGTGTGAGGATTGGCAACCGCAGTCAGTTCGCTGAGCATCCCAAGGCAGCTTAAATTGTAGCTGGGAGCTTGCTCAGCAAGTGCGAAAATGTCCTAGACTTCTTTACAAGATGAAATTTGGGTTCCTTCCGTTTCGAGTCGTCGCGGTTCGTTCCTTCCTGATGAGCTTCACCTTCACCACACGAGCGCCTCGCAGCACGCAACAAACTTGACTGCGACCACCAAACAGCTGCCTTTCTCAACTTTTGGCTTTCTCGCATCACCAAATTCACCCACGCTCGCTTTCTGATTGTCATATACGTTCTGTCTCACCTTCGTTTGCATTACTTGGTATACCGCATCGCCTCATCACGCCTGCGATGTCCGCCAAGCCTACCGAGCCCGTCGGCCCAGACCACTACGGGGCGCTGGAGCTAGATTCAGATGCAACAAGCTTGATGATCAAGAAAGCATATCGCAAGCTGGCGCTGAAGTATCACCCTGACAAGCAGGCAGTCGGTGAAGTCAAAGATGACAGCAACTTCAAGATCGTATGCAAGATCTCTATTATGTCTCTAACAACAAGACTGAATCATCTAACACAGATTCAAAATGCATACGAAACTCTCATGTGTCCTGACCAGAAAGCAACCTGGGAGTACGAATATCCCAACATCCACGAGCAATGGAAGAACTACCGCCGCGATCTTGCAGACTGGGAGAGACACACAGCAGCTGAAGCTGAAGCCGAAGCCGAAGCCGAGCGAGCCCGCAACCAAACACAGCAAGAAGAAGCAGATCGCCGTCGCAACATTTGGGTCATGGTCGAAGCACAAAAGGAACGCCGCGTAGTCGAAGCCGAGGAGGACATCCTGCACTTTGCACGATGGGGAAACTACATGCCCTCATTCTGCTACTGCAAAGGCTGCAAGCAACGCCGCAAACGCCTAGCCCACGAGCGCCACAGCGGCATACGCGTTCCCACGGCCGCTGAGTACGCCGAGTACATGCAAATGAAGCAAGAAGAAGCCGAGCGCCGCCAGCAGGAAACGATGCGCAAACGCCGCGAAGAACAAGACGTCGAAGCGCGCGAACGCATCAAGAAAGCACAAGAGAAAGCAGATCGCGTAAAGCGCGCGGAAGAGCGTAAGCGCGCTGCAAAGGAGAAGGTCAAAGCAGCGAGGTCTGGAGAGGCGATGAGGCGCCGACAAGAAGAGAATGAGAGAAAAGCGATCAGGGATATGGCGATGGCGTATAATGCTGAGCGACGCAAGGGCTTCCTTGCGAAGATGCGAGAGGAGGGCAAGAAAGGTGATAAGTTGCCGGATGAAGAGTTGACCGTTGATCTCCAGTGGAAGAAAGTCAAACGCGCAACGAAATGTCTTTTCTGCGACGAACAGATCAAGTACTACGCTTTCCAATGCCCCGAAGGCGGCGCGACGGCGTGTAATCCGTGCTTGAAAGGCATGGGTCGCGTTACTGCGGCTGAACTTGTTGATCTGGAGTGCAAGATGGGGGATATGGGTGTTGATGATGAATATGTATACGACGCTGGCAATGGGGATGTGAGCGAGGGAAAGAGTCGAGATGGGATTAGCGCAGATGAAGAGCAGGCTCGTGAGGCAAGTGAAGATGAAGGATAGGAGGTACTACCGTTGCGTGAAGGGCTACAGTGGTCGAATTGTCAGATACGATATGCAAATGAATCGAGGAACAATGGCATGATTGCGCAAGCAGGTATTTCGAACGCAAACTCATATCATCAAATCTCGTATTTCTGCGTTGCGTACAGAAACCGCATAGTTCATGATAATACCATCACATCTGACTCACATACACTTGTACTGCGTTTCCTGGCATCGCTTCGACATTGCCGCATTCTCTTCTCTGATAGGCCTCCGAGAATAGTGTTGACTTCTAATCCCTTACTCCGCATCATCGATCTACTTTTCTCTTCTTGTGCAACACCTTCCATTTCCACTGCTCATCATCCCAACCCCCATCCATCCGCCATCCCAAAATCAAATCCCCACCACGCCCCCGGCCCCGGCTCCTCACCCACGCCACTCGCCACAGCGGGAACCTAGCTTATATCCCTAGTCCTCAGCCTAGTCCCGCGCCACCTAAACGTGGCGTAAATTTAGGCTTTCGGACCTGACGGTCAACAACGTTTGCGGGATTAAACTAGTCTAGGCCCTGGGGTTATCGAATGACTAGTTTAGTGTATCTGTCATTCGGACAAGGTTTGTAGATTGGGTTTGCCATTTTCGGATATGTTTGTCTTTGTGATTTTGGTGTTAGATTGAAGATGATGAAAATAAGAGGTCCACGGGAAACACTTTGCAGTATCGGATCGGATTTCATCATTAATCGCATTATCATTACGCATGCATGCAAAGTACCTTAACCTTTCATCAGCATCATACAACACCACCACCAATTCAATTCCAGTCATATACACAGGATATCATCCACCTCCACATACACACCTACAACCCGCCATCACCCTCGATCAAAATCGTGCCGCCATCAGCCGTATACTGCTTATGAAACGTCTGCCAACTCTTACACCCATCTTTCATTCCGCCAAATGCGCTTGCGCCACCATTCGCCGTTTGGATTTCGTCCGCGCGTTCGAGGAATTGCACGCCTAGACCAGCGGCGATGTGGAAGGGGATGTGGCAATGCATGAGCCAGGCGCCGGGGTTATCGGACTCGAATGCGAGGACGAGATAGCCTTTTGTTGGCAGCGTGGCGGTGTCACGGCGAATAGGGTTTGATGTTTTGAGGAGAGAAATGTCGCCGTTCCAGATTGCGTTTTCGGCTTGGGCGAGGACGTAGAAGTCGTGGCCGTGCAAGTGAATGGGATGAGGGAGTGGTGGTGTTGTGGCGTTGTCTTGTTGGATGACCCAGTATTGCCACTATTCGAAAATTGTTAGTACGATGCATCACGGTGAATGTAGTGCTTGGAGACGAACCTTGTGCTTTTCGCCGACTTCGAAGACGTGGCGGTTTTCTGCGAATGTGTCGTTGTCGTCGATAACGTGCTGGAGTGTTGGGTAGTCAAGATCAATGACCATTGGAATGCCGTTGACAAGCCATTGGACGAGGTTGCCGCTGCCTGCAGTGAATGTGAAACCAACTTTGAGCTGCTCGGGTACCTCTGCTGGAATGTCTGTCTTGACATATGGCACAACCTTCTCGTCGTAGCATCCTGTGGTCAACGGCGCAGACGCCGTTGAGTTAGGATTGCCGGAGCCCGCGCCATCGTATCGAAATATACTTCGAATGTTCGCGGCATTGGCATTTGGCCCGTCACAACGACTAGCTCCGCCTGTACCCACTCGCAGCCAGTAGTTGCTTTTAGCTTGGGAGGCGTCTATAATAACGTCATAGCGTTGGCCTAGGAACAAATCGTCGGGTCAGTGTAATGTTTCACGGTAGGACAGCGTGTATTCTTGAATGCAGGGTACAAGGACAAGGATTCGCTGCGTCCAAAGTGGGGAATGGTCGTACTTACCAACAGCGATGGAGAGCGAACTGCTCTCGTACGGGACGATAGGGACGAAGTCGGCGGATACAACCGTGAACTTATGACCGTCAAGTCCGACATGCAGCCAGTTGTTAATGCCGACGTTTACGAGGCGAAGAAGATGCTTTTTGCCAGGGGTCAATGTAGTGACCGCATACTTGCCGCCCGCCGACGATGTCATGGAGCCGTTGACGAGAACGTTATCGGCAGTTGGTGGGCCTGTTGCATGCAGCGCTGCAGCATTGACTTGGAAGATAGGAGCGTGGAACCAATCGGTGATGGGCAGCGTGCCAAGATCAATGTCATAGTTGGCAGTAGAAGGGCCATTAATGATCATAGTACCCCACAGACCGTCTCCATATTGGACGGAGTAATGCGAGTGATACCACTGCAGCGATTAGATCGGATTAGTTTCACATTGGAGACTTTAGACTTACTGTAGTACCATACTGCGTAGCCTTGAAACGATACGTCTTGGTCTGGCCGGGCGCGATCGGGCATTCAGTAATACCATTTACGCCGTCCATCTCATTCGTTCCAAGTTGCCTCAGGCCATGCCAGTGAATACCGGTTCCGTTTGAGGTGAGATGACTGGTGACAGTGATCTCAAGTGTATCGCCCCAGTCAGCAACGATTGTCTATTGCTGTTAGCTTGGATTCAAAGTGTTGATCAGAGCACATACTGGGCCAGGTATTTGACCGTTTACGACCAGCACGGGTCGTTCAAACCCGTCAGGAGCCAAAGTGGTATTTGTGATATCGAGGTGGAACTTTTGTAGTAAGCGTAGGTTTCGAGTACGACGGTTACACATGTTGTACCTTTACAGTCTTGCCCGTATCGGGCCACTCCAAGTCCATGTCGGTGTCGATATTGAATTTGCCCTGCCAGCATCCTCTTGATGACGGTCCATGTGTGCAACTTCCGCCTGTGGGATATCCGTCACGTGCTTTATGGGCGGAAAGGCCGGTCTCCTTCCATGGAACTCTTGGCCTCAATGCCTCAGACGATGGCAGGCTGAGCGACGTAGCAAGTGGGACCAATAGTGCCGTCAAGGCGGTTGTCTTTGCTAATGATAAGAGCATTGTGACTGTAGTAGACCAATCCAAGGAAAGTATGACAGGATCCGAACACCTCTTACACCACGAACGAGTGCGACCTCACTACGAGTATCCGAACACAGTAGAGAAAGATGGACAGGCGACCTGCATTGAATCAGAGGGTAGCACGAGTGATTATATCCTCAGCATGACAAGCGTGCCATGCTAGCACTTTTCTCAGGCCGATGATCGACAGACTAGAATCAGGCAGGCGCTATCAGCTCGACTGTGGAGAAATGCCACCACTAGCATGTGCCTCTCGTGAAGATGCGCCATGCCGGTGTCAGTACCAAGCTCGTCATCATCAGAACGGAGTGCGGCACGCGAGCGGCAGGTGAGCTAGGCAGTGTGTTAGACTGGAGGTTTGAAACTACAACAGCTCAGCCTTGGGCAATCGCGAGCATATCTGATTGGCCGAGGGAGGCCCTTCTCTGGCGATAATCGTGCAACGGTGACAGATACAGCTAGTCACTCTGAGCCAAGAAAGCAAACACGAGGGTGTAGGGCGACTGTAAGCTCAACGGATGAGGGCCGAGTGCTGAGTAGTGCAAACTGGCGGTGGCTTCAACAATGTTCATCATGCTTGTAGCGGCCGTGTTCGGTCGAAGCATGTTGGTTGCGCAGAAAGCGGGGCCCGCGATGCAAGCTGGCGTGCAGATTACGGGAGTGGATACCGCGTTGGGTAATCGGCAGACGTTGATCGGGCGTTCAATGAGGTCAAGAAGACAGGATGGTCAGCCTTCCTGCACTCAGGCGAGCAGGGGACTCGAAAGAAGCTCACCCAGGCCAAGACGACGTATCTATTCTGGCGGCCGCTAGGCCGCGTTGAGTGTTAGCGCGGGGTGGCACGCCGGAGCGACAATGGGGACCCGAACGTCAGCCGCCATCCGCAGCATCACCTCTGCAACTTTGACCTGTCATGATCTTGCTTGCCAGCACAACATACACCGGCTGCATCGTATCCTTGCTATTCTCCGGTCTTGAGACTATTGATTGCTGCAGGCGCCCTAGCAAATCATGTCGGGCCACTGAAAGAGTTTGGCAGAAGCAGTGCCGGCACAATGCTCGTGGCGTGTATGTGGAGACACTCGGCGAAGATGAACGAGGCTTTCGTCTGATTCACGAACTGACATCAGGACTGCGATTATGATTTCGGACCGTGGACTAGATCAAGCCCTGACACTGTTGGCTTCGAATTGTTGCTCGGAACGTAAACCGAAGCACGAGGTGGTCTCAGGGCTTCTCAGCTTGCCTTCAGTGGCAGTGCAATCCTTGATGTGAGATTTGGTAGTAATCTTGAAGATGCTCCGCAGGATCAAAATGTGTCACCCGTGCGAGCCCATGGACCGAAGCACTGGATCCGACAACCGGTGACAACCGATGGGCTCGTGGAGTCAGGTCAAAGCTGCATGCACCTCTGCCGCCGACTTGGTGGGACCGGCAGCGTCTGCCAAAACGCCACAATATCGAAAGGAAGCGGCGTGGTCTTACGTGCATCGTGGGCTGACATGGACCACTTCGCGTATCTTTGTGTCTTTCGCATTGACTGAGTTGATGCAGCCCTATCGTCGTGCTCGCTCTCCGCTCGTATCTGTGCCTCTGCAAATTGTCGAAAAACGTGGTATCCGGGGTATAGGCGAGAGACTTTGTGTAACAGATACATGGAAGTAGATTGATGCTTAATCCAGCGTCATGAGGCCCTTGCTTCTCCATGATGCTCGGTGTTCCTGAGGACGTTCTTTTTCCGTGTGCTCTGAAGGTGCGCTATGGTCTTCTCGCAATGACCATTTGGTGACAGGAATGAGTGTGGCGAAAGACTATCTATTGCTGATACAAACTTCGAAAGAGTTAACAGTGACTTGGTGCAGGGCAACCAGACTGTCGGAGTAGGTTCCTGTCTATCATCGAGCATGTCGATCAGAGCATCAAGCACAGTAGCGCAAGCTACAGTGGCGGACGGATCTAACCGAGTGGCATTGAGCGGGGAGCTCACAACGGTTTGCACGATTCGCGAATGGTTTGGACGTCTCGCACGTGGGCTGGTATTGGCGGAAGAGAGTCATGTCGGATGCAAGGTGTCGTGCGATGTTGCAGTGACAATCCGTGCATAAGGTTCATGCGACCAAGCCATCAGATTGATGCCTTGCTCCGGTCCAGTTCAGTGTGCGATGGCTGGCCTTGTTGTTTGGAGGAGAAACAGCATCGTGACGGCTTGTCGAGGGTGCACGAGGCCGCCATGCTGTCGTACAGTTTACCGTCGGTGAACTTGGTATGTGTCAGGTGGTATTGCGTGCATTGTGGATGTGAGACAATGAAGCACAAATTGAAGAGCACGAAGGAGAACTGCGAAGAGCTTACGATGGAGGGTGACGGGTCTTATCTGAAGTGGTGGAGGAGACGCGCGTAGTTGCTGTACATCTAACAAGGTTCCTGCTCAAATGTGCTGATGTTGCAGCCACGACTGCACTCCGGACGAAACAACGCACTGCATGTGAAGACGGACACTGGGATTATTTTGTGCCACTGTGGAGTTCGCTTGAAGTGTAGCTGTAATGCGCTAATGTACTGAGGAGATCATTGTAGTGTACAAAGTGGACTGCATGATATCTCCATCCGAGCGTACTGTGTGTAGAAGGGGCGCTATTGCGGTTCTTCGACGACACCGAGCGCTTGGCCAACCTTGACGGTCATCCCTTGTTCAATGTTCCACTTGAACCCGCCTCGTCTATATCCAGCATATCCTTCATCTAAGCTGGGTCTGATGCCCTTGGGCGCCTCAAAGACGAGAACAATGGTGCTGCCCAATTGGAAGCCACCCATCTCCTCCCCACGCTTCAGCGAGTGTCCGCCAAGCACCTGACTAGCACTTGTGTAAGAAGCCTCCGAGAACCCGGAATATGGTTCTCCACGTGCTGCAGCCTGCTCGGCCGCACGATCGGCGGCAGTGTCGGTGGTAAGCGAGTTGGTGCGCAGCTCGCGATCAAAGTTAATCTTAATTGAACCAACATTAGTAGCACCCACGGGGGTGTATGAGAAAAAGCCCCAGCGCCAGCGGCCAAGCAGGACCACCCGTTCATTCAGGGTAAACAGACCAGGCATTCGGCGCTGCAAGAACGGTGAGACACTATATAACTCTCCAGCAAAGTGACGGCGACTCTCCACTACCCACGAAACGGGTGAGTGGAAGCGATGATAGTCACCCGGTGCGAGATACACGACGCAGTAGTAGAGTGCAGTGGGCGTTTTGACCGATGCAGGCGCCCACCATGGCCGTGAAGCTTCGCTCAATGCAAGGTCAGCACGCACTTCGGCTTCGGACGATGGCGTTGGAGCGGTCGACTGGTCAGTCGGCATCTCTGCTGGCTTGCCGCCCTTTGGCCATGGCCCAGAGAAGAGATTTGGCAGAGTGTACGAGATGCCGTTGACTTGGGCAAATTCCTCATCTGCACGTACGACATCTTCCTCTGCGTTCTTCTCGTGCGTCTGCGACGTCCTGACCTGCGAGCCTGCGATATTGTTCTCGGGCTTTGAGGGGCGAACAGATCCTAAAAGCGCATCTAGACTATATGTGACGCCCTTGACCTGCTCAACCTCGCCATGCTCAATGGTGCCAAATTGGATGACTTTGCCGTCGGCGGGTGAAAGAACAGCATTCGGGTTGGGATCGAGCGGTCGCACACCCGGTTTCAGAGTGCGGTAGAAGAAGGCGGCGAGATTTGGGTAGACGTGTAGGTCTGGTTCTGAGACTTCGGAGAGACTTTGACCGATTAGCCTGGAAATCAGTTGGGGCGTAATATTACTTACTTGACCCCAAAGATGAATGAATATAGTTTGAAGCCAGGCACGCGCAAGTAGTATGGGATGTCGATCTCGTTGAAGCGACCCCAGAGTCTCGAGAGGGCCTTCAATGGCAGCGTGGACATGATTTGAACAGACCTGCGCGTGCATTAGTGAATAGCGTGCAATGGGCTGCCTGCTCGACTAACCATGGTCCGCTTGGCCGGATTCTCTCGCGCTTCTTCGGACGGCCCTGCGAGTCCACTGCCACTCCATCGGGAAGGTCCTTGTTCGCGCCTGCGTCCGTATGCTTCTCTCTCCGCTGTATGCGATACAGCTGAAATGCGCCCAGGAAGCCAACGCCGAGGGCTATTGGTATAGGCTCCCACTTGATCTTGGTGTTCTTGAGGGCAGAATTCAGCCGCGACCGGAATGACTCTTTCCTGTGGAAGTTCTGCTGGTCAAATGCGGGGCGCGAGGAGGTGAATGTGCGCGAGGGCAATCGCGCAGTGAGGCGTGCATGGCGATTTGTGGGTGGAGGAAATTGCGGCCGGGTTGGTGCTCGCATGAGCTGGCGGGTGCAAGACGAGGCCATGTCTACTTCATTGCCGAGGGGATGCTCGAGTCGCTATCTCAATTGTAAAGCCCGCACAAGTCCAGACAGTCACTCTTGAGGCATGACGGGGAGGCGTCGCGTGCAAAAGGCGGACATTCTCGAGCCAATGACGTAGAAGGGACATGGCCTAGCGCGCAGCGGCGGTCGGCGCGGAGGAGCTGCTGCACGCCGTTGAACCTAGCATTTTGACATCTTGAATCTTGAAGCTCATATACATCGGCAGGAATTGCATTTTAGGAAAGACTGATTGCTACCAGCGTCTCTCACCTGGGGACAATCACATCACTGAACCGTGCCCGAAATGGTCGTCAGAGGTCTGCCGAGGAGCTGATTCCGCGCCGTAAACGCAACGTATACAGACACATCGCCAACCAGCCAACCTCCACCTCTTCCAGTCTTTCCGCGTCCGACACGCGTCCGATAGCCTGAAATGGCGGAAGAACAGACGACCATACACTTAAAGGTGCTCTCGCCTTCGACCGAGGTTGAAGGCGGCGTGACCTTTGCAGACATCCCCGCTACCACCACCATCAAGGAGCTGCGGAGTCGTATACAGGATGCGGTACCGTCAAAGCCCGCGCCAGAGCGCATGCGGCTGATCTACCGTGGACGGGTCGTAGCAAATGATGCAGACACGCTGGGTCACGTCTTTGGCGCAGACAATGTGAGAGAACCGTATGCTCATCGCGATTTCCTGCAACTAACGCACTTCAAGATCAGGGAGAGCAAAGAACAGAGCCTCCACCTCGTCCTCCGTGAACTTCCTCCAAGCGGGCCGACCTCCAGCTCTGCATCACCCGCTCCACGCTCATCGACTGCTCCCCCAAACCCCTTCCGTGCAGCACAAGCGCCCATACCAGCGAGCCCTCCGCTTCAGACGAATCCGTTCCGCACGCTGCCCCAGCCTCGACCGAATTCCCAACCGCAAGCAGTCCCGCATCAGCACCATCATCATCCGCACGTGCACCACCACCACCTGCAAGGACCGCCAAACCCTTTTCAGATTCCTCTGCCACCCGCTGTCCAGCAGCAGCTCGCGCAGACGATGGGCATGGCACAGAATGGGCAGGGAAACAATGGACAAGCACCCGGTCCGCCAGGGACACAGCCAGGCGAAGGCACACCGGCGCCAGCTCAGGGCCCCCAAGCTCCACCCGTGGGACTCCCGCCACTACCTGGCTTTGGGCCTCCAAACCTGCCTCCAAATGGCAGAACAGTGAGGCAGGAGGGCATAGGCCCCAATGGCGAGCGATGGAGCGTTACATACAGCAGCGCGAACATACCGGCTGGAGGGCTGAATCCTCATCAACCACTTCACTTCCCGCACCCGCCCGCGTTCGGACTCCCGCCTCGGCCAGCAGGCTCACCCGCGCCTACAGAGGCCATTGAACGCCTACTCCCGCGCATGAGAGACATCCTACAGAGCGCGCGACGAGAGCTGGACAACTTGAGAGTGCTGATACAAGCACAAGCGAACCAAGAAGCACCTGGATCATCACCAGCACAGCTACCAGTATGGCGGCTCGACCGCATACGGCAACACATCCAGATCATGACCTCGAATCTCAATCTAGTCGAGCGCGGCCTTGGTGTGATTGCTGCCGACGCTGCTATGACCGACAATGCAGAGGTCGTCTCGATGAGGCAGTCGGCCACTGAGCTTCGGAGCGAACTCGAACAAGTGAACCAGTCCATCAGCCAACAAGGTGTTACTGCCCCGTCTCAGGTACCTCCAGCTCCATCCGGCAGTCTTCTCACAAGTCCTTCACCAGTTGCAGTAGCAAGCGCACCTGTTCCGGCGACATCTTCGCAACAGGACGCACATGTCACTGTCCCAACACTCCCCTCGTCTGCACCCGAGGAGCTCTTTCTTCTTTCAAGTCCCCAAGGGCCTGTTGGTATCCTCTTTGATCAACGGGGTACCTATATGACAGCGCCCATGGTCCCAACCCTCCCGTTCCAAACTTTCACAAACCAGTTTGCTCAGAACAGACAGCTCATTGCAGGACTTGGGCAGCAGATCGCTCAGGGTTCTCATCAACTACACAATCGTCTAGCTACCATCCAACCCACACCAACACCAACCCAGCAACCTCCACCAGCTGCTCCGGCTCATGGTCAACCTCAGCCTGCAGCCAATGACGCGCTCCAGCCCCAACCTCAAGACGCAAACCAAGCGCAGCCCGCCGATCCCAACGCACAGCCCATGGCCGCAGGCGGCAACGACGGTATCGCCAATCTCGGCGGCCATCTCTGGCTTCTTTTCAAACTCGCTTGCTTCGTGTACTTCTTCTCCGGGACGGGCTGGTATAAATCCATCTTCCTTGGTGTAATTGCAGGCGCCGTATACCTCGCACAACTCGGCCTCTTCGAGCAGCAATTCGCCCTGATACGCCGACACTTTGAGGCCCTTCTCCCCGTCGGCGCACTCGCGGAGCGTGCCGCCCAGCCAGTCAACCAGCGCGCACAGGCCCAGCCGGGCCATAACCTCACGCCAGAAGAAGCGGCGCGGCGACTGATGGCGCAGAGGCAGCAGCAGGGCGTAGGCTGGGTGCGAGAGAGTATGAGGAGTGTTGAACGCGCGTGTGCAATCTTCCTAGCGAGTTTGTGGCCGGGAATTGGAGAGCGCATGGTGCATGCTCAGGAGGAGCGGCTTCGCTTGGAGAGAGTAGCGGCGGAGGAAGAGAGGGAAAGGCGAGAAGAAGAGGAGAGACAGCGGAGTCAAGAAGGTGGTGAGAGTACAGATGGTAAAAAAGATGCAATCGACGCGGAGAATGAAGCGTCGTCGAGCGCCAAGGGAAAAGAGCGCGCGGCGGTGGCGGAGGAAGAGGGGAAGAACGAGGGTCAGGCTATCGTAGAGGGCGAGGGTGCGAACACGACTTGAGGATTGATGGAATACATGGCGGATCTGAGTATCTCGGTGTCTTGATATATGACAAAGGTTTCAAACGAATATGAATACAATATCCCATCATCTTTACACTATGGTTCCTCATCCTATCCTCTCAGTCCTAATCTAGCATGGCGCGCTAGCACAATACTCGTACAGTGAGTGTAGCATTTCGTCGCTTTCATCTTTCGCTGCTCGAATCCTAGAGTATGCACTCGCTCTTCACACCACGGCGAAAAGTCCGCCGTCGGGCTTCTCGCATATGGCTTCCAATATCTTGGTAGTGCGGCTCCTGTTCCACATATTTCTAGCCACTCTGGGCGGACTCCATGTTTCCCCGCCTTCTGACTGTTCTCCCACCACCTCCTTTGTTGACGAGTGCTCGGCATACGGGTCTAGTCCTTGACAGCGACGCGGACTACGTCTATAAGCCTCGTACCAGGCTCAGTGCAGTATTAGTAGCAATGGTGATGGTAGCAAGAAACAGCACCTAGTTCTCTTACGCCGTGATTCAATCAAGCTGTAAGTTTATGTTCTCGCGTGCGTCGTTGGTCAGTCGATGACTCCTGGGGTATGGCAACGCCTTGTCTTGCTCCGTAGTTGCGTCTGAGCAGGACTGACTATGTGGTTCCTGGGCCCTGATTTTGAACCATGTCTTCGTGTTATGCGAATTGGATATTGTGGTAGTTGTTCAGTTGCGGGTCCTTTGCATTGATGATTTAGACGGTCGCGTGTTCCAGCAATATTGAGCGGTTTCTCTGGTGTCTTTTCGATTCTGCGACGCAGATATGGATCCTAATCGATGGCCCCGGATGTGTTACCCGGTGACGTGAAGAATTGCCAGTAAATGCATCCGGTCAGATAAGCTTGACTTCCCTTCCATCCAAAACGGCTTCTTTCACACCCACATAAAGCCTCACGGGAAATTGAAGTCCGGCAAATTCAACCAATCCGTCCACATAAGCGGATTATTCTGATCCCACGGCAAATCCAACATCGCCGTAGAAAACAAATCCGAATTCGTCACCGTCTCATTAACCTCATTATAACTCATTGCCGAGAAATCCAACGGCTCGGGCCAGAAACTACCAACCGGGTCTCGAACAAGTCCCAAATTGCGATCCGTCGTGTCGCGCCCAATCAGCGGACTAAACGGTCCCGAGGGCGTCGCGAGCAGGTCTTGAGGCACGGGGCGAGGCGGCGCGGCCATGGTGCCCGTGGGTGCTTGTTTGACGAGGACGCGGAGGAAGCGGCCGTAGACGACGGAGGAGCCGTTGCGGTGTGATGGAGTGCTGCCGATGCGTTCGAGGACGGTGGCGGTTTCTTCGATGAGGTTGCGGACGCTGGGGGCGAGGTTTTGGGTGCTGGTTTTGCTGGGGACGGGGGCGCTGAGGGCGAGGGCGATGGAGGCGGCGAAGCAGATCATGGTTACGGTGTTGTTTGGCATGGATTTGAGGCGCGCTTCGCCTTGGATGGCGGCGCGTAGGACGTTGAGTGCGGACGATAGTGCGGATGCGCGGAACGAGCGTTTGACTTCTGGAGGGGCACTGGGGTGGTTTAGGAGCATGCTGTATGTGGATAGACGGGTATGGGTGACAAGGATTTCGACATAAGGCGGAAGTGTTTTGCTCTCTCTGTCGCCAATGACTGAGGTCCAGGTGTGCGACCATTGGTCGAAGAAACTTTCAATAGCCCAGTCGATTTCCTGGGCCACTTTCGAGCCTCCGTCAGTCACACGGTAATTGTCGCATCGTGACCTAACATTGGCGAACAAATCGTCCAGGTCCCTTCGAAGAACCGCCATGGAGACGAGTGGTCCATCCTGGATGTACGTGTTTGCGTGACTGTGCCACTTGTCGCAGTGTCGAATCAGGGAAGTCTTTGGCACGCAATAGCTGCGGCCGCGAGCGAGACAAACACCTCGCTCCAACACAAAAAGTGATATCCAGACCCGCTCTCGGCGTCGGAGGAGTCTTTGTCCTAGCTCAGAATCAACGTCGATATCTTCTAAGCCATCCATGACCAAAGCCTTGCGAGCATCCAAGTACTCTGCCCTCGGAATCTGCCTCATCTGCTCCTGTGTCAGGGCGGTAGTTGGTGTAATAATCTTGTCCAGTGCTAAATCCAGCGAAATAGAGAGCGCTGTGGCGAGATACAAGCTAGTGTCGTCATCGCTGGCATGCTTTCCAGGCGGCATCCACGGAATGCTAATCATGAAAGCGAGCACAATCTCCACAGACTTGAATTTCTTGACAATGACCTGTTCTGCCAGAAACCGCCGGTGCAACAACAATCTCTTCGCAAGAGACGCTGCTTCAGTGAGAAAGATGGCCGTCATTGCCAAAAGCGAGGTGAATAAAAAGGCCGACCGATTCCGGACGAATGGCAGGGTATGGACCACAGGATCCAGACCCCACCGGGTGTGAGCCAGCTTCTTGTGAAAGTAGTCCAACAAAGTCTCTGCCTCTTCCAACGTGACAAGACCTACATCGATGGGATCAAGACCTGGTCCTTGGTCGATGCTAGCTTTCATAGGCATGAAGAAAGGGTGCATGTCTCCAGAAGCGCCTCCTTCACTGCCATTGAAGCGGCTACCAGGCGTTGACATGTTAGTCTCAACATTTTGCGGAGACGCGATCCGCAAATCTGAAGCGCGAGCAAGGAGTTGAAGCGGATTCTCGACGCCTTCAATGGCAAGCTGATCGTCGCTAGATGCACCATTGGTATCCCTTTCAGTAGGAACGGAGGCATTGTTGGGTGAAGTTGGAGACACGGTAGTTTCAGCCGCCTCATCACTACCATGGGCATCGTTGAGCAGTTTCTTTAGGTGTTCTAGCGTAGTGCGACTTGTGGTGTTGTCCGACTTTCGCTTCTTGATGGCTTCTTCAACTTGGTAGATGGCCTTCTCCAGCCCAGAACGTTTGCTGGTCAAAGTTAGTCTTGTTTTCATGTGACAGGCAAAGTGACTTACTTCTTCACGCCCTTCTGTCTGCCAATGTGAAATTCGGGAATCACGCAATCGGATCCGACGTGTTGACACCGCTCGCAAGTTGGCACACCTTCCTCCCGGCGGCACTTGATCTTGCTTTTTCGACAATTGAGACATGCTGCTTGTTTGCTGCTCATGCCTTGGCTTGAAGCAGACGTTGATTGGGGAACCTCGCTCATGAGGCCGAATACTTCGCTGCTAGCTGAGTGACTTGAGCATCACATGAGCGTGCTGTTCTGCTAATGAGTGGTATGGTGAAGACATCCAGGTAGTGTGATGCCTCAGCGCGCTTCGGTGCTAGCGCAAAACATAGATCAATGAGGTAGAGAGCTTATGGAATCAAAGCGAAGTTCATGCGCACAACGAGGCATTGCGACGAGTATCCGGAGAGCCGACCGGAGAATCAGAGTTGTTCAACGACTGCGCTAAGCTGAACTGGCCGTAGTCGGACCCTTCCCCAGGATCTACCCCTCACAACAAGGGCTTTGCCGCACTGTTCATTACGGGAGGATTCACGGCTTCGCATTGCACTCCTGGTGTCATCTGGCGTTCGTAGTGGCATCATGGCTGAACAAATTCTCTATCTTAATCTGGATACTGCGACTGTCCGTCGGTAAAATTATGAAATCTACAGCGTGAATAACCGGGCCACTTAAGCTGAAAAGAAAGACGATTTGCCGCTCCAGCGAAAAGTACAGAAAGCAGTGTACAATGCAGGTATCACATACAACAAAGGTAACAGAAAATAAAGTGCAGTTCAAAGCTTGGGCTCGGTCACTGGCTCGCTCTGGCGTAAACGCACAAGTCCCTGGCATGTGTTAGTTCTGTCGCAACCTCACAATTAAACTGCTGTACTCACTTCCTGGACACAGCTCGCGATGAGTGTGCCATCCTGAGTGTACATTCTCTGATACACCAGGCCACGGCCATCGCCAGCCCACGGTGTCTCCATCTCGGTGAAGATCCACTCGTCGGCCCTGAAGCTCCTCGGATTGTGGAAGTAAATGGTGTGGTCCAGGCTGACCATCATACCGATCTCTTTCGGGGCGGTCTCTGACGTGTCTTCGCCATTGCGTAGTCTTCGGATGTGGGCGATGTCGGCCTCGTCGACGAACTTCATACGCTTCAGCTCCTCATCGTCCATGGCGAGCAGCTTCTTAAGCACGTCCTCGTCAGCACTTGACTTGGAATTGCTTTGACGTGCGGTCGAATAGCGCCACAGCTTGTGTGCGCGTGCAATGGTGCCGACAAAGTAGCTGTCGGACATGTATGCGATGGCAGAGAGGTGTGCCTCGTGGCCGCCGGCGGACGAGATGTTGCCACGGGCTTTCATCCATTGCCGACACTTTTTCGAGTGCGGGTGAGGTGAATCGTCTGCGAAGAATGATTAGCTTTCACGTGCAAAAGTGAACTGGTGGGGATTGTGATTACCGTTCTCAATGGGCAGGCGCTGGCTCTGGAAGGGGCTCCTGCCACCGCCGCCCACGTCCAGGTCGTCGAGGCCTTCTGTAGGCTTTGGCACGTCGGGCATGGGATAGACGTGCTCCACCAGCTCCTTTCCGCCGCTGTTCTGCTTGACGAAACTCATGGTTGTCGTGAAGATGACCTTGCCGCGTTGCCGCGCCTGCACTGTCCGGGTCGCGAACGACTTGCCGGACCGGACTCTCTCGACATGGTATATGATGGGGATGTCGGCGTTGCCCGCGAGCACAAAGTAGCAGTGCATCGAGTGGACGGTGAAGTCAGGCGAGACTGTCTTTTGCGCCGCGCTGAGTGTCTGGGCGATGGCGGCGCCGCCGTAGATGCCTCGCGCGCCCGGCGGATGCCATAGCGGCCGCGTGTTGGTAAAGATATCGGGGTCGATGTCAGCCAGCTGGGTCAGCTCGAGGACATTCTCGATGATGGACTGCGAGTGGTCGACGGGCGGCGGGCGGATGAGTGTCGCCATGTTTCGAGGAGAATGTGTGTCTAATTGTATGGAGAGCAGGACCCTGGCTCTTTCTATACCAGCACAAGGTTTGGCTATTAGGAGTCACGGGCGTGTTCGGTTGTATGAAGCGAGGCGCGTTCGGGCGCATCATTCACAGCCCATTAAACCTCGAGCCGAGGCATAACTGGAACCCGCATGGGACAGCACAACAACACCTTTCTAACTCCGATGGGACAAGAGGCTCGCTGCTTCACTTTGAGCATGGCGCGAATATTATGCAGACGCTGCTTAGATAATAAATCAGCCTTGCCGTAGTAGCCTCGAAGTCCTGAGTGTCTCGTGAAAGCTTGTTGAGGGCGTCGATATCCGCAGAGGCCTTTGGTAGCGTTTCTCGCATGGGTACCGGTACACAGGTGCAGGATGCGGCAGCCATCCACAAGCAGACAAGCAGCGCTGACATAACCTTTTTTCCGGGGATGCGCCAAGCGAAGGAATCGGCCGTCCTCGTGGACAACGTCATTGCATGGTACCTGACTTGGCCTACCAATGTATGCGCCGCATTCACTGTCGAGTTCTGCCATTGCTTGCGCCCACACTTGACCACCGCAGACCGTCCCTCTATGAGCTCTGCACGCTATTTCTGCGCCGCGCATTCCTCGCCTTGACATGTCTTGAGCCGCCGCCGCGCACATTTGCTCCACCGAACCGCCGCACTCCCGCTTCAAGCTCTCGACCATGGCTGAGGCAAACCCCGAGCTGCAGGCGAAGCTACAGGAGCTCGACCACGAGCTGGAAGAGGGTGACATCACAACAAAAGGGTCCGTCCGCTGAGCCCGTCTAGACTATCCGCGCGTGCCGTCGCGTGAGGTGGCGCGTTCCCGCAGAGCAGCACTGACGAGCCGCACAGCTACGAAAAGCGCAGAACCGTGCTCCTGTCGCAGTATCTGGGGCCCGAGTACGCAGCACAGTTGCAGGGCCACTTGCGGAATTCGAGCCTGGCCAACAGCGAAGGCTCGGGGTCACGTTCAGCATCGCTTGCTGCTCTCTCGTCCGGCCCGCAACCGCCGACCATCGAGCTCCCTCCCGAGTCGCAGCAGAGCAGCGCTTCGCCGAGCCTGGTAGGCACAGCAGCATCGCAGTATGGCGGCTCCGGTGGCAGCACCGCGGGGTCGTCCCAGTACATGGCATACCCGCCCAGCCAAGTCGGGCGCTTCCAGGAAAAGCAGCTCGGCCTGCGCACGACGTCTCTGCAGCGCAACTCCTCGCAGCTGTCTCAGGGCAGCGAGACCTTCATCCCGCGCCCGCAGACGCCCGAAAACAGCTACTCGCGCGAGGGCACGATGATGGGCTCCAACTATGCCTTCAACCCGGACACCCAGCAGGGCTACGATGGAGGAGCCTATGGGTCGCCTGGCGGAGACGTGAGCAGGCGAAGCACCATGCTGGACGTCAATCAGGGCTACTTCTCAGACTTCACTGGCCAGCAGATGCAGGACCACCGCGATTCGTATGGCGGGCCCAATCGATACTCGGCCGGCGACGCCTTCTCTCCCACTGCGGCGATACCACCGCCCATGATGAACCCCAACGACCTGCCGGGCGCGGGCATCGTCGACACAATGCTGCCACTCGAGCCGCGCGATCTTCCCTTCGACGTGTACGACCCGCACAACCCCAACATCAAAATGTCCAAGTTCGACAACATAGGCGCCGTGTTGCGACATCGAGGACGCACGCAGCCGCGCCAGACGGCCTTCTGGGTATTAGATCCAAAGGGCAAAGAGGTGGCGTCGATCAATTGGGAAAAGGTCGCAAGTCGCGCAGAAAAGGTGGCCAAGGTCATCCGGGACAAGAGCAACCTCTACCGCGGGGATCGCGTGGCACTGGTGTACAGAGACACAGAAGTCATCGAGTTCGTGGTTGCACTGATGGGCTGCTTCATCGCGGGCGTTGTTGCGGTACCCATCAATAGCGTCGACGACTATCAGAAACTCATTCTCCTCCTGACCACCACACAAGCACATCTTGCTTTGACCACGGATAACAATCTAAAATCCTTTCATCGTGACATTAGCCAGAACCGCCTCAAGTGGCCGAGCGGCGTCGAGTGGTGGAAGACGAATGAGTTTGGCAGCTACCATCCCAAGAAGCACGACGACACGCCTGCTCTGCAAGTCCCCGAAGTCGCTTATATCGAGTTCTCGCGAGCACCCACTGGTGATCTTCGGGGAGTCGTGCTCAGTCATCGCACCATCATGCATCAAATGGCTTGCGTGAGCGCCATGGTCTCGACCATTCCCACTGGACGACAGAGCACAGACACATTTGGTGCGCACTTGCGAGACCAGAACGGCAAATTTATAGCTCCGCCTCCACGAAGCTTACCAACGGAAAACATTCTTAGCTATCTCGATCCACGGGAGAGCGCAGGCATGATTCTTGGTGTACTCTTCGCCGTATATGGTGGTCACACCACAATTTGGACCGAGCCATCGACCATGGAGACTCCCGGCTTATATGCCCACCTCATTACCAAGTACAAGGCAAACATCCTTATCGCAGACTACCCCGGACTCAAGCGTGCCGCGTACAACTACCAGCAAGACCCCATGGCAACACGAAATTACAAGAAGAACTCAGAACCCAATTTTGTGTCTGTCAAGATCTGCCTAATCGATACCCTGACTGTGGACTGCGACTTCCATGAGATTCTCGGCGACAGATGGTTTAGACCCATGAGAAATCCACGGGCTCGAGAGCTTATCGCCCCCATGCTGTGCTTACCAGAACACGGTGGCATGATCATATCAGTACGCGATTGGTTAGGCGGCGAAGAGCGCATGGGCTGCCCACTGAGCATAGCAGAGGAAGAAGACGAGGACGATCAAGACAAGTTAGAAGACCCAAGCGCGGTGAATGGATACTCGAGCCTGATCGGTGGAGGCACCACCAAGAACAAGGTCAAGCAGAAGAAGGGTCGGACCGAGCTCACAGAAATACTTCTGGACAAGGAAGCCCTGAAGATGAACGATATAGTGGTCTTAGCCATTGGCGAAGAAGCAGGGAAAAGGACGAATGAGCCTGGCACAATGAGGGTTGGTGCTTTTGGATACCCCATTCCAGACGCAACGCTGGCTGTGGTGGACCCCGAAACCAGTCTTCTCTGTTCGCCCTACTCTGTAGGTGAAATTTGGGTAGACTCCCCCTCATTATCTGGTGGTTTCTGGCAACTGCAAAAGCACACAGAGACTATATTTCACGCTCGCCCATATCGTTTTGTTGAGGGTAGTCCAACACCGCAACTCCTCGAACTTGAATTCCTTCGCACTGGATTGTTGGGTTGCGTAGTTGAGGGCAAGATTTTTGTGCTGGGTCTTTATGAAGATCGGATACGACAGCGAGTGGAGTGGGTGGAGCATGGGTTAGAGGCCGAGCACCGATACTTCTTCGTCCAACATCTGGTCACCAGTATCATGAAGGCCGTTCCTAAGATCTACGACTGTTCGGCTTTCGACTCCTATGTAAATGGAGAATACCTGCCAATCATACTGATCGAGACCCAGGCTGCGTCGACCGCGCCTACGAACCCTGGTGGACCACCACAACAGCTGGACATCCCATTCCTGGACTCGTTATCAGAGCGCTGCATGGAAGTTCTCTATCAGGAACACCACCTTCGAGTATACTGTGTCATGATCACAGCACCAAACACGTTGCCTCGTGTGATCAAGAACGGCAGACGAGAAATCGGAAACATGCTCTGCAGGAGAGAATTTGACAATGGCTCGTTGCCCTGCGTGCATGTCAAATTTGGCGTAGAAAGATCAGTACAGAACATTGCCTTGGGTGACGACCCAGCAGGTGGCATGTGGTCGTTCGAGGCATCCATGGCACGACAACAGTATCTCATGCTGCAGGACAAGCAATACTCGGGTGTTGATCATCGCGAAGTAGTGATTGATGATCGAACATCCACGCCACTCAACCAATTCTCCAACATACACGACCTGATGCAGTGGCGAGTATCGCGCCAAGCCGAAGAATTAGCCTATTGCACAGTCGACGGCAGAGGAAAAGAAGGCAAGGGCGTGAACTGGAAGAAGTTTGACCAAAAGGTTGCCGGTGTAGCTGTCTACCTGAAGAACAAGGTCAAAGTACAGCCTGGCGACCACTTACTGCTCATGTACACGCATTCAGAAGAATTCGTGTATGCGATTCACGCATGCTTTGTCCTTGGCGCTGTCGCGATTCCCATGGCCCCAATCGACCAGAACAGATTGAACGAGGACGCGCCTGCACTGCTGCACATCCTCGCAGACTTTAAAGTCAAAGCGATCTTGGTCAACGCGGACGTGGACCATCTATTGAAGTTGAAGCAGGTTTCACAGCACATCAAGCAGTCCGCAGTCATCCTCAAGATCAATGTTCCGCACACATACAATACTACCAAACCAGCGAAACAGTCGTCCGGCTGCCGTGATTTGAAACTCACGATACGCCCGGCATGGATACAATCTGGCTTCCCAGTTCTGGTCTGGACGTACTGGACACCAGACCAGCGACGCATCGCCGTCCAATATGGTCATAGCCAAATCATGGCACTATGCAAGGTCCAAAAAGAGACTTGCCAGATGACAAGTACAAGGCCAGTGCTTGGGTGTGTACGAAGTACGGTTGGCCTTGGCTTCATTCATACCTGCCTGATGGGCATCTTCCTCGCCGCGCCAACCTATTTAGTCTCACCAGTAGACTTTGCTAGCAACCCCAACATCCTTTTCCAGACTCTATCAAGATACAAGATCAAGGATGCTTATGCGACAAGCCAAATGCTTGACCATGCTATCGCGCGCGGTGCAGGTAAAGCGATGGGCCTGCATGAGTTGAAGAACTTGATGATTGCGACGGACGGTCGACCTCGTGTCGATGTTTGTAAGTATTGTCGCACACCAAATGGTTCTCTACTGACAGTCTGCAGACTCGCGAGTTCGCGTACATTTTGCACAAGCCAGCCTTGACAAGACAGCCATCAACACAGTCTATTCACACGTCCTCAATCCAATGGTAGCATCACGGTCTTACATGTGCATAGAGCCAATCGAGTTGCATCTCGATGTCAATGCATTGAGGCGTGGTCTCATTATGCCGGTTGACCCAGACACAGAGCCAAACGCGCTCCTCGTGCAGGACTCTGGCATGGTGCCAGTCAGCACACAAATCTCGATCGTCAATCCTGAGACGAATCAACTTTGCCTAGTTGGCGAGTATGGAGAGATCTGGGTGCAGTCCGAGGCAAATGCGCACAGCTTCTACGGGTCTAAAGAGCGGCTAGACGCCGAGCGATTCAATGGCAGGACAATCGACGGCGACCCGAACGTGCGATATGTTCGTACCGGCGATCTCGGATTCTTGCACAATGTCACCAGACCAATCGGACCCAACAGCGCACCCGTCGATATGCAGGTGTTGTTTGTCCTTGGCAGCATCGGCGACACATTTGAGGTTAACGGCCTGAACCACTTCTCAATGGACATTGAGCAATCCGTCGAGCGCTGCCACCGAAACATTGTGCCAGGAGGCTGGTATGTCTCCCTTTCTCCCTATCCCTCAATCCCTACTAACCTCAGTTCCCAGCGCCGTCTTCCAAGCCGGCGGCCTCGTCGTGGTCGTGGTCGAAATCTTCCGCCGCAACTTTCTCGCGTCCATGGTCCCCGTCATCGTCAACGCCATCCTCAACGAACACCAACTGGTCATCGACATTGTCGCCTTCGTCATCAAAGGCGACTTCCATCGCTCGCGCCTCGGCGAGAAACAACGCGGCAAAATCCTGGCCGGCTGGGTGACGCGCAAAATGCGTACGATTGCGCAGTACTCGATTCGCGACCCGAATGGCCCAGAAAATCAAATGATGATTAGCGAAGAACCAGCTGGGAGGGTGAGTATGAGTATGGGCGGTGCAGGAGGTGTGAGGGCTGGAAGTACAAAAGGAAGTCTTAGAGCAGGAAGTACACTTGGCATGACAGCTCAACTAAACAGTATGCAACTCAATGCTCTGCAAAGCACGGCCATCACCAACGAACTCCCCGGCCAATCCCAAAACGCGAATTTCGCACAAATACAACCCCACTCGATCCAGGAATTGCCTGACAATCGAACCGCAGCGGAACTGAGCACTTATACACACAACAGTGGCGGAATCCAAGAACTCGACACCACACACGACAAAACGCCCACAGAAGCAAGACACAGTTTCCTACCCAACCTCCAAGGCGGCGAGAAACTAGACTACAGCCCCATCGATCGCGCCGGCCCATGGAACGGCGGCAACGCAGCGCCACACGACTACAGCAATGCCTACCCTGCACCCAATTACGCAAATCCACATCACGACCAAGGCCCCGGCGAGGGTAACTACCAACAACAAACCTACGGCGACGTACAACACCCGGACATCCTCGTCCCCGGCCCAAGTCACGAAGGAAGCTTGACGGCAGCAAGTACAGCCCACGGCACATTTTATAGCGATAGTCAGCCATACGAGTACCGTGAACAAGAACAATCTATTGCTGGAACTGGACGCTGGAGTTTTGACGAGGATGATAGTCCTGCTGCTGCCCGCGGTGGTGGGGGAGGCGGACTCAGAGTTGCGAATTACGATGACGATGATGACGATAGGGGGTATAATGGCGGGTATGCTGGTGCTGGGACGGGAGGTGGAGGTTTACGTGTTGCGAATCGCGATAGTAGTGAGAGTGAGAGTGGGAGTTGGACGAGGGATGCGCTTGCGGGGTTGAATTTTGCGGGGGGGACGGCGGGGCAGCAGAAGTAAGCGATTTTCTCGAGGGACTGAATTGTTGAGGCCGTATTAGGGTGATGGAAATGGATGGTGGTGAGGGTTCATGGGTATGGGGAATGAGGGATGATTGATATGAATAGGATTTGAGAGATGTGGTCTGGACTGGATATCTTGGTCATGTGGCCATATGACGGAGATGTGGTTATGCGTTTAACGATCTTTATTCGTGTACCGTGTGTGCCTTAATTTCATAGGTGCATAACTTGTACTAAACAAACTGGACCTCTAGTTAGACATTAGACAATTATATCTTTCTGCGATGTGAAAATGTTTAGTCGTATCCTGCCAAATACATCCAAAGATGTAGTCGAAGTGGCCTCAAATGTGAGCATTGTATGACATTTCGATCCACTGTGCGTGACCCTAGGCAATTGATAATGTGGTGTGGTATGAAGGCACGTGATGGATACCTTGGCAGGAAGTAAACCCAGGGGTTAAGGCTGATCTTCAACACGACGGATCATCGATCGCAGGACTAGCATCAATGTATCCCCATACTTCACCCACCGATCGTGGGTCGACGCCTGATCTCCCCTACACGAACTCATGTTTGTGCGACAATAACATGAGCGAAAAACTTCCAGAACTTCAATGTTTGTGCCATATCTTTGTTGACTACTTCTTCCTCTTGAGTTCTTCATATTCAAAACATTATCTCAATCCCCAGCAGCATCAACCAATGTTGCGCGATTTTCCGCTCAAGTCTTGCTTCTCATCACCGCCCTCGTGAATGGCGTAGCTATGCGTCGATTCATACCACAGAAGCCGAAAAAAGTCTTCGTACACATTCTTGGACCCTTGCACTGAGGGTACGTAGCAGCAACTTGGCTGAGATGTGTAACGAAATGAGAGGGCTGGTGGGCTTTTACTCAATTTGCTCTGCTGATGTCGACGAAGTGTGTCTTGCGTGAGGGAGCTGGATGGCATATATAGGCAATTCGTGTTCAGCCGCGCGCTTTTCCATTTGGTTGGCTGTCTGCTAATAACAATTCCTGGAGACCTTCGCGCGTTTGGTGAGCGTAGCATAGTAATAATAGAGCAATGAACACCTCTACACTGCTACAAAAAACTTTCATAGCGGAACCGTACAGCGGCAGCACGATCCAGAAGAGGTGCAGACTTTGGCTGACTTTTGCGATATACATGTTTGATAAAAGATGTAGCCTTGCTAGATTCTTGGTTAACATAGCTGTGACATTACTGTGAGTGGATCACTGTTGTATTACAAACCGCCCGTCTTGGCAGCTTCTCTTACCTCTCCTTCTTGTGGGCCAGCTGAGTCACTGGCGTTAGAGCATAAGGCACGAATGCTCCTGCGGAGACAGATGGCTCGTAACAATGTGGGGTGTGTCATCTCGCCAATCTGGCGATGGTTGTATATCATTCATCCAAGTCATACTACTTTGTCTTTATCGTGCGGTGCTCTGCTACTGCGGTACTTGCTGCCATGGGTGCAGCTGAGGACGGGACGGAAGGGCATACAGCCGAAAGACAACGAAACAAATTGTGCTTCTTGAGTGGTCAATCAGCAAAAAGTGTTCCATTCGTTCTTTTGTCGTGTGGGATTCCTTCCGGTAGATCACTTCGCGTTCGGCGTCGTCGTCGTCGTTGCCGCCATTATTCTTGTCGAAGAGGGGTATCACCCACCCTCTTGAACGCCATGGGCAATGCCCCGGCAACAAGGATAGTCGCCATTGGCATCCAGGCCTTGAGCCGCTCAACCATCTTTTTGACATCATCGACGGAACAAGCTACGAGCGCAGCTACGATGAGGCATTCCACGAGCGAGAAGAGTCCGAGATAACGGACACGGTGCTTCGCCGCGATTGAGGATGCAGTAAACCCAAGGGCTAAGAGTGCCAACAGCATCCAACCACCGTATGTCACCCAGTATGTGGCAGTGCCAATGGTCTGGCCATCGCCGAAAGCGGCTATCGCCCAAGCTAAAGCGCCAGCGACAGTGTTGCTGGCAGGAATCCCTGTCGCTGATATGTGACGTGGGGCAGCTTGGGCTGCAGGAAGCAGCGACAGTGTTGCGATTGTCGCACACGACTTATGGTCGAGCTGTCGAAAGACGTAGGAGAGTCGTCGCAATATGACTGAGGCATGGGTAGAGCCGAAGTAGCCCGACCCGAAGTCTGTCAACTTCGAAAATATACCCTCCTGCGCGGATCGTGCCATGTGGAGAGAGTCCTTTCCACGATCGGGAAGGGACGCCAAGTGTTCGATCGGTTTTGCTCGAAGCATCCCGCGCATTGGGAAGTCGACACCCGGAGCAGAGGACTCTTGCTGCTCATTCCAACTGTCATGAGGCCTGTCAGAGAAGGCGCAGGTATTGACGTCGCCATGAGTTTTGTAGTCTCGGTATGGGTGGAAGATATGCTCAGAAAAAGTAACGCGCGCGTTGTCATCAAAAAGACGAAATGGTGGCTTCTTGGTACGACCATGCATCTCATGCACCTCGCATTCAAGGCGCAAAAGAGCGCCCTTAATGGTAGAGCCAGAGACTTCGCCGGGGCCCTTCATGTTGTCTTTGTGGGGGCCATTGTAGCTATCCACGTCTTGTCTGAACGAAGCTTAGCACTGTTGTCCATTACTGATCGAGGGAAACTCACTTGTACCATGGCATGAGACGAGACCTAAGGCGGCCGATGCGCTCCTTGAGCATGCACTGACTATAAGATCGTAAGTACTTCTAATCACTTCAGCATCAGGCTGGGGTGGCATACCGAGGGACAGCCGCCGGCGCTGGTTTCTCATTAGTTGACTTGAGCTCATGTCCAAATACAGACGTCTTACCAAGATTGTGATCCGGATAGATTCTCTCTTTATACGCCTGCTCTAATCCTGCCTTGACGCCTCCAAACTCCTTCCGCCCTGCGTACATTCGCATCTCACGGTCCTTGTTCTGAATTACGCCAACGCCAGTTTTCAGAAGCTTTTCTGTGCCGATTTCCACATCGATGTCTTTTTCATTCAGATGAAAGTACCGCAGTAACGTGTCCCGGTCCAATACTAGCCAGAATGAGGGGTCTGTGAGCCAAGCCAATTCGTACCCTGTCATGGTTGAAAACTTGGGCTTCTTGAGGAGGTCGATTGGGGTGGTCGAGATCTTTCCGAATTCCTGGAAAGAAGGCCAGTGATTCTGGACAAGATATTGGTTAGCTATTACCCAGACGAAGGTTACCATCGGGTTGGCTTAAAACAGAAGCTTAGGCTCTCAAACAGCGTTTCATCTCTCAAAAAGCGACTATTTGCAATGCGCAGATTCCGCTTACATTCTTCGTGAATATAGCCCCTTCGATATCCGGCCCGATGATCATGACGTAGTCCCCATGCTCAGCAGCATGATACCCGTCCATCCTCGAGCTAGTTCGGCGGGAGAACGATGTGGACAGCTGAGCGGACTTGAGAGGGCTAGGATACAGGAAGCTGCAATCGCTGTGCTTGTCGAAGGGGGTGGAGATGTTCTGGACGGTGATAGCTTCAGTTCGGAGGATGAGGATATGGGTTTGACGTGTAGAAAGTTTGAGGTGTGAAGCTGGCTTCTCGCTCGTGTGCCACCCCTCGTCGGGAGGGGCAGTGCAGCGCAGCATTGACATGTCAGCTCTCCTCCCCCTCCACTTGGCATTTGTGCGCCGCCACTTCATCTCTTGCCCTCATCGACCTTCAGTGATAACACCCCCGTCTACTATTTTCCTTGCTTGATAGTACTGCCGTCTCTTGCGGACCATGTCTCGATCATACATCCCTCGCGTAGGCGTCATTCGGGTGAAGTAGGACACCCGCCTTGACAGCCTTGTACTAAGACTGACTTCATTGCAGCTTCGCAACTCCAGATGACCATAAAACTCCGGCCATCCAGACTTACCCGATAAGGCTTCTACGTGAAGAACGAATCGTAAGAAGATGGAGGCTAGCAGTCGCCTTCGGTGTCGCAGGAGCGTCCAGCTTGATCATAAATGGGTACCACGATGCGTCAAACGTGTCTACACATGGCCTTGAAGGACAACGAACCAGGACTGTATCCAGCTTGATATCGCAGCTGGTCCAAAATAGAAAAGCGAGTCCTTGGAGCTCTCAGAGACTGGTCAGTATTCTCTGTACAAATAGCAGTACGAAACTCACAATTCACCACCAGTCGCAGCACGTCCTCGATATCCTCGTCGATCCAAACCCGATCCATCTCATAGCTGCCTGTATGGTCTACAGCATCGCGGCGAACAGCGTATACCATTTGAACAAAGGCGACAAATATCAACTTGGAATAGTCGCATGCGGCGCTATCAGTGCATTGACGTTAGGTTGGGCATTAGGAGAAGATGCACAAAGCGTGTCGACAGGCCTGGGTCCATGGTTCATTCTGGGATCACTGGCACTCAGTGCTTTCCTTCATGCGATGCTGAGCGATGACCGCGAGGTTGAGGTGACCATGTAGGTGGTTTTAGAGCTCATGTGTAGCGAGAAGCGAGAGGACATGAGGGGTTAGCAAAGCTAACGGTTCGGTGTAGCCTGGAATTGCAGGTCGTCCATGAGCTAGACTAGGGTATCTTCCTTTAGCTGTCACGCCAAAACTGTACCTCGGTTATTCTTGCACTCTGCACCAAGAGTATTATCACAATCCACGTCTTTTTTTCTAAATGTGCCTCAGTACTCGAGCCCTTGCGGTTGCTTCGCACGGGCAATTCTTCGAAATTATCCGAAGTAACCGCACGGGCCCGAGTACTGCCTCTCGTTACATACGAGTGAACAAACAAGGGTGGCTCCTAAAACTTTGTTTTCACCCTATTAAGTGTTTCTTACAATACTTCTTAGGTCACATTGTTGTAGGATTAGCCGTAACGAGCAATCCCATACTGGTTGATGAGGACTGGTGCAAGAGCACCCATGACAAAGGTGACTTGGTATGTTGTTAGTTGGTGCTTCTCCTCATGGTGCGATGTGACCTGCTAGCTTGTATCATGGTGTGAATCGCTCTTTTCAACAGCTTCTTAACATTCTTGCTCTAAGGAATTTGTTTGTGCGCTTATTGATGCTGCGTTGAGAGCAATATACAAAAGTGTATGTTGCACAAGAAGCAAACTATGGTTAACTAAGCAAGAAGTATCACTCCCAGGCGAGCCTCACAAGGAGTATAGAGCACCCTAGTCTGTTCACTCGTATGCGCCAAGAGGGCAGTAGCACACGCAACATAGACATCGTGTATGCTCTCCTAGTTTAGTACAATGCGGTCATGTGCGGCTGCCTGGGCGATAATGACAACATCACTGCAACTTGACAGCTCCGATGAGACACTCCAGGATGCCCTCGCGTGTGCTTACATCTGCGATACTACCTTTATACCGCACCGAGGGCCTCTAGGCTTTTACGTGAAGACTGTCTGTGTCACTCTAGCAGCATTCTCATCCATTTGCGCTGCGCGCAATAGAGGTCACGGAGGGGTTAGATCTGTTGTCCCACCGGAGCTACGAAGGTGCATTACAGCAACCGACCAACGTCGATAGTATCGCAGAAAGTGTGCACTCGAGGTGACGATACGTATGAAGGCCTTCGAATATGTCTCAGCGCGGAGTCGAAAAGATACAGTATGGCGACAACGTCTTGATAAGAGGGTAGCAGAGGCAGAAAATAAGAGCAAACCATTGATACCCTCCCGTCTGCCAACATTAATGACTGTTTCAGTTTCGATGCGGCGAGGGACGTGGGCACCGATCGCCAGGCAAGACCCCCGACATTATTGCATACAATTGATAGTGCAAAGAGGGGACTTCAATGGATTGGCCATCATGTATGAACAACAGTCGGGCGTCTATTAGATGCGCAGCGCACATGGAAGACAGTAGCATGCCGGATATTGCACCGCAAAATTGAATGTGGTACTATTCGCCGGACCTTGACAGTGTCACTCATCGAAAGCAAGAGGTATCACAAATAAGCACCTTCTTGCGGAGATGAGAGCCCAGCGCAGTTTACGGGTGGAAAGCTACAAGTTGTTATGTAGCACGGCCGGAGAGGTGCGATTGAACCTGTAGATGTTTACCTGATGAACGCAGACGGAAGCAACAGCGTGATCAACTGGACAGTGCGGGAAGCACAATAGATAAGACGATCAAGCCCTTGTTACTGTCGCCTTTGCCAACATTAAAGACTGTTTCAGTCCGAAGTGGCAAGGCTCGTGGGCACCGCAGACTAGCCGTGTGCGTAGATTAGCGAAATGAGCAAGAGAACATTGGAAGCAGCACTGTATGAAGCTAAGCTTTTTCGACAGCGGGATTCCGTCGAATACCGCCGTTCAACCGGCGACGCTGCATGGCTTTGACATGTGGTTCATGCAAGAGGGTGGAGTCGATAAAGATCTGAGGCAGCGGAGCGTTACGCTGAAGAGCAAAATGGGTGCGGTGCAGGAAAAACGAGTCGTGGTGATGAGAAGGCCGGAATTGTCTGAGACGGCAAAGTGGGCGTGCAAGCGAAGCGCCCGTGGTGGTGGAAGGATTGTGGACGTTGGGAATGTGTAAATTGCATCGTGACGGGATAAAATGGACGCAAGGTTTGAACAACATGGAGGTTGAGCGCAACACTCTGCTGACGTGACGTGACGATATGGTGAGATAATCAGCCTGGTACTTGAGGCATGTACCTTTCGTCCATACAAACCCGTCTCATCAAAATTTGCAGTGCGAGTGGCCATGGTGAAGCGAGATGCCTTCATTATGGTGCATATGGAGGAAGCCCGCAACCGGGTTGGCGGTGTTTCACATTGGCAAACGTGGGCGCGACCGTGGGGTGAGGGCTGTTTGTCCGACGCGAAGGAGCAAGTCCGTGATTGGGCTTGAGTTTGAATAATGTTTGGTGTTTCGTGGCGCTGCGAGCCCCTCAGTGGATGAAGCCAAGTGTCGTGGTCATTGTGGGCTGGTGGGACGAGCGGTGCGTGAGAAGCCACATCCAAGTCCGCCAGCGCCGCGACTCCGAAGACGAGAGCAGCATGACGGGTCGATGAGATGGCAGCCGGGTTTTCCGTCTTGTCAGCGCGCGACCAGGTGGGCGGAGCAGGATGTTTTATTGATTCGAGTCAAGAGTCTTGGGTGTTCCTTCCATCCCGTGGCGCAGTCGCGCACAATGCATGAATTGCACATGGAAGGGACGGCTGTCGCACAGGGAGCACCCAGCGTTCATCTCACCCGACCGCCGGCTCTATGCAGCAATTTCATAGGCGGCAAAATTAATCCATGGCTGCACTGGTCGCGGACTCGCTCGCGCTCGCAGAACCGATCGGAGAGCTGATACAGCGATAAGAAGACGAGATTTGCCAGGACACCAAGTGGCTGCGCGACGGATGACACGAGCGCTCGGCGATACAGCGGTCAGGGGCGATGCATCGGAGAGCCGTTGAAAAGGTGAGATCTCCTCCGGGATGACGAACTTAGGCCTCGCTTGGTTGCCTGCTTTGGGCGGGTTGGCGCCGCAAGTCTGGAACTTTCATGTCGTTGGAGCCGCTGGTGGGCGCGGCGGATGCTGGGAGGCCTTGTCGCTCGTGTTGGGCGGAAGCGTCATGGCTGCAATCTAATTCAGGCGGGCGGAAGTGAGTGTTATGCTGGCAGCTGGCGTGACGGCGACGTGAGGAGGATGGGGATGCCTTCGCAGACTGCCGTGAAGCCATGATCGAGTGTGCGACGCTGTGCTGCTGAGGCCTCAGCCTGCGTGTCGACAGGCGATGCAACCACAGCGAATCGAGGGCAGCAAAGCAGCAGCGGAGCTCGGTAGCACCGGCACCGTCTAGACTCTTTTTGCGCCTCGGCCTCTCCCGTTGGCCGTCGAAAGACGGTGAGGTGAGCCACTGGAGCGGTCGAAACATTGGCGCTCAGGAACAGCGTCCTGACTGGCTCCAGCCGTGCCCCGACGACATGCAGTTTTGAAACGACGCCAGGGACCCGCAGCCAATGACGACCCCGCCCTGGCCTGTCATGCTGCGAAGGGCCTGCAACCATGCTGCCCTCATCGTCGGTTCTCATCCACTCTTTACCTGCCCGTCCCTCTGACCTCACGTTTTCGTTGCGACCGTGTGTTCGACGTTCATTGCCACATTCGTTTCTACCCAACTGTTGTTCACTCGTTTTGACAACACCGTACATATCGCTACCTTCGTTTCTTCACGACCCGGACCGCTAGCTTCCTCGTCGCCCATTCACTCTTTACGCCCCTGGTCCCTCCGTGAACGTGCCTATTGACTGTTGCTTGCTTGAATACCGCCGCGCCGTACCTTTCGTCGTCACCTACTGTCGCTTTCAACAACTCCATCTGCCTCGGACCCGCTGGCCTTGGATCCACCGATCATTCGACCTCGCAACGTCGATCGTGCAGCGCACTGTCAACATCTGCTCCGTCCACGCTGCTTATTTCACCGACTGTCCGCCCGTCCAGAACCATTGTACAGCCGACGCATTGTGATGTATTCACGGTGACGAGTAACACTCTTTCTCCCACATTGTCGAAGAACATCGCCAACCTCGAGTCACTCGCCAACTCGTCCAGTGGGATAAAGTACATCGGCGGCCTTCACGCGTTTCTTCCGGTCATTCCAACGTTCCGCATTATTGACGCTGCACCTGGTCGTGCGCATTCATCTTTCGCATCATTCACAGTCGATCACAATACTCGCTCCGCCATCCGCAGTGACCCGCATCCCTTCGTGCGCTCAGACTCACCCTATCTGTACCACACCAACTCCACGTCTATCTCGACTTCACGAGACACACATGTCAGCCTTCCTCCGCCCCCGGAGGGTGGAACAACCGTCTGCCATCACCAATGAACTGCACCGCCGCCATTTCCTGAGTGGCTGGGACGCCGCCGAGTTCGAAAGCCTCAAATACAGCTATGGCCTCACCGGTGTCGACCAGGTGGGTAACTTCCTCTGGGTCGACGTCTTCCTGTATTCCCTGCTAGCTATCGCCGTTATCTTGCTAGGGCTGCGGATAGCGAACATGTTCTGGCGCCACCAACGCCACCTGACCGTTATGGCGAACCCCGAGCACCAAAACTACTGGAGTCAGAACCGAACGTCGTGGTGGCCGTGGCTGAACCGCCACATTTTGGCGGCGCCCTTGTGGAAGAGGCGACACAACGCGGCTTTCCAGATCTCGAGCGCAATCGACAATGGCACCCTGCCCGGCCGCTGGCACACCATCATGCTCGTCGTCTACGTCGGCCTCAACTTCGCGTGGTGCGTCGCGCTTCCTTATAGCGTCCTGGACCACAAGCAAACCATCGCTGCGCTGCGCGGTCGCACAGGAACCCTGGCCGCACTCAACCTGATCCCCACTATCCTCTTCGCGCTTCGCAACAACCCCCTCATTCCCCTCCTCCAAGTCTCGTACGATGACTTCAACCTCTTCCACCGCTGGGCCGCGCGCATCACCATCCTCGAAGCCATTGCCCACACCGTCGCATGGATGTACAACACCGCGCATGGTGCAGGCTGGGCTGCAGTTGGCAACGGTCTCCGCACCGAAGGCTCTTACGGCTGGGGTATGGTCGGCACCGTTGCCTTTGCCTTTATCGGTATCCAGGCATGGTCACCCTTCCGCCATGCTTTCTACGAGACGTTTCTCAATATCCACCGTTTGTGCGTCATCGTGGCGCTCGTCGGTCTCTACAAGCATCTCGAGATGCACTCGCTGCCGCAAGTTCCATGGATGCACCTTGTCATCATTCTCTGGGCTCTCGAGCACTTTGCCCGCTGGTGCTCAATCCTCTACTACGGCTTCAGCCTCAAGCAGCGCTCGTCCATCAAAGTCGAAGCCATGCCCGGCGAGGCGGTTCGTCTGACAATCGACATGGTGCGCGAATGGCAACCACGGCCCGGTTGCCACGTGCACATGTGGATGCCACGCATGTCCCTCCTCTCCTCGCATCCCTTCTCGGTCGCATGGTCACCAACCCTCAGCCCGGACTCCAAGGAAATGACGCTTCCCATTCTCGAAGGCGACGCCCTCATGGCTCCTGGAGCGCCACAAAAGTCTCGCCAAATTAGCCTCATCTGCCGTGCCCGCACAGGCCTCACCCGCCAAATGTATGAGCGCGCGTGCAAGATGCCCAACGAGACATTCACTGCTTGGGGCTTCATCGAGGGTCCGTACGGCGGACATCACAGCCTCGATTCGTATGGCACCGTCGTCCTATTCGCAGGCGGCGTCGGCATAACGCATCAAGTCATGTACCTCAAGCACCTCGTCAACGGCTACGGAAAGCGCACAACCGCGACACAAAAAGTCGTGCTCATCTGGACCGTCCCTGACTCTGACTGCCTGGAATGGGTACGCCCATGGATGGACGAGATCCTGCGCATGCCTCAACGCAAGCACGTACTGCGCATCAAGCTCTTCATCTCGCGGCCCAAGGGCCGTGTAGAGAGCAGCAGTGACACAGTCAAGATGTTCGCAGGCCGGCCAAAGCCTGATGCGTTGATTGAAGAGGAGGTACGACATAGACAGGGCGCGATGGCGGTAACGGTATGTGGGAGTGGAGGCTTTGCTGATGGTGTGAGAGCGGCTGTTCGGCCGTGGTTGACGGAAGGAAGTATCGATTTCATCGAGGAGGCGTTCACGTACTAAGTCGATGTCTTCGTCTTGGTATTGTTTGCGCGTCTTACTGTTGGGGTCGATGCTCTTGCCGCATTGTTCTCACCTCCTCATCCTCGACACCACCGCATCCCCACATATACCTACCTACCATTCTTACACCGTCATCTTGTTCGCTTCTTTGTACATACCTCTTCCTAATCATTTACCATGTTTGCCCATCTCACATCATGTCTCTCCTTGATCTTATGCATGAGCGAAGCATGAAAGCGAGGCGTTTGTTGTATTTTCCTTGCGTTGCTGGAGCGTAGAAGTGGAAGAATTGTAAATATCTAGAAGGTGAAAGGGGAATGTGTAGTGTTTGAATAGCAGATGGCAGTAGTTGAAAGCAAAAGTTTCCGCCTAGTCTCAGAAACCTGGTGCCTTTGTCTCGTGGAGTTTCATCATACGTGAGGCGTTAGAAGCCCTTGGCAAGGGCGCAGTCAAGTCAAAGCCGAGTCATCATACAGTATTTACCATGCTAGTTCTAAACTCATCGCTTCACGTTCGGTGCACTCCGTGATTTTCGTTGTACAGCACGTGAGAGTTTGTTAGGGGCATAATAGTTGGGAGCTACTCGGCACATCGGCGCTGTCGCAGGTCGCGCTCCAACATTTGCGGGGCGATGCCCAGTCGGCCATTCTTCTTCCCCCGTCATCTACCAGCATCAACCGGACACAATGACGACAAAGCAGTGCTCGCCGGCTCCTGCGCGCACTTTGCGTCCAATTCACTGCAAACCTCGGACTCAATCGGAGTCGGGCTTATTTCTGAGATTCATGCATACTACATAATTTGAGACACGCACCGCTCGACGCACTCGTGTACCTGCAATTGACCTCACAATGGATGCGCTGCCTTCTTCATACAGGCTTATTGCCGCGCTGCCCTCGCGCATAGTCTCACGACAATCCCTCCCAGCACAATTACGAGCACAACGCACACCTCCACAATGGCGATTTGCAAGTCAAAGAAGATGCATAAGCGCTGTCTCGGACCGCGCGCCGAAGATTGACCGCGCAAAGTCGAAGCTCTACAAAGACGCCGATGAAGCTGTCGCGGACGTACAATCCGGCTCCACAGTCTTGAGTGCAGGCTTCGGACTATGCGGCGTCGCAGAAACGCTCATCCAAGCGATGAAGAAGCGCGGCCCAGAGTCATTACACAGCCTGACTGCTGTATCGAACAATGCTGGTATCGAGAATACAGGAGGCCTGGCACTTTTGACGCAAAACGGACAAGTTAGCAAGCTCATCATAAGTTTCTTGGGCAACAATAAGGCGCTGGAGAAGCAGTATTTGAGCGGTGGCATTGAGATTGAGCTGTGTCCGCAGGGCACGCTTGCTGAGAGGATAAGAGCAGCTGGTGCGGGCATTCCGGCTTTCTACACACCGACTGCTGTCAATACGCTGCTGCAAGATGGCAAGATTCCCGCAAAGTTCGACAAGGAGGGCAAGGCGGTGGGCTTTGGCCAAAAGAGAGAGGTCCGTGAGTTCAAGGGCAGGAAGTTCCTCATGGAGACTGCGCTGGAGGGCGATGTTGCGATCATAAGAGCACATAAGGCCGATGAGGCTGGTAACTGTGTATTCCGGTAAGCACGGCGATTTCCCCCTTCGGCACAATGCTGATAGTATCCCAGATACACTACTAAAGCCTTCGGCCCCATCATGGCCAAAGCTGCGCGCCTCACCATCGTCGAAGCCGAAGAAATCGTCCCCATCGGCTCTCTCGACGCAAACAACATTGACCTCCCTGGAATCTTCGTCGACCGCATCGTCCCCGCCACCGCACCCAAGCACATCGAGATCAAGAAACTCCGCCCTACCTCCTCCAAACCCTCATCCGTCAATGAAGCCGCCGAGCGCCGCAACCGCATCGCCCGCCGCGCAGCCAAGGAACTCAAACAAGGATACTACGTGAACCTAGGCGTCGGCATCCCCACCGAAGCCGCCTCGTACGTCCCCGACGACGTCAAAGTCTGGCTCCAAAGCGAAAACGGCATCCTAGGCATGGGCCCACATCCCACCGAGGAAGAAGTCGATCCCGACATCATCAACGCCGGCAAACAAACCGTGACCCTCCTACCCGGCGCCTCGACCTTCGACTCCGCAGAATCCTTCGGCATGATTCGCGGCGGCCACGTCGACGTCAGCATCCTCGGCGCACTCCAAGTCGCAGCCAACGGCGACTTGGCAAACTACATGGTGCCCGGCAAAGTATTCAAGGGCATGGGCGGCGCCATGGATCTCGTGGGTAACCCGGATGCGACCAAGGTTGTGGTTGCGACGGAACATGTGGCCAAGGATGGGAGCAGTAAGGTTGTGCAGACGTGTGCGTTGCCGCTTACGGGTGCAAGGTGTGTGAGCACGATTATCACGGATCTTGCGGTGTTTGAGGTCAATCGCGAGAAGGGGCGGTTGACGTTGACGGAGAGGGCGCCGGGGGTGAGTGTTGAGGAGATTAGGGGGAAGACGGATGCGGAGTTTGAGGTTAGTCCTGAGTTGAAGGAGATGGAGTAGGGTAGAGCATGGTGGGTGTCGTGAGTGGAGTGTTGTGTATGATGTTTTGGAAGCCGGATGGTGTGGTTGAGAGCTTCGCATATGTTTGGTAATCAGATACACAAACCTCACCCAGACCAAATGACAGATATCGGCGCACACAACTTAATCTCAGAACACAACACGCTAGTAAAGTACCACGGAGTTTTACCGCGCACGTGTACCGTATACTTCTCATCTCGCAAGAAAAAGATGCCGAGAAGCTAAGCCTCCACGCACGGAAGCTTGTCTCCGCACGCACCTGCCCCTTCCCACCATCCTTCTCCACCCATACCTCCCACCCACAATCCACAGTCCCCTCAACACACACCAAATAAATCCACTGTAACAAAGTCCGTATTACCAAGCGGACCTCCTCGGCCCCAAATCAAGAACCGCAACGGATTCACCACCGCACCTTCCGTCAGCGCCACTGACCAAACACTGCCGATCGCACCTAAGCTTTGTCTTGATGCGGTCAAGCATTGCTTATCCCCAGCACAACCCCGGCGCCACTCCGCCAATCATGCACGCCATCCCCGTGGGGAACGGCGGCACTCTCATCATGACGGGGATGCGGTGCCGTTGATGTGGTGCCGAGTTAGCGGGCTGCGTCAATAATAGGACAACGTCCCGCCTTAAGTTGCCTCGTTCTCACTGTGCACTCTCTGCTGTCAACACTTCGTTTACGCTTTGGATTTGCAGAGAATATGAGCGCAAGTCCTGATAAGATGCATGAAGAGCGCTATGAAAGTGGGAAAGAGCATGGAGGTGTGGAGGCGGGCCTTACTGCTGGTCTTGAGGACGAGAAGATGATGCGGAGTGTCGTGTTTAAGATGGATATTCGGTACGTTCCCTTCTCAGCTACTTACTCCTCGAATTCGTCGCCTCTCGAGGTGTATGTAGGAGAGCAAAAGAGTGTACCTAGCTAACGCAACACGATTCAGCATTCTCCCCATTCTCGCGCTCCTCTTCCTATGCTCCTTCATCGACCGCACGAATGTCGGCAACGCGAAGATCCTGGGCTTGGAGAAGGATATTGGGATCAATGATCATCAGTATGCGATTGGGTTGTGTGTGTTTTATGCGACGTATATCGCGAGGTATGGCATCACCATTCCCGCTCACAGAATGAGTGACGGAGCTTTGACGCTAATCAGATGATGGATAGTGAACTCCCGTCGAATCTTGTCCTCAAGAAAATGTCGCCCAAGATCTGGCTGCCGCTGTTGACAGCCGTCTGGGGTATCTTGACGATGTGTCTGGGCTTTGTACGAAGCTTTGCATCGTTCGTGACGGTCCGCGCGTTACTGGGTGTTGCTGAGGGTGGGTTGTTACCGGGCATGGTAAGATAATTTCACCAGTCCGACGTTCTATTTTTAAAATGCTGACGWGACTGATATAGGTCCTTTATCTCTCCCACTTTTACCGCCGTAACGAACTCGCGCTCCGCATCGGCATCTTCTACACCGCGGCGTCTTTGTCTGGTGCCTTTGGCGGGCTCCTCGCACGTGGCTTGAATGCCATTGGCCCTGCCGGTGGTCTCGAAGGGTAAGTCGCTGTCCCAACCTCCAGCAAGCCTTGGCTGATCATCTTGGAATTTTCTAATCGAGGCTTGCTCACGAAGCCTCGATTAGAAAATTCCATTTCCGTAAACAGTTGGCGCTGGATCTTCATTGTTGAAGGTCTGCTTACCGTCCTCGTGGGCGTCATCTCCGCCTTATTTCTCCCCAATGCCATCGAATCTGCGCGCTTTCTCTCAAATATGGAGAAGGACATCGCACGCCACCGCCTTGATCAACAAAACTCCGCCCTCGAACCATTCGATTGGAAAGAAGTCAAGCGTGGTGTATTCAACCTGCAAGTCTGGCTTAGCGCGACCGCATACTTTGCCATCCTGTGCGGCCTCTACTCATTTGGTCTTTTCCTCCCGACAATCGTGAACAATGGCTTCGCGAAGGACGCCAACGAAGCTCAACTCTGGACCGTTATCCCGTACGCTGTCGCAGCTTTTTTCACCGTCATAACAGCCTTTTTGTCCGACCGTCTCGCGTTACGTGGACCAGTCATGCTCGTCACCCTACCAATCGCGATCATCGGATACGGCGTAATCAGCCAAACCACCAACCCAAAAATCCAATACGGCATGACTTTCCTTATGGCAACAGGCATGTACGCCTCAGTTCCCTGCATCCTATCATGGAACAGCAACAACAGCGCTGGCCACTACAAGCGCGCCACGACAAGCGCACTCCAACTCGCAATCGCAAATTGCGGTGGCTTCGTTGCGAGTTTCGTGTACCAGAAGAAAGAAGCGCCGCAGTTTCGAAAAAGTCACAGCATCATGCTTGGATTACTCTGTGCGGCATGGGTCCTGGTTGCAGCGAACGTAGGATGGGTGTGGAAATTGAATCGGGATAAGAAGAGAGGGAAGATGGATGAGTGGAGGGGTAAGGGAGATGATAGAGATCCAGAGTTTAAGATGGTGTTGTAGATGGAGAGGCGATTTGGCATGAGAGGACGCATTCTATGATCATGAGTACGCGGTAGTATGAATAGCATTGCGTTCACCAGACCGTACTTGGAGAAAGATTTGTTACGATGCATGGAAAGCAACATACCTTCTGGCGATTCCAAGCTGATCAATGTGACCACCGATATGCAAGAAGCTGGACGCTTGCGCCATTCCACTTCTTTTTTCTCTCACATTGAGAATGAACACACAAGTTAGTTTTTGGTCCATGTTGTGCACGTCGGCGAACTTAGAGTGCAACGTCCAACCATGCACTTCCCTGATCAGAACAATTCACGTGAGCGTGCCAACTTAGGAGCTGCAAGCTGAAGATCAAGTACGGTAATTCTCAAAACTAATCTCGTCAGACGGGTATAGATATCGTGCACTGCGATGTTAGGCAGCGATGACGCCAATCGTAAGACGTGACGTCAAGCTAGCTACCATTTTCAGATTAGCGCCCGCTTACACGCGTGAAGACTACCTCATTTGTGCTCTCTGGTCTGGGCCATTTGTAAGCTACCGAGTACAACCAGTACGACTACAAAGCTCTTGGTTGAAGATATAAACTCGACACTCACTTGAAGATATCGCTTGATCAGAATCATAAACACAGGCTACTCGAAGTCACATCTCAACATCGCAACAATGACGTCAAAGCCCTTTGGTATCGTGCCCGCGGGCGCAAAGCTGCAACCAGAACCATTCGAGTTATACATCGAGGACCAGAAGCTGGACGACCTGAAGACGTTGTTGAAGCTGAGTCCAGTCGCGAAAGAAACGTATGAGAATCTCCAGGATGATGGAAGTCACGGGAAATTCGGCGTCAGTCGAAAATGGCTTGTTGGCGCGAAGAAATATTGGGAAACGGAGTTTGACTGGTAAGTAGTATACCCAGCATCTCCTCGAATATATTTACCTGCATGGTAATAATGTTATTGACGTTTGATAGGCGTAAAGAAGAATCCCACATCAACTCCTTCCCTGCTTACACCTCCAACATCGTTGACTCCAACACTGGCAAAACTTTCAAGATTCACTTCACAGCCCTTTTCTCAACAAACCCGTCTGCTATTCCGATTGCATTCTTCCATGGCTGGCCGGGGTCATTTCTGGAATTCTTACCACTCCTATCACTCCTCCGTGAGAAATACACACCCGAGACACTCCCGTACCACATCATCGTTCCATCTTTACCAGGCTTCACATTATCCTTCGACCCGCCGCTAGATCGCGACTGGAAAGTCGCCGACACAAGTCGACTCATGCACAAATTGATGCTCTCACTTGGCTTCGGCTCAACAGGGTACCTCGTCCAAGGCGGCGACATCGGGAGTCTCGTCTCGCGCGTCATCGCAGCAACATACACCGAATGTCGCGGCATGCATCTCAACTTCATGTACATTGCAGGCATAATGTCGAAATCCTCGCCCGACGACAAACTCAGCGCGCAGGAACAAAAGGGCGTGAAACGATTGGAAGAGTTCATGGACAAGGGAAGTGCATATGCCAGAATGCACGGCACAAAACCATCTACAATCGGCCTTGTCTTAGCCTCTTCACCGCTCGCGCAATTAGCCTGGATCGGCGAGAAATTCCTCGCGTGGTCTGACCCACGGAGTACACCTTCTCTAAACACTATTATATCAGACGTCACGCTATACTGGTTGACGGGATGTTTCCCGACGAGCATATACACCTATCGTGAGATGAAGGAATTGCTATATGTCGACAAACCCATCGGGTATAGTTATTTTCCGTACGAACTTGCGCCGGTGCCTGTGGCGTGGGCGGAGAAAACGGGCAGGTTGGTGTGGAAGAAGGAACATGAGGTGGGCGGACATTTCGCGGCGTTGGAGAGGACGACGGAGTTGTGGGAGGATGTTGAGGGGTTTGTAAAAGTGGCGTGGAAGTGATCTAGCCATGGGGCAGGGGAGATGTGGTGAATGGAGTTGGGTGGGTGGGAAGAAGTGTGAGATTTAGGTTTGTGGAAAGGGAATCAGGACTAGGTGCTGGGTCATCGTGGATGGTGGAAATATGCGATGTCGAAGTTTAGCAGCATACAAATCGATACGACTGTCATATCGGCGTGCTACGAATCCTCCAAAGTCACAGTTCCGCTTTCACTTAAGCCGTCCTACAGAGCACATTGCGAAAATTTCGTGCCCGAAGCGATCAGCTAACCTCCGCTCCAGATCTGTGCGGTCACAGAGAGCTGTATTCCCGCATGCAAGTTATTGGAATATCAAAAATGCATTAGACGACGCATGTCAGATACATCTATGCTTCTATACAATCACAAATTGCGCAAATCCCTCCGTCATCTGTGTTCCTCCTAGTTTTTCACTCACTGACACACACAGGATGAAAACTCACGAACTGACGTTATGAATCGTGTAGACTATAGATTTGATCAGCTCCTCAATAGACCTCACGGCTAGCCTACATGCATGTACTGCTCGCTCATTTAGTTGTGATGGCAACCGCTTCAAAGATGCTACATTGCACAGAACCCTGTGCTGCTAGAGCGTAAGTGATGTGTTTCTTCGACATGGCCCATTTGTGTGCTAGCCTGTGATCAGGACATTAGATTTCTCGAGCTAGCGAGTCTAGACAGTTTCAAGATTCCGTTGAGCTGAGATGTTGTGCAATAGTGAATATTTGGCTCTACATTGGCGAGGATTCGTATGCAGGAGCTTGTTTGAACTTGCTGTGCGGCAATGCAGGACACCGTTTATGATATCATGGTACATTGAGTGGAAATTTGAGAGACGGTAATGGAATCTTGTTGCTAGAATGTAATAGTTTAGTGCGGAATGGTGAGTATGGGCGGGAATTGGCGTGTTCGAATGTAGACTCTTGCTATGGACTTGCGACGGACGTGAGAATTGTCGGGGAGTACAACCGGCCTAGTTATGTTCTCGGCCGATCTAGTCAAAAGGCGGATTTCGTTACGAGATTTTCAGAGCGGCCCAGCACGTTCTGCGCTGTTGTGCTTGGAAAGAGTAAGACCGCGGTTTCGCGACATACGACTCACTCGCTGCAACACGGACTCCACAATCTCGTAACGATGTAACTAAGGCGGGAGTCCGAACAACCCCCATCGGCACCAATTTCCAGCCAATCATCATGAACTCCTTACCGTTCGCCAGCCGTTCTTCAACTGCAGTCATGAGACACGAGAACTATTGATCGTTGCAGTGGCGGACGCGGGCCGATAGGAGCATCTCCGACTCGCTCGGAGGTCAGCGCTGGAGACGAGCTTCTCAAGGACTGTGATGGTTGTATATCGCCAACTAATTCATCAAGTTATGGGAGTACTAGGTAGCTTGCTATGCTCTGCCTTCGATTTCCCGCCGAGGGAGCGACATGACTGCATGCGGACAAACAGTCCAGCGCCACGCCGTTCATGTCCCATCATATCGATCAGCCCGATTATGCACACAGATGGATGGTGGCTCAGGTACCATTCAAGCCCCTGGAGACTGTGCCAAGTTCACAGTCAGCTCAGCGGCTATCATGAGCTGAAGAGGAAGTCGCATCCCAGGTCTCAGACAGGTGATGACGGCGCGGGTGAATCACGTCCCAGACTCGCTGTCACGGCGCGCCTCGTGGGGCTTCCCATCACAAGGCCACACCACGTCTCTCTCTGCTGACTCTGCTGAGCCCTGAGCCAGCGTCTTGTGCGACGCACCATGTCCTGTGGGCTCGGTGTACTCACCCGATGGCATCTGGTAGCAGGAGCTCGAGACGACATTGGGCGGCGCTGGGGCAGGCGTTGGAATGCTCTCAAGAACGGTGCCGGGCCGTGGCTGGACAAATTCGATTGGTGAACGGGACACATTAAGCAAGTGCTCTGCTCTGCATGTTCTCCACAATTGCGGATGTAGACGCACAAAGCGTCCAAGCTCGACATAGCCAACGGCCCGCAGATGCAACGACAACATGCTGCGCTGAGCGGACTAGTATTGAGTCTGTGTGATCGCGTACCTGCAGGCACATTTTTCGGCATATCGGAGGGTGATCCGCTGAGCTAGTTATGAGCCGATATTCACCGATGTAGCCAGCCTGCATCAGTGTACCTACCGAGGAGTGTACAAGTCAACGGTCTACTGTACGTTGCGGAGGTACACGGTACATTAGTACGTGGCGGGTGATGCGCGGTCACGGATCGCTAACCGCCCTTGTGAGAACGCAGATGCGTGTTGTCACCGATGAGTTGGACCGGATGAGTGCAAGACGCATCTCGAGATTGTCTCGAGATGATCTTTGCTGTTATGGTAAAGATGGGAATTTCAGGCGTCGGTCGGTGACGTTGGTGAGAAACCTCTTCTGCAGTCATGAGCTGAGTTCGATCCTCATGGTATTACAAGCACTCCAGCCTTCATGGTCGATGTGATATGTCGTGCATATTGCTGGTAAATGCATGCTGGACTGGCACGCGATGACTTCTGCCGCGCCATGTAGTGGTGTGAAAGCTGTCATCCCACACGCCGGCCATGCAGACACTGGAATGGATCTACACTTACAGGTTCACTGCCTGCATGTTCGTCATTTCTCGCATGAGTGACAACCAGCCGCGCGATTGTTGAGCGAGTCCCTGCGCCGTTGTCGGTTCAGGCGAGTTGTACTGGGCCAGAATAAGGTAGCCTTGACGGACCCTTATTTCCGCGGATGCACTGGACAGGCCATTGTGAAAGCATCTTGGGGCTGCCCCGATTCGTCTCCGCGATTCCCGCAGCAAGCAGAGCCGAGCGATTCGAGGTAGCGCTGGTCATAGGCACACTACAGGCAAGTTTACTCGTACTGGAACCATTGTACCAGCACTCACCACGAGCGCTCCCGTTCGTATCGATTCGCTCATACCTGCATCATCTGAGCCCATGAACCGAGAAATAAATCGAACACTTCCAGGCCAGCTTAATGCTTCCGGCTCGATTCAGCATTGCTTGTTCGACAGTTTGGCGTCCATGTCCCTCTTCGGCCTCGTTTGGGTAGCACAACTTGGTCGGCCTTGCAATAGCTTGGCTTGCATGTTCCTGACCGCTGTGGATGGCTTCGCCCACTCTTTCTTCAGAGCGGCCATGCACGTCATTTGCTTGCCCCACATTTGTGATAGAAAGGGCATAGCACGCGAGATCCAATAATTTGATCCAGTCTGACGGACGATTCAGCGTCACTTTCGCGTTCATCTCCTCGCAGTCATGGTTTGCTGGTGCGCGCCTGATGAAACCATCCGACAGATCTCGTATTGCCGACGGGTGCCCACACTATCTAGATCGGCAGCCGGAACATCAACACTGGGCGGTCTGACCATCAGAGCACCCGCTATGAGGAAAGAGCAATAGTGAAGCCTCAATCTGGTCCGTTTCCGACGTGGGGTAGCAAGGTGCTTTTGGGGGTGACAGGAGCTCCTGCTTCAGTAGATTCGATCTCAATGGCATCCTCCAGCGTTTTCCCGATCCAAGCGTCAAAACTCCCCCGCATTGAAGATGGCAGGTCTCACCCAATAACAGGACCAGCGGCAAAAGTCTGTACGATCCGGAAAGTTTCTCGATCTGATCCTGGTCGAAGCATGCAAAGTCATGCTGTGTAACTCGCGCCATACCCGAAGAGTTCATATAGTATCGAGCAAGAAAAGAGGTTTGAAGGCATTCAGGCTCGGGGTCACAATAGTGATGAAATTAGAGTCCGGAAGAAGTGTCCTTGCCTCGACGTTGTGGTTTAGGAAGTGGTGTTATTGTGACGAGTTGCGCTCTGCAGACAGCGAGAATCAACGGCGACAATGTACCATGAAATCCCCTCTAAGTCTGCATGGGAAATGGTACCAGACACTCTGTTCCCAATTGAGGATGATGTGAACCTGTACAACATTTTAGCGGCCGTTGTATTGAAGCTAAGCCATGCAAGAGTCGAAGGATTCACATTCTTGCACCAAAAACTGGATGCTCATCGCAGTAGTTTGTACCACACTAGTTGTGGAGACCGCGGTTGATGTTCGCGCATGCTTGTCAACGCAAAACCCATGGCTTGGTCGAGACGCAGCCGCTTGGTGGCTGTTTCCCATAGTCGCCATGGTAGGGTCATTAGGTTACAGCGATGCGCTGTGACAGTCAGACCGATCGCGTGAGTGTGTACTTTGGGTTCGATGTATATCGAGTCGAGTCGCTACATCTGGCTTTATTTCTTGTGTCGTGTTCTTCCCATCGACCCAGTCTTTAGCTTTTTTTGTTGAGCCGAGCCCCTGAAGTGCGGTTGTGTACCCTTACAGCATAGTGAGGAGTGTTGTCTGTCTACTCTTCTCAAGTACCGCCGGCACGGTTGAAGGCTGTGCACGCCATTCCATCGCCCTGCCTACCCCACTGCATCGCGACCGCGCATCCACACTGTGGTATGTTCCACAGCTACTAGTGCCGCTTCTTCGCCACAGTCCAGTCGATCCGACCATTGACGCTGCGGATAAGAATCGGTCCTGTCTGCCCTTTGGTCGGCAACTAAGACCGTGAGTTCCTATCACGATTCTTTCGATCAATGTAAGTGTACCGTCTTGCGCACCATGCATGTATTGTCATGCACAACAGGTAGAAATATGCTGACTTGCAATGACAGATCAAAAACACTTGGTTCTTGCCATCATGTGGTCTTCAAGGTACCGCCGTGAGGATTCCAACGATGGGTTCCAGATGTCGCCGTGCATGGCAGCCTCGTCAGGACTGTTGACTCCGCCGTCCTCATACAGTCTCGACGCTCGAAGGAACAGCGTAGCATCCAGTCTGTCATCACTGGGGCCGACAACACCCATCTATGGACGCGGCCCCTTTTCCGAACAGAACTATGTCGACGCAGCAGGTCTCGAACAATGCCACGACCAATCCTTGGACGCGCTTTCCATGGACTATCCCTTCAAAGCTTCTGGACCCGAATCTTCTTCGTACGATAACTGGACGCCCCTTGGGCACTCTGATGGTTTGGAGAATCAGATGCCGATGAGACTGCCTGGCACATATGCAGGCTATCAACATCACTTGCAATCCCAGATGGGTCAATACAGTACGGTAGAGACTCCAACATCAACTGTTCCGGCTCCCTGTGCAACCTCATTCTCCAGTGTGACATACCCAGACTACAGCGGCTTCTCGAATGATGATCCAGGGCATGCTGGACCAAGCGAGCCTATGCAAAGTATATGGTCGTATCAGTTCGCAGACATGATAGCAGCTCCAACAATGGCGCCAAACCAGTCTTTGATCGGCGGCGAGTATGTCTCCGTAGACAGCGCAGAGGCAGATACGGACATGGGATCGTACGACGATGCAGAGGTCCCGCTTGCGCCAGAGCCCCAGGAAGTTGTGCTCAAAACAGAAGAAGTGGACACCTCGGAAGATGAGCGATCCTTCAAAAGGTCAATCTACGTCTCTTCAACCGGAGGTAAAACAGTGAAAAGAGAGGAGCAGCCCGAGATGGCGAAGGAAAAGCCTAGGAAGCCGAAGAACAAGTCTGAGGGGCGCCTCCATGGGGAGATTGCGGGCTACCAAATGTACGTGGATGGAAACTTCGAGATTGTTCCTGGCACGAAGCGTTGGCAGCGGAGCGGCAAGGCCGCTAATAGATCGCCGCATTTCTGTGGCATCTTAAAGGATGGCCGTCCATGCGGCAAGAAATTTCAGCGCCAGGAGCATCTCATCCGCCATGAGAAGACTCATTCGGGCTGTAAGCCATTCCAATGCCGGGTCACGCCGTGCCGGAGACGGTTCGACAGAAACGATAATTGCTGGGAGCACTACTGGACTCATGTTCACCGTCCTGGCAAGAAGGACGGTCGCAACAAGAAGTTCAGTCTTAGACGCGTACTCAGTGTCATTGATGACCCGAAGCACGTCGAAAAACTCCACAACAAGTGGAGGAAAGAGGTCGGCTATGATTACGACCCGATGAGAGACGACAGGGTCCAGGAAGAGGATGAAGAGGATGAACAGAACGAAGATTCAGACTCGTCTCAGGTAGTCAAGCCTGAGCGTCGTCGAAGTCCTTTCCCAACCGCGAAGCAGGACATCCGCGTCAAGTCCAAGCTTTAGGGATGGCCATGCTGGCTTCGACCAGCACGCCAATACGTCCGTTGCTTAGATTGACCTGTCTCATTGTTGGAGTTTGCGCATGTTCGATGTTCGATTTTTGCTTTGGCATTTTCAGTCTCGCACTTCATGTATTCTAGTTGGTCGCGCATGTATTCAAGCTAAAATATGAGGTAATGACTTAACGGTCGCCATGTTTTCTCCCAAAGTCAGCGCTGCGCTTTCGCAGCCAATGAGCACCGTGCAGCTGTTTCCCCACGGTTCAGATGCGCGCTGGGGCGGAATGAGACGAAAGGCTTGGGACGTGCATTGAGTTGCAACAGAAGAAAGACTTCGTGTGACACGACGGTTGGAGATGTTTGATGTTACATTTAAGCTAGCCATTTGTGCTTAGACTGACCGTCGCACGTAACTTCCGAATTCCCGAGGTCGGGCAAAGAACGATCCTCCACATCGCAGTCCCCAGCCATATACGCCACAATGTGTGTCCATCCCGTCTCTGACTTGATCGGCTAATGTGTGTCTATCCCGTCTTTGACTTGATCGGCTTCGTTCCATACCAGGCGATAACCGCCATTCCGAGGAACGCAGCCACGCAACTAAAAACGAGCGCAACAATTCCCCTCGCCGTGAAGCCTGCAGGCAGCGTACCGGGACTTCTATTCTCGCCTCTCAGATCCGTGTAATCTATCGTATTTCCAGCTGCATTGCCCGCGGTCGGGACCTTGCCCGCTTCACAAACCTTCAGATGATCCGCAGGTATCTTCCCCGCGAGTTGCTTCTGAATACCCAGGGGTTGCTCGACCATGGTAGCAGACAATCCGCTCACAATATGCCATTCTAAATGACAGTGGAATAACCAGACGCCAGGGTTGTCTGCGCGGAAGCGTAGAACCGCAAAGCCATTTGGCCTGACAAGGACAGTGTCGCGCTTCATCGGTGTGCTGGGCAAGGTCGTAAGCTTGCTAGCGTTGTAGAGTCCTGCGTCATCTGGACTGCGATCGACTACCTGGAAAGCGTGTCCATGAAGATGGAATGGATGTTTGCCAGGATCAGCATTGTTGACCACAATTTCGACTACTTCATTTGCGCCAAGAACAAACGAGTTCGTGTTCGACCCGTAGATGGCAGGGTTTGTTGCGTTTGGTCCAGTGGAGAGAACGCTATAGAGAGTGGGCACCTTCGGCGTGACATACGTGATGTCGTTGAAGAAGGCATAGTTCACACCGTCTATGAGGTTGTCCATCTTTAGGTCGAGGGTGATGGTGCGAGCTACGCCATCAAAACGCTGCTCCTTGTCGGTCGGCACCAGGTTGAAGTCATCAAATGGCTCGAAGGACTCTGCATCTTTCGGCGCTGGCTTTGTCTTCGTCTCGTCGTAAACCAGCCAGCCAGTCACGTTGGGATTGAGACCGGCAGGAATGGCATCGAAAAGATCCTGCAAGGATGTTCAGCTCATATCAGTGCAGCAGTAAGCACGAACGTTGACTCACCTGATCCATGCTTCCAACAAACGCGAAGTTGGAGTTCGTGTCATTCTTTGCTGTGACTAGCACGCTATAACGCTGTGCCGCCGTCACGTAGAGCATCTCCGCGTCCATTGGTTCAGTGTAGATGCCGTCAACCTCGACAACTTGCATGGTGTGTCCCTCAAACCAGAGATATTGCGCGGCAAAGGCGCCCATGTTCACAATACGAAACAAGTACGTCTTGCCAGGCTCGATCTTGACCTGCAGATTCTGTGTGTCGTTCATCAAGGCAGCTTGTGGTACAGGCTCGGCACCAGAAGGATTAGCAATCGACATAAACCCCTCAATCAAGCCCGGCATCTGGTCGTGGTACCAATCGCTAAGTGTGAGTACAATTTCCTCATTGTAGAGATCCTTGTGTGGGTCTTCTGGATCATGCACAATCAGTGGACCACGTAGACCATCAGGATATTGGCCCTTCACGTGGCTATGGTCTGGTCAACGAATTAGTGTCTGCCTCAGGTTCGAGCTGTACATGAAATATACATACACCAGTATGTGCCAGGTTGATCCACCTGTACTAGGTCAGTAGGAGCTGAAGTACTACACGCAATTGTACTGACCGTGAAGTTGTATGTGAATGAACTTCCAGGGACGATGGCGCATTGAGTGACTCCTACTGGTCCATCCATATGAGTGGTCTGGTTCATGTAGAGACCGTGAAAGTGCAGACTCGTCGACTCATTGCCGAGCGAGTTCTTGACGTTGACAATGACCTGATCACCCTTCGTAGCCACAATGGGTGGAATAGGCCATTTCCCATTCACGCCCATCACAGGCCGTGTTCGTTGTCCATCTGGATTTGCGTATGTCCAGCCAATATCGAAATCATACGTGACAGTCGCACATTGTACAATTGAGGTCAAAAGAGATATTGGCAGGAGAAAATTTGACAGTGACATCGCCATACTGTAGGTGTAAATAGCACCATACACTCGGCGCCAGAGGTCAAATTAGACAGAAAGAGACAAAGAGGAACTGATGGAGATTGATTAGATTATGAAAAAAAGATAAGATAACCTTGTCATCGTTGTCGCGCACGAGACCCAGCGCTATCAGATCATCATGCAACCTTCGTTTGGCACTTGCCGCTCGGTGCAGCGATCGGAGCTTCAGCTATCAAACTCTGCACGTTAGATTTGGCCGCGTTTGGCAATTAGAGACGGATACGAAAATTTGATTCGTTCCCAAGAGTGTGGTGTGACATATTCATCCGGCCGTTGGCTTGCTATCGGTCCATATCAGATGCCTGGACCGCGATCGACGCAGGCCTGGGGTAGCGATTGGAGCTAAGCAAGGCGCTAACGTGCGGGATAAAATCTTGATGCCATTTGGCGTAGCTTGGCTCGCATGATCGTGGGCTGCAATCGAGGCAAAAGAAATACTACTGTTGTCGAGGTGGCAGTCAGAAATAGAGGCAAATTGGGCTTTAGAAGGATTAGGAGGGTTGCCGCGCGAAGCGGAGCAGATTGATTTGACGAGATGAACTGCGAACGCGTGAGCGGAAGTTGAAGCGGCCCATGAAACACAAATCATCCTCGAGGGCTTGAGGAGTGACTTGCTTGGTGGGGCATGCACCGAATCTCGGCTATAACTAATTTAGCGTACCAGTATACGAGGATAGTGCCCTGCGGTAACGCGACCTTGGAAGCCCTCCTTCCATCTGATTAGATCCGCCCTTCCAACCTCTCTTTTCCTGTTATCAGATTTCGAGATACTGTTCATCGTCTTGTTGCGGTAAACTTTGGTCAAGATGCCACAGAATGTATTCGCTGTGCCTGGTAAGCTCCCAGTCAAACGACCTCACCACCATAGGACAACTGACTAACCCGTGCGAAAGTGTTCTTCATTTGCTTCCGCGAGTGTCTAGAGACCAGCATTATTGTCTCAGTGCTTCTCGCTTTTCTCAAACAAACTCTTGGTCCAGAGCATGATGCAGCAGTGCACAAGAGACTCGTTCGGCAGGTACGTTTCTTTCCTCTCGTCAATTTTGAAGCATCCTCCTCTTCTTGCAATATGAAAGTGTCTAAAACCTCTCCTTGCATTCCATCAACACAAGTCCAATTTACATGAAAATTGCTTGTTCCGTTCCAACAAGCAAACAAATACACGCTCCCCTGCTGTTCATTCTCTAAAGCAAATACCCAATCGACTAAACCATTTCACCTCAAACCCCTCCAATCCATCCTAACGTCCCTCCAGGTCTGGGCCGGCGTCCTCGCAGGCGTTCTCATCTGCCTAATCATCTGCGCCGGCGTCATCGGCACCTTCTACACCGCCGGCCGCAACTCATTCGAGTCCGCCGAGTACATCTGGGAAGGTGTATTCGGCATTCTGGCCAGTCTGATCATCACGCTCATGGGCGCGGCGCTCCTGCGTGTCAGCAAGCTGCAAGACAAATGGCGGCTCAAGATCAGCAAGGTCCTTGAGAAGCAGGATTCCAAAGCGCCGCTCAAGGGGAGAATGAAGCAGTGGGGCGAGAAATATGCCATGTTTATTTTGCCGTTTATTACGGTTTTGAGAGAGGGGATTGAGGCGGTGCTGTAAGTATTTCCTTCTCGTTCGTCCTTGTTTGCCTTTGCTCTTCCTCACAAGACATCATCCTAACGCTCCACACAGCTTCATCGCCGGTGTTGGCCTCGGTCTGCCCGCCACTTCCTTCCCCCTCGCCGTCCTCACCGGGCTCGGCGCAGGCGCTCTGGTCGGATACGCAATCTACAAAGGCGGCAACAAGACCTCGTTGCAAATCTTCCTCGTCGTGTCCACAATGTTCCTATACCTCGTCGCAGCAGGTCTATTCTCCAAGGGCGTGTGGAACCTCGAGATGAACTCGTGGGCCAAGTTGGCCGGCGAGGGCGCAGTCGAGGCTGGCGCTGGGCCAGGAAGTTATGATATTCGAAAGAGTGTTTGGCATGTCAATGTAAGTTGAAACCCGGACTGAGAGGATTAGATCTGAGCTAACGTTAACAAGTGCTGCTCGCCCCAAGACGGCGGCGACGGCGGATGGGGAATATTCAACTCCCTATTCGGATGGCAAAACAGCGCAACATACGGCTCCGTCATCTCGTACAATCTGTACTGGCTCGCTGTCATCATCGGGTTCGTGTACCTCGCCTGGAAAGAGAGTAAGGAAACAACCACCCCTGTTGGAGATGATCACAGCGAGACATCCAGCGGCCATGAAGAATTGGCTGGGAAGAAGACTGGCGCTGATGGAGTTCTGATTGGAACGGGCGTGAGGGAGGTATCGTGAATTCGGTAGCTGTCGCGAACACTATCATGCCATGGTAGGATAAGTCGGGTGTAGGAGGGAGTAGACGTGTTGATGAAGTGTATAAGCAATCATCCAGTTGCTTCAATTTGTTCGAAGGGTATACAACCACCACAATCACAATCATAATCAATCTAAATCGACCCCATCACTGTAATCTTTCTTTCCTTTCCAATCTCTATCCCTTCATCCCCATACCCATTCATATCTACAAAGCCATCGCACCCGCAAACACCGCCGCGCCCGCAACACCCACATACTGCACCACCTTCTCCCTCTGCGCAACACCCGTACTCCTCGCCGACCCCGCCGTTCCCGTCGCACTGCTCGACACCGCAAACGCCTCGTTCACGACGCTCTGCACGCGCGCATTGTTCTGGTCGTAGTAGCTCTTCAAGTCGCTCGGGAGCGCAGAGTACCAGCTCGGCACGCCCGACGTGAATGTCTCGATGGCGCCAATCTGCGTGACTTTGTCGGGGATGTCGTATGTGGCTGTTGCGGCAAAGGACGCGAGTGCTTGTTGGGCCGAGGCGGCGCGCGAGATCTCGGAGGCGGGGAGGGATTTGGTCAGTTGGCCGATGCGGCTGGTGACGAAGTTTTGGAGAGATGAGATTTGCGATTGGATCTATAACGGAAGGTGTCAGATTGGGTTGCTTGATAGTGGGTGGAAGGGCTGGGAGGCGTACGTTGAAGATGTCGATTTGAGGTCTTGGGATCGTGACGATGACGAATTCCGATGCGACGGATGCGCTGAGCGCGGCGGCGAGGAGTGTGAATTTGAGCTGCATGATGATCGTACTCGTGTCGTGGACGAAGTCTTTGGTCAGTGTCGTGGTATGGCGATTGACTTTGGGTTCGGAGCGAGAGGAAGGGGCTTGATGACGAAAGACCGTTGAATTACGAAAGTTTGATGGCAAATTTAGGTCACACAGGGTCCTCGGGGTCCTCTTATTGATGTATCAGCCCGCACAAAACACAAGTGGAGCCCCAAGCTGACGCTCACAATGCTCAGCCACCACCTCATTTCGCGGCACTGCCATCTTCAGATAGCCAAGTGCTTATGTCATGTGGTCAATTGTCTATTCTGGGTAATTGCAGCCTCGCCGCGAAGGCGCTCATCATAATATCATCACGATCTGTTGCGAGTGCGCTCGATGATGATTTGGTACAGACCGTTTGCCAGACCTGTGACGCGGGTTTGATAATCGAGGCGGTGCAGAGCGGGATCATGCAGGTTGCATTGGCGTCTCAGGGGCGGCGGGCGGATCTTATCAGCTTGAGGGCTAGTGGCGTTTTAGATCTGACAGTTGTGAAGACTGCGCGATGCATCGTATCGAAGATTGATTCATTGAAGCGATGGTATTTGCACTGTAGTGTGATTTTGATGACAATCGCTAGACGCTCAAAAGACTAAGAAGAGCTACTCTTCATCCCAGTAATAGCTATACATTGGCGTTCCACGGAAATCGTCGTAGTACTTTCGGCCCTTCGTAGTCCCAGCTGCGCCTGCAGCTACAATCAATGGCAGAAAGTGTTCGGCGCCGCCTCTCGGATGCATCGTGTAAGCATTCGGCCACTTCCGCCAGTCGTCGAACTTCCTCGCCCTACCTTCTACATCGCTCGTCATTGCCGCATCAGTGACCGCTTCGCTCCACTCTGTGTTCTGCTTCTTGAAGTCAGGCGTCGATGCCGCGCCCGAGAACATCAAGCGCAAGTTGTGGAAGGTTGCAAAGCCGCTGCCCACAATTGCAATGTTCTGGGTCCGCAGAGACGCGAGTGCCTGGCCGATCGCGTAGGATTGTGCGGGTGATTCCGAGGCAAGGACGGAGAGTTGGACGATGGGGACTTTCGCGGAGGGGTCGATGAGCTTCATGGGTACGAAGACGCCGTGATCCCAGCCTGTGTTGCACGGTGAGTGGGAGATCTACGCAAGGTTTGGACGGACATACCCCTCTCTGCATCCTTCTCGCACTCGATACCGGCCTCTTTCAGCGCCTTCTCCACTTCATCAGCGATTTCGGGGCTTCCAGGTGCATTATGCTTGATCTCGTAGCTCTCCGGTGGGAAGCCATAGTAATCATACAACAAGTCGTGCTTGCTGCCACTGCTGATAGTAACCTTGCCGGTCGACCAGTGTGCTGTCACAAGGATAATGGCCTTGGGAGCCTCAGAAGTGCCGAGCTTGAGGATCTTTGGGACCTTGGTCTTCAGCGAGTTTGTAATCTCGCGATGTGAGGGGTCGCCGAGCAGAGGCATCGGACCGCCGCCATGGGAGAGGGAAATGACAGGTGCAAGACGCGTCATGTTGGTCGCGTAGGATGAAAGAGGGAACTGCTGGATGTTGCGAAGGGGGTTTTGTGTCGTGTTCTTCGAAGTCAGGTCGGCAGATGATCGTTGTATGCTCAGAATGGTGCTTAGTGACAAGAAGCTACGCCGGAATCTCATGTTCCTAGGCTGTGAGATTGTCTACGATATATGTAAACTCGCGGACGAAAAGACGGCATGGTGGCTGTCGGACTTTTGGAAACTGCTGGTTGACATGGGGACATGGGAGTGTTTGTAAGAGTGGCATTACGGTGCGGAATTGCTCCGATGTGTTTGCCGGATGCTGGCCGGCCCGCACGCTTAGAAGAACGACGTCGGGCTCTGACCACGAAACACCACAGAGCATGATGAGAGACATCAGAATGTGTAATCTGCATTCGAAGAGCTTCTTTTGCCTTTGAGCAACGCTGCTTCACCTGTAAATGCAGGAGGGAATAAGAAAACGCCGTGTCCGGGGTATCATCTCAACCTGACCAAAGAATACTTTCGCTGACGGACAGTGGCATGCCAAAGTGCGCGACTTGTGTATGCGATGCTCATCTTTCCATCACTCAGTAAATGGTAAAAAGCCCACCATGGTGCCCCGAAGATATCCAGCCCTTCACAACGCCGAAAGTATCATCCCCAGAGAACAGCCCGCATGTGCAGCCATACCATTCCATGCTCAGACCTCCTCCTCGACCTCATTACCCGCCTCTGCATCGTCGTCAGTACTTCCAAGCCATTTCAGGACCTTTTCCTTGCGAGTGTACTGACCCAGACCGTCACCGCCATCAGCTGAATCGACCTCAGACTTGACGTTCTCCTCAGACAGCTCTTCCTTCTTGGCCTTCTTTGAGACGCGCTTGCCCTTCGCAGCGGGCGCCTTCTTCTTGGTCTCAGGCTTGCTGTCAGACTTGTTGTTGTCCGATTTGTTGCCATCGGACTTCTCGCTCTTGGCCCTGACGGGTTTGGCGTCGACGTCCTTGGTGTCGGCCTCGTCCTCAACCTCGGCGCTGTCGGCGGCTTTGCGCTTGCGACCTCCAGCGGCCTTGGCCTTGGGGGGAGCGGGGGTCTTGGGGTCACCAGCGGCAGCCGTGATGTTGGCACCAGTGTTTCCGAGGAAAGCGGCGAATGACGGGTGGGCGTCGATAGCCTTCTTCTTGACAGGCGGCCACATCTTCTTGAGCGAGCCGTTGGTGTTGCCCGTAAGAACCGCCATCAGATCATAGTCGAACTGCTCAGTATTAGCCAAAGTAGGTGCATAGCTTGGTGTGAGGAATGTACTCACCTTGTCGGGACCGATGGAGCTCAAGAAAGCGGCAGCGAGGAGCTTGGTTTCCTTGTCTTCAAAGCCGTTCAAAAGCTTGGTCGTCTCGGCGCCGTTGGTGTCCTTCTTGGGAGGCATGTTGGCCTGCAGAGATGTCAGAGGTCGGGGTTTTGGGTGTGGACTTGTAGAGTTCGAGCTGCTGAAGGCGTGTCGAGAATAGCTGAAAATTCGAGGAAGAGAGAAGAGGAAGAGCCGTCGGTGTCATGGAAAGCGGGCTTCTTATGCACCGTGGGAAGCCAGGTGAAGGTGGAAATTCTGCGAAAAAATGCCTCATGACAACACGCAATTTCCAGGCAGCTACTCGAGGTGACTGTGGAATTGCTCATAACAGTGCCGTTTGGTCTCCCGCCCATTGACCGCTGTTTGCCAGGCAAAATTGCATGCACGCCGCATCCTGTTGCTGTAGCGACTCTCACGGAAGTTGGAATGGCGGAGGGAAGCAGGCGGTCGGCCCAGCTGCCGTGATATAACCACCTCAGTGTTATGCAGGCCTATAACCTTGACTGTGGCTTGTATTTGAAGTGGCAATTACAAGTCGTTGCTGAGTCGTAGCGTTGAGAGATTCAGGTCTGTTTCCAAAGTCTCGGCTGTACGAAAGCGAGACATGTGTCTCGTTGAAACAAAGTGCGCACAAGCATATGCGTGATGACTCTCACAGTGGCTGCATCGTAGGTCTCATCGAAGGTGAACCTTTGGTCGAGTGTAAAACAGGTCCGTCTCAGTGCATGTGTCGACAGAAGCATGAACTCGCGACCAACGCCGACTCCATCCGCATGTATTTTTCTACAAGGACTTAGGGTATAAAGAGTCGGCTCGTTGAGATACGATGTTACCATCACGTGCACCGAGGTGTTGATCAAAGAAGCTTGTTTGGAAGCTTGGACCAATTGAAAGTGCTAGAGAGTTTTGTGTTCAAAGAAGAGTGCAACGACATGCTGCGAAGAAGTTCTTCGAGTGCATCATTATGTGGGTATGAAGCTGAGGGTTGATATGGCTATTGGAGCTGTCTTGTATAGATCGAAACTAGATGACTGTATAGAGAAATACGGTGAAAGGACAACCCTTACCTTGCACCGCGATCGACGTGGAAGAGCAGACAGATGAATGTGGAGTCATGACCGCATGGTCTGAGCGGGTCCAGAAGTGCCCTTTGATAGGCTTGTTTGCCCACTTACAGCTGTTTTTGGACCTCATGCAGGTTGCGAGTGGAATTGAGTATTGAGAAAGCATTTCGAAGATATCCAGGCTTCGAGAGAAGCGGACGTGAAGCTACAATCAGCAACATGTAAGCTTGAATCGGCACAATTGTTTCGGCTCTCGGTCGATGCCTTAGCCGCTCGCTCGTTGCAGTGAGGAAACAGACAGCATCGAGATAGTGATTAGAAGTTGATAGCAACTCGGGTCTGGCAGGTAAATACTTCCGAAGGGGACGTCGGTGCTCCAGGAACGACGGAGGTGAACCTAAAGTCAGTGTTGAGCGTATGATAACCCTGCTTAGCCGCGGATATAGACAGCGCCCAGAATAACACACTCGGTTCCGGGTCGTTAGCCGATTCCTGGCGAGGGATTAAATCCAGTCTTCTGGCATTCGATAGAGGTGGTCGTGTGCCATAGTCGATCCTACAGTCTCGGTCGGAGTACACTCTCGGTCGGAGTGGAGAGCTTACATGGACATGGGGTACGCTTCACACCCCACTTCTTCTCCACGCACGACGAATAGGGGAGCACGCCGAGAGGCCGCATGTCAGACAGGTCGACTGCAACTGCACTGCACGCTGCAGAGAGGCGCGGTGCGCGAAAAGCAACCTTTGCTGCACGATACCAGTTGTGCAGCCGCATCGCAAGGGTGTCTGAATCACGCGGGTGGCGTCCAAAGTGCCTGATGGGGGACGCGAAGGGTTCCAGGGCGGGCCAATGGAGGAATTCCAACACATGCAGGAGGACGGATCCTACGCCGGCTTCTGAGGAGCCGGGTAAGACTACAGAAGGAGGAGACGATGATGCTGCAAATGGTGTGAATGGTGCGCGTGAAGGTAGGCCAAGCTGACAGGCAGCGAGCGACATGGCTCCTCACAGTATCACAGCACAGTTGCAGACGAGCCGCTACGACCCGACGGCGGTATTAACAGGTAGTACACTCGCCGGCAGGCTTGGGTGGGCACATAATGGGTGGAGCTCAAGCGAGCGTGCAGGCGGCGACGGGGGATTATTGGCGGAGATGCAGCATCCTCTGAACGGTTTCGGCGGAATGGTCTGGCTAGCGCAGATCTTGCGACTAGCTTCCCGCCAGGCACGGACGCCTCAATTTTGACCACGGGTTGCTGGGTGCTGGGTGTGCCTCACAAGCTTGCACGCGTCGAGGGCAGAGACGACGTGTGTCTTCAGCTGCTCGTTTGTCGCAGGGAAGTGCTGCTGCTGCCCGCCGTGTCCTCTTCGCCGACACTGTGCTCCACCCGTCCCCTGAATAAATAGCAGTGGGCCCTGCCAGATGCAATAGTTCAATAGTTCGTTCTCTCTTCCGCTGCCAGCTGCCACAACCCCGCGTCGAGTCCAAAATACTGCAGGGACTAGTCGCCTACCGCGCATACTAGACTACCGAACCTGCGTCGACAGCTGGTTGAGCCGCAACACTCGCTGCCTTTGCTTTCAGGCTTCACGCAGGTGCTCTCGCGTGTCGGCCATCATATCACTCCCTTTGTTCAGCCAGGACATTCGCCATGTCTGCTCATCCTCATCCCACCATCTCCAGCACCTACCGGGCGCGCGCCCAGCTGCCGTCCACGGGACCCCTGGCGTCGTACTTGCTGAGCCTGGTCTCGATCAAGCAGACGAACCTCTGTCTGTCCGCTGATGTCGAGACGTCAGCCGAGCTGCTGCAGCTAGCCGAGGATGTGGGCGACTCCATCTGCCTGCTCAAGACTCACTGCGACATCGTCACCGACTGGACCGACCGGACTGCACAGGCGCTGCGGGAAATCGCGCGGCGGAAGCGCTTCCTGATCTTCGAGGACCGCAAATTTGCAGACATTGGTGGTACGTCGCTTCCCGAACTGTCCCACAGTTGTCACTAGGCTCACCCAGTGTCACAGAAACGGTGCAGAAGCAGTACACCTCGGGCCACCACCGCATTGCGCTCTGGGCCGAGATCACAAACGCACACGTCCTGCCCGGCCCCGCCATCGTGACTGCCCTCGAGAAAGCTGCGGAAGCCACCATCGCCAAGTACAACACGGCCGTCCACACCGAAATCTCTGCCTCGCCCCGGACACAGCCAACAAATGGCGTCGACGATGACGATGACGACGACGAGGAGCAGCAAAACGAGTCGGCCGTCGAATCACCCATGGAGTTCGACGAGGAGCGCCGGCTGAGCATCAAGGCCACGGATAGAAAACACAGCGTGGTCAGCGTCACCACAACATTGAGCATGCGCACCGAAAGCATCTCGCCGCGACCGGAGCCGGGCACCCTGACAGAAGACGTCTTCAACCTCGACACCGCTGCCGAGCTCATCCGCCTCGGCGAGGCACCTTTTCTTCGCTCTCTCCTCCTGCTGGCCGAAATGAGCTCAGCAGGCCACCTCATGACACCCGAGTACCAGAAAGCGACTGTCGATATTGCGCGGGAGCACCGCGAGTTCGTCATGGGCTTCATCGCGCAACGAAGTCTGAACACGGAACCGGACGACAATTTCATCACTATGACCCCTGGTTGCCAGCTCCCACCGCCAGGCCAGGAGGGCAAGAAGTTGGGCGACGATCTAGGTCAGCAGTACAACACGCCTCGAAAGCTCATCTTCGAACAGGGCTGCGACATCATCATTGTGGGAAGAGGCATCGTTCGCGCATCAGACCGCCAGGCTGAGGCTGAACGCTACAGGAAAGCAGCATGGGAAGCTTATCAAGAGCGCATTGGAAAGGAGCAGTGATTGGTTTAGTCCGTTCAAGCATCAGCCAGAAACGGCTCAGGCGTTTAGAAACAGGGGTGCATGCACGGATCGGCGTTGGCGAAGGCTATAATGCCAAGGAGAATCTACGAGAAATGCATTACATGAGGCACGATTGGATACTATTGTCGACGAGGTTGTGAAGTTGCTTTCGAGGGCGTGTTGAGAATGCATTACATTCGATCTACTGCATCTTCCACCTTGAATAGTACGACGTACACACCGCGTCTGGTATCTAAATACATGCAGCGCTATGTTCGAATTCTGCTAGAGCTGCAGCCTCGATGATTTTCACCCGGCGGTTCTTCAGTGTTGAGCCAAGAAGTCGCAGAAGGCGCATTCCCTCAGTAGTCCAAAAGCGCAAAACCGTCGAAAAGCCACTCTACGTCACAGTACAAAACCTCCCACCCAAGAACTCCCTGCAAACTGGACCTAAACATCGCCAGGGCGCTTTGGACCTGCGCATGTCTTGTCCGACGTCACCCGTCCTCTGGAGGATTTAGGCGCGCAGCCATAGTGGATCCCAAGTCGGAAAACGGCAATGCATGACTTGGAGCACCAAATTACACCCAACATAAAACCACATACAATGTATAAAAGCAAACCAAGTACCCCAGTCTTTTCCAGCCCTGAACTCCGTCCCCGCCATCTTCAATCTCCTCGCGTTCGAAATACCCACAAATTCTAAGACAAAGATGCACGTCCGTAATCTCGTCTTGACGGCTGCGACCGCGGCGGCAGATTTTATCGTAATTACGAAGTACCCGACTGGTCTTTCGACGTTTGATTCACAACAGGTATATTTTGTATAGATGGTGAGGAAGTGTTTGGGATATGTGTAGATGGCTGATTTACGTGGAATAGCAAGCATCGTATCTAGCTTCCGTCCTCCCAAATCTCCAATCCCAATTCCTCAATCTCGCGACAGATACATCGTACCTTGCGCGCGCAACGAGCGTAGTACCGGAACTGAGGGAGTTTGTTGAAACGGCTACGGTATGTTTCCTCTTTCCTTGCATTGCACCTCTCCCGTCTTGACATCGACTGTCTTAAATTCAGTCAACGATATTATGATTCCGCTCTTATTTCCTCCTGCAGCTTACATGAACGTTTCGGCTAATGTCTGTGTTGATAGGTCTCAATCCCACCCGTCGTAACCGCAACAGACGATATCCAAATCTTCACCACCGTTCCGGCATGGTACTCCC
>BCLK01000073.1:0-11311 GCA_001748405.1 Paraphoma sp. B47-9
CTCAGAAGCTCGTTCGAGGATGCACAGCTCTACGTAAACGAGCAACGCGAAGGCCGCTCTACTTCACTAGCCGCGACGAACCATTACGAGCCCTGGTGCTAGCATCCGCATCCACTAATCCAGCTCCATACCCTCAGCAACATCCCCAACCTCCTCATAACCCCCCTCATCCCATTCCCCACCATACCCACCCTCACACTCGTCCCCCTCGCCACCCCCCACCACCCATCCCGCTCTCTCCAAATCCTCCTCTTCAGCATCTGCAGCCATCCATTCAGCCCTATGCACCTTCCCATACCTATACGCCTCACCCAACACCTCCGGCACAACATCCTCATACCCAAACACCGCCATACTCCCCAACGCACCCTGTTCATACACCGACGGCTGAACATCCACCTCAGACACCTCGCTCATCGTCGCAAGGCCATACGGATCCCGCACACCGCCCACACCACCAGGTCCCGGCATACGCGAGAGCACATCTACCGCACTAAACGGCACGGTTAATTCCCCCTCGATCAATTTCTCCACACTCCATCCATTCTCCTCCGCCACGCTGTGGAAGTATTCTTCGTTCCGACAATACTGACACACCATCGTCCCATGCCGTGCCTTGATCTTGCCTGATTTGTCCAGACACTCGTAATGGTACCACATAATACTGCACGACGTGTTCGCACACTGTGCGAGCTGGATGTGTGGCGTGCGCGCGGGCTTGCGGCAGTGGCATATTATTTCCCTAGACTGAGGGATGCGTGCGATGGATACGGGGAATGTGTATTCGCTGATATGCGAGGGAATATCTGCGATGCTGAGGGGTGGGCGTTTGGCGAAGAAGGGCGTGAATGGGGGTTGGGATTTGGTTGGTTTGGGGTCTTTGAGAGTAGTTTGTTTTGGTGGTGGTGGTGGTTTTTTCTTGGATGCAGGTTTGGGCTTGCGTTTAGGTGGTGTTGTGGTTTTTGGTTCTGGGGATGTGATTGTGAGATTGTCGTCTTCGGAGATGGTGGATTCGTCGGTGGTGACCCAGCTGGAGTCAGAGAGGCGCTGCTTTGGTGTGTGGCGTGGCATCATCTTGGACTTGGTGAGTTGAGCGGGATCATCGTCCAGGCTCGATATTGTCTTGGACGTTAAGAATGAGCCAATATTTGCGGTACCATTTCCAGCTTGCTTAGGGATGACCATATTTGGCCGTGAAGGGGCTGGCTTCTTCACAGCGGTGACTACTGCGTTTGCGTTGATCTCACGACCGAATTTGCGTTGCGTTTTGTGACCTTGATGAACCGATCTGGTGATGGTATGGTGTTGTTCGTCGCGATTACTGTAGCTCAAATTCTTTTGCCGGGTCCTGTCCAACTTCGAGGCCTGCTGCACTTTGGGTTGAGAATCGGAGTTGATATGGGCGATATCGGCTGTGAGTGTCGGTGGCTTGGGAGAGCCGTGATCAATTGTATTCCAGGCAGACATAGTGTTCGGCCGCTCACAAAGTCGCCGGCTAGCGATTGACAATGTTGTATGCCGTTTGATTGTTGAGCTATCATCGTGTGAATTCAATGAAGTCAGGTCTTGCTCGAAACGCAGTGAGGTGTCACTAGAACGGTACTCGATCTTGGTTAGACCATGCTTGTCAGTCTGATGAGCGCTGGAAGCACTGCCGAGATGCAGTACAGATTCCCGCCTAGCATTCATATCAGCGTCGGAGCGCCCATCGAGAGAAAGCGCTGCCTAGGATATGTGTCAGTGATTTGTTTGTACACGACCGGTCGATCGTCAGCCAGCGGATGTCATGATGCTTACCAGCATGGTCTTCTCAACCCACACTTTAGAGTGGGTTGACTGAAACTCTGGCTGGGAGTCTACACCAGGAGTTTGAACTGCTCCCAGCTGTCCCACATTCATTGTACCACGCGTGGAACTGAGCTGCCTCGCCTCGTCAAGCGCAGCATGTCTGCATTGCCCATTCAAAGCTGTAAACGAACGTGGCCTACTTCGCTCATTGTCTGCCGCAGCGATTGCGCGCTTATCCATGAGCCTCTGTAAGCACTCGCCGCAATACTTTGGTGGACTAGGTGGAGTGAATTTCCGAACAGACTGTGTCCACAATGGGTCTTTGCACATCTCGCCATTTCGATGAAAAGCGAGGACGCGTCCGCGACATAGGGAAGAGTCGAAAGCCGGGGTCAGGGTTCCCCAGTGGATGAGTGGCTCGATAGTGACCAGTGGGGACGAGCGATCTGATTCGGAGGTTGATGGTTGGCATGCGGTGAAGTCGCAGATATCGGCCGACTTGTTGTCGAGGATGAACACATGTTTCTCTGCAGTCATGAGTATACTGTCACAAATGAGTGGTTGAAATTTACCATCCAAAAGCTCGGAGATTAAGTTGACGTGATGTGCGAGCAGACGGCGATCTTCATGGACGACAGCTCGTTGCGGTGTTGGTGGTATGCTTGCTTTCCGAAACCGCGAGGTGAGACCGGAGCAGGTATCCAAGAGTTCAGTCGCAGAAACTTGTGGACATGGTGACTTGCTACCCCTCAGATCTCCAGTCCAAAGCCTAGCCTGAAGAGTCGGCAAGTGGTCGTTCGCTACATGCGCGATTGGCGTTACATGACCGTACTCGTCCGTAATGGCATTCAATGGAAGAAGACCGCCGAGGAAGCTACGCAACGCGTCCGCGGCGGCTTGTCCCGGCATTGGAAATGTGTAATACGAGCTGGTGGTATCTGCCTGCATCCAATATACGCCATCGGCATTCGCGCTTTTGTCCACATGCTTGCGTCCTTTGAGGTCGAGCGCCACCTCGCTGTCTGACTCCATCTCGCAATCGTCGGCATCCCGGTATGAGGCCATACTGGGGGCAGAATTTGATTTGTTGCCACTTTACGTCGTGTGGGTACGTAGCTGGAGAGTCGTGTAGTATGCGCAAGTGTGGACTGCTCATGCAGCGCCTTCAAGTTCTGTCGTGGGTTGCGCGATCAGAAGCTCGCTACATAGCGCACAACAAAGTTCAAGTATCAGAAAGAGATACCAGAGCAATAGACAGACAATTATGAGCAAGGCCAACGCACGCAAACTTTTGTAGCCTCAACAGGTGGACCGCACGTGGGAGACGCGACAAGTCAGGGTGTGCCAAGACTTCGTTTTCCAATTAGAGAGACACTAAATTGTAGGTAGCGCGTTAGAAAGGGTTCCTCGTAGGTCGAATGATCGTTGGAAACTTTCTGGTGGATCTAGTCGTAACGCGGCTCCGTAGTATCTGAATATCGACACCTTTGCAGCACAGCAAGCTGACCCATTTCCTATAGCATATGGAAGAAGACCAATTACTACTGGAAATGTAAAACAAGCTGTTTGAGATGATGAGGAGTCAGGACTACTTGAGATAAGACAAGGTAATGAAGGTGAAAGAGAACTTAGGCGTCTGCAAACCGCAGTTGCGCATAACTCTACCACTCGTGGACAGCTGTCAATATATACATAAATGCTATAACATCAAGTCTTTGATGTGTTGACTGAACATAGCAGGAACACTTCGCATGTCAAAAGCATCAATGTGCGCTTCGTAGGCGCAGCGGTGATGGCTTTGGTCACGAGCATTTTAACCTGCTCGAGTTCCACTTGCTCTTTTACTAATTTAAGGATGGAGTGCTTGAACACACCGGACCCCTATTATGCTAGAACCCTGCGCGTGCGAACGTGTGCACTAGGTGGCAGGTCGACCAGCGGATAGTTGTCGGTGACGCCGGTGTTGTCGTGATGGGTTTCATTGCCCGTGACAAAGTCACAGAACTTGCGCATGAGACCACGATCTGCACTGTGATAGACGGCTTCGATGCCGATACTGAACACGAGCCCCAAGTCGACCGCGAGCGGGCCCCAAAAGTGTAAGTCGAAAGCGTCTAGGTGCAGGTATGTCGAGAAAAAGGCTAGCATGAGAAGGACAACGAAGAAGTGAAGCAGTGTCCATCTATTGTAGGTCAGTATTTGAAAAGTGAAACCACTATGGTATTGTTTCTGCTAACATTGGATGGACTCGAGCGTAGTGCAAAGTGATGCCGAGGAAAATGAGAGCAAGAAGTGCCCAGGCGCTGAGCAGGCTGACATTGGTTAGCAAGGGACATGCGTATTGGGCTGCCATACTCATCAGTCAAGTGCTGGTGATCACATACATAAGAAGCCACAGACGAACACCAGTGCACGCGGACGCGATTGGAGTTGTGCCGCGCGAGGCTTGCTTGTCATGCGTAGCGAGACCGATACTGAAGATGACAATGCCAGCAGTGAGCATCAATGCGAAGCATATCTGCCGCAGGTATCGACCCTTCCTCGAGCGCTCGCCTTCTCTCCCCGCGCCATGGCCGATAGGTGCATGAGGTGCCATCAGAAAGCCGTAGGGATAGCGTCCGATATTACTATGGCGTGCGAATATTTTGAAAAGAACTTGCCGGCGGAAAGAGGAAGGGGATGCCTAGGTATTATGTTTGGATTTATATGGGGGATCTGCGTGCGCGAAGGATGTGTGCTTCTTAGAGTATAGCGGTGGCCAGTGGAAGAGAAGAGGTGCACAATGGGGAGCACGAATCAAGGGTAGTGCGGATTGGCGGGAGCAAGAATTGACAGAAGCTTGCAGTACGAGGATGAGTGGGCAGAAACGGGAGACCTGAGAGTGAGCGAGACGGTGAGAAAATTCAGGGCCTACGCGGACGAACTGTCTGAATTAAATAAAAATGCGATGGGCACTCAGAGGCGGATTCGGACATAGTACCGCTGGCAAGGATGCGCGATTGAGCTGGCCGAAGAAAGCAATTGTGGAGGTTCTGAGATGAGGCCTCGAATACGCTGAATTGTCTTCCTAAAGATATCTGATTCCTGAGAAATCAAATATTAAAACATCTGAGCAGTCGTAACGTGGAGAGCATACCTAGTTGACAGACCCCGCTTCCCACAGCATGGTAGTATTCGAAAGTTCAGCCTATTGGCTGGCTCCCTGGTGGATACTGCCGACGCCACGACATTAGCCATCCTGACCTGGTTCAGCGTTTCATAAGAGCGATCACTTGCGTACAGAAGCTGTGGCTGTGCTAGAGGACCGCTTGGTTTATGCATGGGGTATTTGGACCGCTAGCCGAAGAAAGTGCTCGGGTCCAGTGCATCCCTCAAAACGAGTTGTATTGCGTTTCGTCCGCTACAAAGGACCATTGGCAAGAAATGATGAGAGCGCTCGACACATGGCAAGACAGTGACACTGGTATCAAGAATCCTGTCAAATGTTGAGGACGTGAAAGTGTAATATCTGAAACCTATCGCCTACTCTAGGTCACGACAATCTAGCCTCAAATCTTGTATCCCGCCGACCATTACACTATATGCACGCACGCTACCCAAACGCCCATACGAAAATGCACATCATTCAACATATCACCATCCCACCACCTTCCACTCAGATCCTCACACCGCACAGCTCTACCTTCTTCCCCAAACCAATCCTCAGTCTTCACCCCCCTCATCCTCCTCAGACTCCGGTCTACACGCCCCACACACCTGATACAACATTCCACAAAACTCCCTGACCGTAACCTCCCCCACGCCATCCACGCCCACCGCATGTCCCTTCATGCAATACCACGTCCACACCCCACCCTTAGTATCATCCCTCTCGAGATAATTCTCACCGGGGCTCCATGTATCCAGCGAGAACTTGATGCGATTCAACTTCGGGCCCACAGGGCTCGTGTCCGCGAGCACAGTGCCCATGTTCTTGAACGACTGGCACGCGTGATACCATATCCAGAGTGGATTCCAGAGCGGATCGCCAAGGGCCTTGGCTTCGAGGGTGAGGTTGGATACGTTGCGGAGGGAAGTGAGGTCTTGTCTGATCTGGCGGGCGAGGGTCCAATCGGACGAATTCATGTTGCGAGGATCCGTGACGCCGAGCATGCTGGATGTAGTCACGAGGCGAAGGGTGCAGGAGCGCAGGCGGTTGAGTGTTGAAGGGGCGATGTGCCAGATGGTCTGTGTGGATGGGGTGGAGGGTGTGCGGGGGCTGGATTGGTAGTTTTGCGGCGAGACGGTGAGGTGGAATGTTGCGCGCTTGCAGAGGAGGTCCATGTATTCTGAGTGGATTTGCTTGCTGGTGAGAAGGATCCAGTTGCTGGGCTTGTGGTGGGGAGAGGAGGATGAGGATGAGGAGGACCAACTGGATGGGAGCATCCAGTTTACTGTGGAGGTGTGTTTTGGGCTTTTGGATGGAACTGGGTAGGATGGATCTTCGACGAGATACTCGTATACCATATCCCGCAGCTCTTGTGGCAGCTGCAGGAATGGGAAGGGCTTTTTGCTATCTTCCTGCATTTTCTTATACTTCTTGTATGCCCAAAGCAGTAAGCTCGGTAAGGCCACTGCGACCAAGGTGATCAAGAAACTTGCGACTGCTGTATGGGACAGCGGCAAAGCGAGAAGAGTCCTCCATACTGCAGGTGGTTCGAGACTTATTATCGTGGTGGCGGCTCCGGAATCAGTGGCAGGTTGACTGCATTGTGGAGTATTGTCCATGCTGGCGCTCGGTTGCAGTTGCTTACGGGAACGGGTGAACAGAGCCGTGTGCCGCGTCAAGCTACTTTGCACCTCCTTCGATGATGCGCCCCTATTCGCGTGGCCGTTAAGAAGGCTGACTGTCTATTCTACGCAAAAGGGTCAGATGTGTCTCATGCAAGTTGCTGCAAAAGCGCGAAGCGCGAAGTGCTGCGTACGAGTGTTGGCCTGATGTGCGAGGTTCAGTGGGGAGCAGCGAAAGCTTATAGGATTGCGCGATGCGATGAAAGTGAGCTGAGAATATGAGGGCGAGGTTTGTTGTAGGTTATGTGAGGAATGAAGTGCGCAAGCTGAGGTGTTCAGCAATACTGATGCCTTGCCCGCCCTCCTGGAAGAGGCAACCTGAAACGGGCGCTCATTCAGCCATCACCAACCATCGGCTTGCACAGCCCTACCACACCACGGTTCGCACCGCCACTATTGTCAATAGCGCCCACTCGTATAAGGTTATCTGAAGCGGACATCTGTTTGAGCATTGTGATCGCTACGGCCCCGCTGAATATAGTGCCGCTGAATATAGTGTCGCGTGCGTGTGCATTATTTGTTGGAACACGGCCAGTCGCTTCCTGCACAGTGGCCAGTGCTGCACCGTGATCGCTGGCTGGAGAGCCACTAGCGCCTTGTTCTGCACATCGATATGTTGCGGATATCGTGTCTGACAGTGATTCGTGACTCGTGGAAACGATGAAGATGGTACAGTCTGAATTAGTGCAAGTAGAATTTCACGATAGTTTTAGTCATGCTTGAATCTTTGTGAGATTCTTCTCCAGCGTACTTTCGCATGACTACTTGCGTGACCTGGGCAAATATACACTTCAGAACATATAAGTGAATCCTAAGATTGCTGATGGTGATGTGTATGATTGTATAATGTTATTTTCGCTGATCTAGCGGCCACCATTGAGTGTGCTTTTCGGAGCCATGCTTCTTCGTTTCAACCCGATCCGTGTGGGACGCGCTGCCCGTTGAAAGCCGTTCTTGTTGGCTCACACGACTGGCTGCTGGGCATCGTGTTGAGGCCAAAGCTTTTTCATCCGTTTTGTGGACGGCGTCGGTCTTGACGCGCTCACCGTCAGGGCCAAGCGCCATGAGCAGCGCTGGAAGTTGTACGCTCGAACCGTCAGCCATGTTCATTCCTCCTCTTGTATAAAAGGATTGGCGATCTCTTCGCTTCCGTCAACGGGCGAGATGACTACAAGAAGTGTGCCACGCGCTACAATGAGGCCGAGTTTGCGGTATCGAATGTTGCCTTCGTCATCTGCGAGCAAGTCAGCGGTGGTTTTCGTGATTGTCTGGTGAGACTAACCCGTCAGAGCTTCTTTGACTTCGTCGAGAACAAGATTCATGAGCTGGTCGTAGCCCTTGAGGGTGCCAATGACTGCGCGGATTGTCAGTATGTGTCGTGCCTTCCTCAATAACACTCCTGCGCATCTCTGGCGCATCGTGCCTTCCTCTTCTGCCGCGACTCACCTTCACGTCCACCACTGAACTTGACCGTGATCTGCTTGTCCATGTACTTGCTCAGGTCAAGAATGTTCTCCTTCTTTGGCCGCTCAGTCTGTCCTGCAGCGCCGCCTCCGCCGTGTGCGCCGCCTCGCCCACCACCACGGCCGCCACGATCGCCGCCGCGGCCACCGCCTCGACCTCCTCGGAATGCGGCTCTCTCAGACATGTCGTCGATTGAAGCTGTGAAGACGCGTTGGGGAGAGACGCGCTTACTGGGTGCGGTGACGTGCAGCTCACAGCTCCAAAAACTAATGGCCTGTGCCCCGCTCCTACAATTGGCACTTCCACTCCACCCTTGCTCAGCGCTCGCTAGCAGTCACGTGCCGGACCCTCAATTCCGCTCCAGCTGCAAGGCCGTCGGGACACCACCAGCTTCGGGCGGCACTGATGCCGACGACGCGTACTGCGCCATTTTCCATACGCGCCACGACGAGACTAGCCCTGCCAGCGGCGCATGCTGCTATTCTTCCGCCCGTGCCACTCGCAGCCACAGGGCGAGCTGCCGGCGCCTTTCATACAGTGTACAGTGCGCGGCCAGGCGCTCTGCTGCTGTTTCAGTGTGCTGCGCGGGCGGCCCTCCTCAGCGAGGTTTATCGTGTCTCACGGCATGGCGGCACGATATGAAGCAGAACGCGCACACATCACACGTCGGCTTGGTCAAAGCCCAGACCCTTCTTACGCAGGCGGGACCTCTTTGGCCGCAATGCTCATTGGGCGGGAGCGTCCCCCTGTGCGGGCTAGCCTTATTTCCGAGCCTTTGCTTCCTTGTCAGCATGGGCTCGCCCACCCGCCCGCTGTCTCTGTGGCACTCCGCGCAGCGGCATGCTTTTGGCACCGAGCCGTCTGCTCTCCGCCCGCACTGCTGTTCGCTGTTCTCCATTCTGCTCCTCCCACCCAGTCTCCGTCTCTCCTCCGTCACGCTCTCTCGCCGCTGATGGCGCTCTAGCAAGAGTTGCGTGTGTCTGCTCTGACCTGCGCCGCGAGCTAGCCCGTCCGCCAACTTCCACCCTCCCTTGTCCGCCGCTCCTCCCGCCTGCCAGAAGCCTCGGCCGCTTTGCGCCTGCACCGCCATGTCTAGCCACGACGCTCACCCGCCGAGCGAGCGCAGCAACATGCCCTCGCAGCACCATGCGCCCGTCATCCACGGCGACCTGAAGCGCAAAAGAAGCCCGTCGCATGACCTTCCCCAAGGGCCAGCGTTGGCGCCGCTGCCAAAGGCCGCCAAGACGCACAACCACCTGCAGATCAACTACCTTGCCAGACAGCTCGAAGATGACCTTCCGCTCATTACAAACGATGATACACTGCCCAATATCCTGTCGCTCTTGGGCGACTACCAGGGCGTGCTGGATCGCCATGAGAGCATGGCCTGCAATCTCGGCGCAAGACCACTGGGGCCGATTTTGATCAAGCGCTTCGAGAGGCTGTTCGATGGCCCGCCGCGTGTGCTAAAGAGCCATGGAAAGGATGGGACTATTGTCGCTTGGCTTGATGTCGTCGACTTTGCGCGCAACAAGCCAGAGCAATTCCAACTGGGACAGATGAGCGAGGGTGTGCGAGTGTGCCAATTCTACACAAAACAATGCCGCGTTCAGATCTCTGAAGAGGACTTCGTCCTCATATCGTCTGGCATCCCTCAGAAAATGATTCCTCCGCAGCCCATCATCGAGGACGAGGAGAAAGAACTTGGTACCATTGAGATTCTGGAGAAGAACCTGGGTCAAATATGTCAACTGGCCGACCAGGGTAAGTGCCTGCTCCTCAGGACCCTGAGACACTGTCCACGTTGATTGCTTGACTAACATTACTAGTGGCTGCGCGTACGCGACAGCTCAATCACAGACTGAAGGGCCGCAAACAAGCCATCCTCGACCGACGTGCCAGTGCGACCCCTGCACCGCCACCTCGGCCTGCTAGCCCGTCTAATGTCGCCCTTATGAATGGTGGCGGCTCAAATGTACCGAGTGCCCAGCAACCGCAGCCCTCGCAGACATCGCCAGGTGGTTTCGTGTCAGTCAATGCGCGGCCACACCACGAGTCAAACGGCAGCGGAGCGTCTTCCACAACTCGCCACGAATTGCTTTCCAAGTTCCACACTATGAGCGAACGCCGCCCTTCATCACAACCCTCGAATGGTGGGGCTGAGGCCAGACGGCCATCAATATCTGGCCACGGCATCTCGCACCCTTCCACGCCAGTAACGAATGCTTCACGAGCTCCACCCAAGCCGGCAGAGGCCCCACCCCAAAATCTTGCACGGCAGTCACACCTTAACGATTCGGAGCTACACTCCATGATGAACTCTCCAGTGCCTATACCGAACACGCCATCAAACCTACTTCCTGCCGCTAGCCAACGCAACAGCCAGCCACAGGAGAAAGACGATGGGGGCCCGTTCAAAACCGAGATGGTTCACAGGATGGAGGCCTTGGCGAAAGGCGAGCGCATTCTACCGCCATGTGATCGCTGTCGCAGGCTACACATGGACTGTCTCAAAAACCTTACAGCCTGTATGGGCTGCACTAAGAAGCATGCAAAGTGCTCGTGGAAGGAGGTTCGAGAGATCGAGCTGCGCGGCAACTACGCCCATCCTCCCGGGACCAATAGCAATATGCATAGTGAGACATCGGACCATGAAAGTGGCGATCGAGCTTCCACAGCATCACCCGCTGCAATGCTCAGTCCGCGTCACAACGCACTGACCCCTTCGCATCCTCCATCCAGCAACGATGGGCACACACCGCAGCACATTCCACACCACCCCACTCATCCCCATCCTGACCATCAACACCCAGAGCACCACCGCCCTCACATGGGAGCGGATCCTCATTCACAGCATCATTCGCACTACGAGCTGCCACATGAAGCGCGAATACCTCAGCCGCTTAATTCGCCTCCTGATCGGAGTAGACCTCGCGAGGCTAATGTCGAAGTGCAGCTGCAAGAAGCTGCCAAGTCAGGTCTTGCACATGCCAATGTTAGTGCCAGAATAGGTGGGCCCGAAGGCAAGAGTGCAGACTACCATCAGGCAATGGTCGCTTAGACGGCGGACATGCCATGGGAGCGGCGTCGTAAGCAATGAGTGCGTATATCTTCACTTTTGGAACCTGGAACCTGCAACCTTGGGCTAGGGATAGGGAGACTGCTTTTACTTTGTGTAAATGATACCAATTTCTTTGTGGGTCAGTAGCAATTCAGATCGTTACTTTTA
>BCLK01000074.1:0-50993 GCA_001748405.1 Paraphoma sp. B47-9
GGCACCTGTGGAGGTGGTTGGCGCATCATGCGTCGCATCCTCACTCTTCTTGTGTCCGGACCTGCGCTGAATTAGCGGTGTGTACACAAATTCAGCAACATAGCACTTACACAAGGCTTTTGATCTTCTCCATTTCGAATTAGTGCCGCTGAAGGTTGCCTGTAGGTATGAAGGAAGATGCAAGCTGGAGTGTCAAACAAGCTATCACGCAGTCAATTCATAAGCTGGACAGAAGCGTGGAAAGCAAGGCACAGCTCTTTGTGGTAGAATCGCATCATCGTTGTTGTAGCTACTCAGCTATACTTCATGACGTAGGATTGGGGGGTACATGCATGAAGCTAAGGTGTATCTCCCAATGAGACCTTTAGCACGCCGAGCTTGACAAGCTCTAGGTCCCATTGCGGCGCATCCACCTCTGCTCTGGTTCGATCAATGGAAGTTTTGTAGACGTTTGGAGACAAGGCGCGTGATGTGTGCCGCAAGATCGCCATGATCCTTGATCTCATCCCCGCGGCTGGAAGCGGGGCAGCTTTGCTCGTGCATGGCAGGACAGCTGCAGGTTCTCTGGTCGATGGTCGCATCGTGGGTTTCATTCAAGGTGTGGTCGGTAAAGCGCATCACATCTAGTATCCGCAGTAGAGTATAGATTGATTCATTCCCGTGCACCAGGAAGAGCCGTTGGTTGTGGGGTTCCTACTCCAGCGGGACACGAACGACTGCGCCAGCTCATGAAGACGCGCAAAGCTGCGCAAGAGTTAGTGACAGCACATTTGTTTTGTGCCCTGCAGGATTGAAGGCATTGTGCCGCGATGCGTCTGCCTGAGCTGTCGCAAGGAAATGGAAGCGGAAAAGCTTCGCGCCAGATGAAAGTCCTCTTCTGCGGTATGGTCACACAATGCATCTTTATGAACGCGCCGGAAGTGCCAATATCAGGATCTTTGATTGCGTACGCCACATACGGCCGTCGTCCTCGTCGGCATCTGATATCAACACCCGAAGTAGCAATGCAATCTGGAGCACCATCAGCGCCCAAGATGACCTCACCGTTGACGAGCTACCAGGGTACCTACACTCCACATCAAGGCCGCCCCGCATGATCTCACATATTGACTAGGCGCCCCGCCACCAGCACGCATCGTGATACAGGCACACCGCATGTTGCATGAAGCTGTCAGGTGCGCTGCTGGAAGAATTCGCGGAACAAGCGCCGCTCTGGGTGAATGTTGCGCGAGGTTGTAATCTCACGTGAGCGGCAGGCTGGCCTACCAGTGCGCCCTCACCTGCACCTGGGCAGCCCCATGGCAGGCTTCGCTCAACACGATGCAGGCGGTTGTCGGATGCAGCTCGCTTCCGATAGGCACAAGGGCCCGAGACGCAGCAAATGGGCGTTGCAGCGAGTGTTTGCGCGATTTTCCAAAGTGGCGATGACACGCTGCAGCACCCCCACGACTCTTTTGCTCCTAGCGTCCACTGGCTCAAGGTCTGGGCGAGCCTCCACAGCTCGAGCATTCCACTTGGGGGCCTCTTCGGCCGATATCTGCTCTCAACTGCTGCGGCGACTGGCTGCGCTTCTCGCGCTGGGCTTCCAGAAGATTTCTCCTGCAGGCATTCACCCCGTCCTGGCTGCCGCTGCTGATGCCACTTGGCGCAGCGCTGCGCGAACTCCGCAGTCATAACTAGCAACTGTTCGCGTCGAGGCACGGCACACTCAGGACAAGCTTTGGCTCTCCGCGTTCTTCTCTAGCTCCTTGAGGGCTGCATCGTTTCAGCCGCATATTACTGGGTGTCATCCCCAGCTTCTCCAACATCTGCCCGCTATCCCAACACTTTGACGTCCTCAACGCGTATCGCACCATTGCCGTTTCGGAAGTGCCAACGAAGGAAGGAGCCGGGGTACGAACTGGGAAAGGGCAATCTGCACGACGTGGGGACCCACCTTTAAGCCCGTCTGCCCGACCATATCAGCCTCACTCGACATCATTATCGGCCAACACCCAGCCGCCAGCGCCAACCGCACCGTGATTCCCCTAACATCACTCACCACTCCCCATACACACAACTCCCACACACCACATAGCTTCCTCCACCACAACACCCACCATATCACCGTGCACCATTTTCTAAGCCGCCATACACGATGCCTGGACAGCTGCGCACCCGCTTGCGGCGGGCTCTTACTGGCCAGGCCGAAGGCGGTCCTCTGAGCAAAATCAAATCCCGGCAGTCAAAAAACTGCGATCCCGATGACGACTACTACAAGCCTGGCGAGAAGATGCCACCGCTCAAGTACCGCCGTGCCGTCGACCCAGAGCACAAGAAGCGTCTCGAGGCCTTTAGCTTCTCTACAGCATGGCGTGCCCGCAGCCGTACCAGCCTGTATTCACCCATGGGCAGCAGGCTGCCGAGCCGGAGAAACAGCTGCAGGAGCAGGCGAAGTCGCAGCCGGAGCATGGCCCGCAGTCGGCGATCGAGCTTCTCAACGGCGAGCGATTACGATGCTGAGGAGTGGGTGGACAGCGGCATTGGCGCGAGCATCGCTGGCGACGAACGGCCTGCAAACATTCGCGAGGCGAGCGACGACGAGGGCGACGTTCTCAATGGTGTGTAACTTTCTTTGGCAAGCTCAATTGTGCATTTTTAACGCGTTGTAGTCGGTCTCTCACGCAATCCTACAGAAGATCCTCGCGACGCCAAGAACCGAAAGCAATCAAATGGCCACCGCCGATCGAGCTCGACGAAGCACGCGTCGCGTCCAGGCACTGGCTCTGATCACACGCGTCGACCCTCGCAGCCATTCTCGCCAGAAGATCTAGAGCTCGCTCTGCAGAGATCGCACCTCGAAGCCACCAGAGAAGAGTCGGACAAGAGCTGTTCATCTACACCATCCGACGACTTCGATGACCCGAGTCCCTTCTTGCGACCCCGCGGCGGATCCATTTATGTGCCATATGATGGCCAAGGCACGCCGCCGAAGCTTCCATTCTGGGGCTCCGCGTACCCTGGCGATGACCATGACGCGCCGATGCAGTTTGCTCGCCGAGAATCGATATTTGTATCGAATGAAGAATCGTGCTCGCCGACTTACGAGCGACGCCAGTCCGTCTTCTTAGCTGCTGAGGGCATCACTGCTGCACGACGCCCCTCTATCCTCCCACCGGCCGAAGACCCTTGTGAATGCACTCCACAAGAGCAAACGAAGCGAAAGCCACAGCCCTGCTGTCCCAGCGACGCAATTGCCGCAATTTTGGCACGAAAAGACTTGTAATCACTTCCTCCACCCTTTCACTTCGACCTGTCTATACTTGTAGCATTGGGTTTACACATCATGTTGCATTGCTGGCGTTTTTCCTTGATGTAAGAGCCCTCTGATGGCTCCATCTCATTATTTCTATCTATCTGCATATGGGCGGCTGTTCTCATAGATTTGCATGTCCTCATGGTTCTTTGCAATGATGCCTCAGGCTTCTGCGTTCGTCATCCTACTTCCGAGTTTCCGCATCGTCACACTATCGGCATCCTTGTGGCAATTTTTCCGTCTCGTCATCGTAGCACTAGTCATCCGACGATATTGCAGCGTCGTCCGAGGACGATTGTTAATCATGAATCCTTTCTTTGCAACGGCTTTGCGGAGTGTCGGCGTGACATCAGTCGTGGTATCACAAGTACGCACCATCGAATCGAAACTACGCGCCCCAAAAAGCACCACGAAACACATACCCATGATCTACAGCAATTGCGCAACCCATTCTAGCTACTAACCAACGGCTTTCAACCACGTTCCTCAGCCTCGCGGCGCATTGCGTCCGCACTGCACATCATCCAATCGGGCGGTCACCAAACACAACCTGTTTCCTATGTAACCCAACAGCGTGGGGTCACCAATTAGCAGTTCTATTCTCGTAACAGCGCCGCCAGCCGAGCCTCGGCGGCGGAGTATCGCGCCATCCAAGTGCCGAGCAAGGACGCGACCCTCCTTTGCGGCTCTGGGCGGAAGCACCAGGGGGCGGGCGGATTGCCCTCTCAGGCCTGCCGAGACAAGCAGGGATGAAGGGCCCTCCGGAACGTCAGACCACGGGGGTATGATTGGTTGCTTTATGAGAGGGGTCCTCTGGAAGGATTCGAAGGGAGAAAGAGGGGAAGTCAGAACGATGTATGCTTGTGTCATTTGGTGCCGCTGTCTTACGGTGGATACGAGTGGAATGCGGGTTAGCCAAGGCTAGATGTATCGTTCGAGGCTTCTAGCGGTTTCTTGTCTTGCCTTGGTAGATATCGGACATGTGGAGAAATTATCCATGTGCAATTCCAACCGAGCAGGTACCAAATTACGTCATGCAAGACGTTTCTCCGGGCTTTCTTACACTGCGGTCATAATCGGCGACGTTGCTTGAGGCAATAACAAGCATGCTGTTTGCACGGTCGCCAGGTGTAGAGGACAAGCATCAAGCATTAGGGGCGTTGCTTCTGGTTTGCTGTGACACCGGGATGTATGCAGATCTGCCCGGAGTGAAACAAAATATCCGATTGATGCATGAAGACGATTTGGAAGGGCGTTTTGTGTGGTGAGTGCGCACACTTAGGGCTGGAGTAGGTTTGGGGTAGTTTGGTGGGTCTCGTCGGGAACCTCTGAGGACACGAGGTTCAACCGTGTCGTTGGGAAGTAGCCTTGAGCGCGATCTAGCCGCGAAAGCTCTTTTCTCAGAAACGACGCTTGTGTCATCGCGACTTTGTAGTCTCCTCATGACGCCGCTCGTCACGGTTGTGAATTCTACGGCGCCGAATACTGTGCCAGACAAGACGAAAGCTGCTCACGCCATGGGTAGAATCGGTCTTTCAAGCACGCAAGCTTGCTCAGATATCGCGATGCATCAAGTGCGCGTATCTTGCTGCAAAATGGTAGAATTCCCGGAAGCAGTTTCAGTCAGACTAACCCTACGGAGCTAGAGCGTGACATGGAAGTGGCGCCGATGTGAACCGTGCAGAGAGAAACCTTCACGCAGTGCTAAAATCCACAACCTCCACAACTCCATAGTTGGCGAAAATTATTCGTCCAGCAAATCATGCGCAAGTAACTTATCGATGCCACGAGGAGACGTATATTCGCTGGACACTTCGTTGCTTGATGCAATTCGGTGCTTGGCGAGAAGTAGAAGTAATCCAAACTCGCAACAACACCATGATTTCCAGATGATAGACGTAAACGCGTCTCGCCGCTCGGAGCCATCTCAACGAACGTGGCCCAGGCGTGCGAAAAGTTCCGATGACGTGCTCCAATGGCGCCGAAAAGAATTCTCTGATGGAGTATTCTGTAAATGCGCGCAGTCGTACATGTAGATCAGGAGCGTCGTCTTATAGCTAAAATGAAGTAGTCACTATTCTTGTGCTTGGCATTCCAGCTTTCAGCCATGTTCAACCACAGTGGAGATATTGAGAGCTTACCGGCCTCTTCTAGCCAGCACGATGCTGACAACAAACCGATCCTCGAACCGCAATTGAATGTTGGCGGTCATGGCGCGACGCAACGTCGACTGCAGAATTACCATGTCACGATGATTGGATTTTGCTCTGGGATTGGAACGGGATTGTTCATTGGCACGGGTGCGGCGTATGCGAATGCTGGGCCAGCGGGCTTATTGCTCGCGTACATCATCGTGGGAAGTGTATTATGGTGTGTAATGCAGAGCATAGCAGAGCTGGCGACAGTGGTTAGTACCTCAATATCTCTGACACGCGAACATTGCTCACACAAATAGATACCTACGGCTGGTTCATTCCCTCATTTCGCATCTCGATTCATTGACCCGGCCGTTGGCTTCTCTTTAGCCATCAGTTATGGTTATTGCTACACCATATCCATCGCAGCAGAATGCTCGGCATCAGCGATCCTCGTCGGCTATTGGACAGACATGTCTCCTGCAATTGTCATCACCATCAGTTTGGTCCTTATCCTCGCGCTTAATCTCCTCAGTGTGCGCTGGTTCGGCGAATCTGAAGTCATTGCGGGTGCAATCAAAGTTGCATGCTTCCTCGGACTCGTCATCGTCTCGATCGTCATCACATCCGGCGGAGCGCCAGACGGGGAGACAATTGGATTCCGGTACTGGCACGATCCAGGCGCATGGGTCGATTACAACGGCATCACTGGATCAACAGGCCATTTCCTAGGGTTTCTAGCTGCATTCGTCAACGCCTCGTTCTCGTTTATCGGTGTCGAAGTCGTGGTTATCACAGCTGCCGAGAGCGTAGATCCACACGTTGCAATCCCCAAATCGGCAAGACGCGTCACATACCGCATCGCGCTCTTCTACATCCTGGGCGCTCTCCTCATCGGTCTCATCGTCGACCCCCGAGATCCCGGCCTCGTCTCCGGCACCGGCAACGCCAACTCGTCGCCCTGGGTCATCGCCATCAAACAAGCTGGCATCGTGGCTCTCCCGTCCATCGTAAACGCATGTATCTTGATCTCCGCCTGGTCCGCCGGCAACTCGTACTGCTGGGTCGGATCGCGCATGATCCTCGCCATGACGACCGACCGCCAACTCCCGCAAATCTTCGGCCGCACGTGGAAAAACGGCGTGCCCTACGTCGCCGTCCTCGCATCCTTCTTATTCGGGCCCCTGGCATATCTCAGTCTGGGCTCCGGTGGTGCGTCGCAGGCGTTCAGCTGGTTGATGAACCTAAGCACCGTCGCGGGCTTGATTGCGTGGGCGACGCTGTGTTTCAGCTATATTCGCTTCCATGCTGCGATGAAGGCGCAGGGCGTCAGTCGCGATAGTTTGCCGTGGAAAGGACCGTTTCAGCCGTTTACCGCGTGGTATGGATTTGTTGGCGCGTCGATTATTACGTTGATTACGGGGTTTCCGGTCTTCTTGAAGGGGAATTGGAGTACGCCGGATTTTATCGCGTCGTATGTTGGTATCCCGATTTTCGTTGTGCCGATTATTGTTTGGAAGCTGGTGCATAAGACAAAGGTAAGTTTTCGTGTGCAATTAGTGGAAGAACTTTGCTAACATGGAGTAGTTTGCTCGTGCGAGTACGATTGATCTTTGGTCCGGGCGGTTACAGAAATCATGATAGACGTACGTCGGAGCTTTAATCTTAATGAGAACCCATTCAGTGCTCTTTCTCCATATTCAAAATGGCTAGAAGATGCTTGAAAAACATGTAGATGCAAATCACTACATCAAATCCTTTGTGACCACATAAACCTTCTGGAAAGAGAGTGATTCCGTGCAGTAATTATTCGATTTTGTGTTATTGTTGACGGCTCAATGTCACGAATTAGTGGTATCCAAGTCGGGATGTCCATGACAAGATTCTGACACCACACCACACATAGCATGGCCGTGCTAACCTGTTACTATGAGGGACAGATACGAGGTGCTCTTATTCATCACGGAGACCAAAATCTCATACTTAATTCTTCTCAAAGAATTCCTTGAGATTGTCGTCCAACCACTTCACATCCTCAGTACTCTGTCCAGGTCCTAGGTCGCATTTCCGTTAGCATGATCACTGAAGCCTAACAGCATCGCAGCAAGTACGTACCACCAGCCCAATGTCCCCAAATACTCGGGAAGACCTTCAGCGTACCAACGCCAGGTTTCATATTCTCGACCTCGATCTCCGAGTCCTCGGGCGGAAAGTACAGGTCAGTCTTGCCCGGTAACACCAGCGCTTTGGCTTTGATGCCCTGCATCGCGGCTTTGAAGTCTCCGTTGTATGGATCCTGCGCACTGCAATCTCCGGCTTGCCATGTATGCGCCATAACGAGCATGTTCTCAGGGTCCTTACTAAGCGCCCACGTTTCCCAGAAGTTGACCAGGAAGTCGTCCAGATCCTTGAATCCAAGTTTCGTCTCATATAGCTTATGGCGATAGAAGGCTTGGCTGAATCCCCATCCAGCATACACGCGGCCAAGAGCTTTGAGCCCGATCTCCTTTGGCGAACGACCAAGTTGCGAACGTGGGCCAAAGGAGTTGGGCGCAAGTGAAGTGGGCTTGCTTACTCCCGCAGAAGACGTCCCAATTGCGGCGTACAAGGCTGACTTGACACCTTCGAGGAAGACTTGGTTGTGCAGTGAGGTCTTAGCTGCGCCGCAGAAGGGTGCAATCAGGTCCATGAAGTCAGGATACTGCGTTGCCCATTGGAAGGTTTGGCCAGCGCCCATGGACCAGCCGAGGACGGCACGGGCGTGTTTGACACCAAGGTGCTTGGTTACGAGTTCATATTGTGCACGCACATTGTCGTAGAAAAGCACATTTGGGAATGGGCGCAGATCAGGCGTGTTTGACGGTGAGGAGGACTGGCTGTTGCCAAAAAGAGCGGGAATGATAATGTAGTACTTTTTGGGATCAAGGGTCTTGTCCGAGCCGGTGAGCCAGAGATTGTCGGAGATCACTGGAAGTTTTCTCGTTAGTGTATCATGTGCCGGACAGATGGATGACTACTTACGTCCTGAGTACCATGTCGGGTAGATGATAGCTGGCAGCGATGGATCACCAAGCGTTTTGTAGGCGATGAATGCGTCTGGTATTTCGCCGCCTGACTTCAGCTCAAAATTTCCCAGCTTGTAGGTCTGGTAATCATCTTCGAGCTTGAGCTCTTCTACTTTGGGCACGTCGGATGAGGACATGCTTGGTAGCGGATTTTTCGAAATGTCAGATAGAAGTTGAGGTGCTGGGATTTTTTTTCAGTCTTGGATGGATAAATGGAAATTAAGAGCATTGATATAGGAGCTTTCAAAGCACGTCCAATACCCTGTTTCAAGCGCGTTCCCAATCGGGCTCAGTATGTTTGATAGTGACGATAGCGATGAGGGGTAGCTTCCAGCTACGGTGGGGTATCGTTGGTCATCGCGACCACGAAAGCACTTGTTGGTGCTCTCAAAGAAGGTGCTTTCCGAAGTGCAGCTAAGCTCCCCTTGAGAAGGCAGCTAATTAGAGGTCGTGGTGAGCATTATGTGAATTTTTTATGGCAACACAATCGGTAACCTCCGCATCAAAGTCGGGCATTTCTCGCATTTACATCAATTTCACCTCTTGCTTATGAAGCCGTCAGCACAATTTTGGAGATATAATTGTTCTTCCATGTGTATGTACGCAGCATTGCACTCGTGTTGCGCATACTATGGGGAGGGCGCACTGCTGACAAATGACAAGCCTAACTGCTTCAACAGGTTGTCCTTGTAAAATCTCCACCACAGCAACCTCCCTGATTAGTGTCTGACTGGGGTTACAATTGTCTCTCAAGAATTGCCCGAGACACAAAAGCATTCCCACATGTATGTCTGAATTTCTTCAAGTTCAATGCGGCTATAGAAGGAACTGGAAAATCACGGGAGCGGTCCGCGTGCGACCAATCGTGCTGTCTTTAGTTCCGGAATTATATCCGCCTTTTGCCATGATGTAACTACATATGCGAAGTCTTCTTTCCGCATACCAAGACCAGGCGCATTAACAAGAACGCTTACACTCTAGAGGCAGTGACAGAACTCAATAAGACCACTCGATCAACCACCAAATCCTTCAATTGCAGGAAAGTTGCATCGTGAGGACCACGCTTGACCCCACACACCCCTCGAATCTTGCCAGCCTTCATTATCGCAATGGCCTCAGGAAAGATGGACGCGGAGAAGGAGATCAAACGCAACCCACACGGCGACTTCAAAGCGGTTGAAGGGTCTCGGCCAAAATTCGAAGACGCGAAGTTTCACTTTACTCAGACCCCGAAACCAAACTGGCAGCCAGGCTCCGGCCCCAACGAACCCTCGACCCTTGAGAAGCAACACCGCGAGATTGACCCATATGCGGAAGGCCGACCAGTCGTGCACAATTACAAGATGCTCATTTCAGCCATCGTTCCGCGCCCAATTGGCTTCACATCAACCATCAGCTCTGATGGGAAAAGCTCGAATCTTGCGCCATTTAGCTACTTCAACATGGTGAATCACGACCCCCCAATCTTTGTTCTGGGTTTCGCTGGCGGCATGGACAAAGCAAAGGACACACTCAAGAATCTCCTCGAGACGAAGGAATGCGTCATCAACATCATCACGGAGGAATACGTCGAAGCCGCGAATTTCACGTCGATCAACGCACCTGCTGGTATCTCTGAGTGGTCTTTTAGTGGCCTGCACGGGGAGAAGAGCACGCATGTCAAGCCCGACCGTGTCAAAGAGGCGATCTTTAGCATCGAGGGTAAGCTTGTTAGTACCACAGAATGGACGAGCAAGAACCCGCAAACGCCAGACAAGAAAACTGGTGTTACAGCGTTCATTGAAGGCGTAAACTTCTGGGTGAGGGAGGATGCGATCGATGAGCAGGGCGTGTTGGTCGATCCTGCAGTAAGTTCATTCTGACTGGTGTACGGTGTCAACACTGATGCAAGAACAGGTGCTGAAGCCCATTTCGAGGCTTGGAGGTATTACATATGGGCGCACGACCCAGGCTTTTGAGCTGCCACGCCCCGACTATGACGAGGTGACCAAGGACCCGGAAGTTGCGAAGTTGGCTAAGCCGAAGGGAGAGCATCAGACAGAATAGCATGTCTCGCCCTGCAACTTTTCTCTGGAAATCTGTTTTCTGACATTGCTAAGCGTAAGAGAAAAGCTATAGACATACGTGGGCGATAGAGCGTGGCTACAGTATAGACCTGAAAGATTCTTTTGCGACATACTCGTGCACTGAAACTTGAGTATTTACTCATCGTGAGCCATCGTGCCAGGCTCCGGAGAGTAGCGCGAGTGATCTCTGCAATGATGTCGTAGAGCGCACTGCGTCAACATCGGTCATCGGAACAGTGCTGTATGATGTAGCATACGATAAGTAGACCAGTGAGCCTACACAAAAAGAGGGTGCTGGTTGTCGATACCGATACATACTCCCGGAGACTACAAATTTATATTAATAGCTACGCATCTCTGCTGATCGACTTGAAGGAGAACAGACCGAGCTGAAAACTGTTCCCAATGGAAGTTGATTTTGAAGATACGTCGCCGGAGGGCATGTAAAGAGAGCCCACAAGTGTGTAGCTGAAGTTAGTGCCCTCAAAATGTCTCACAAGAGTTGTCAAGAACATGTGTTCTTTGGGTGTGTGGGGCTTTGCGAGGGAAGCTGCTATCCATCGAAAGAACAGTCTTGCCAATGAGGGATCCTGAAGACACGCGCTCAGCTGCGTATGTTTCGCAGAAAAGCGGAATTTGATGTAGTTTAGTAATAATGAGCAAACCCATATGGAGGTGAGGACGGATTAAAGCAGTGAAGGAGTATTTCGTCGCTTTAAAAAAGCGGTATGACAGTGGTGGGGCGGCCTACTTGAGAGCAAGCTCGTTTGTACGCCTTCAAGAAAAGCACCGCAGATGCACGAGAACAGCTGTGCTGCTTGCCAATTCATAGCACGCTGCTGCCATGATTCGTGTTATGGTGCCATTCCGATTTGTGTCGAGCTACATTCCCAGTACTTTTGTATTTGGCCGAGAGAGCCGCCGTGGTACATTTCGGTTCCCTGGGAAGATCAGCGATGAAATGCAGCCCGTCTTATCCTATCGAATCGGCTACGTCCCGATACCAGCAAACATTGCATACCAATGCTCGTCGCCATTTTCAAACTTTCCCCGCTGATTGCGTGCGCGTCAATGGTAGCTTCCGTGATTACGGACCCGAACGCAGAGTAGTGACAGCGCTTTCCTTGCCCTGCCATGGGAAATTGCAATTGCGCTTCGAGCGGCGACGTCCTGCCTGAGCATGTTCATCCCACTTCAGGACAGCGAATGCAGAGCTGCATCTCCGGCGCGCCATGAATCCCATTCGCTGATTGCTCCCGAGGACCTCCACTCCCCGCCCGATTCTTGCTAGCTTCCCGATATCGCCATGCGTCGCGAGACGCCATTAGGCGCCACGCTTGTCAGCGCCCCGCTATGTGAATCTGAACCTCGACCAGCAACACCTCACGAGGATCCTGAAGAAGTCAAGGAGCACTTCGAGTATGATATTTCGTCGTTAGCATTAGCTTTTATTCCGTTCCCATATACCGCAGGTTACACCATGGATAGCCCTGCCGCGAGACGCTTCTCCACGAGCGCGGAGGAAAGAGTGGGACTATTGAACGCGCATCGCGACAGCGTTGCGAAGTTGCAGCAATATGGCACGGTATCTACGAACGATGAGATCGAGAGACTGCTGAGCCAAAATGAGGGGACCGTCGAAGAGCTGGAAACGACACCAGGGAAAGAAGCAAGGCTGCTGGCCAAGTACTCCGTGCCGCTTATGATCACCTATCTTCTTCAGTACAACTTCTCGCTCGTCACAATATTTGTGGTTGGTCACATCGGGACTGATGAACTCGGCGCTGTCAGTTTGGCGACTATGACTGCTAACATCACGGGACTGGCTGTGTACGAGGGTCTCGCTACGAGCCTGGATACTCTGTGTGCGCAAGCATATGGTTCCGGACGAAAAGAGCTTGTGGGACTGCATCTGCAGCGCATGATTTTATTCATGCTGCTTGTCACGTTACCGATCGGAGCTGTTTGGCTAAACTCGGGCTGGATTCTGGCTGCGCTCGTTCCCGAGAAAGAGCTGGCCCATCTCGCTGGACGATACCTGTCCATTCTGCTGGCAGGAGCACCAGGATATGCAATTTTCGAAGCCGGCAAACGATTTACGCAGGCACAAGGTCTCTTCAACGCCAGCTTATTCGTTCTCCTCATCGCAACGCCCATCAACGTTCTGCTGAACTACCTCTTCGTGTTCGTTCTGAAATGGGACCTCGTGGGCGCCGCACTGGCAACGGTTCTGTCCCACAATCTTCTTCCAGTCCTTCTCTTTATCTACGTCTACTTCGTGAATCCAGACTCGCTCGAGTGCTGGGCGGGCTTCACACGCGATGCTTTCAGACATTGGGGCCCCATGGCTAAACTCGCTGTACCAGGTATCATCATGGTAGAGACGGAGTGGCTCGTAAGTGAACGGTGGACCTGTTGTCTATACTCATCAACTAACAGTACTCCACAGGCCTTCGATATTCTCACCTTCAGCACCAGCTATCTCAGCACTGCACATCTTGCCGCGCAATCCATCGTCATGAGCCTCGCTGTCGCAATTTACCACGTTCCCTTCTCCGTCGGCGTAGCAGTCTCAACTCGACTCGGCAATCTCATTGGCGCAGGCTCTCTGTCCGCAGCGCGTACTGCAACGCGCACGTATGTCTTGACCTTCCTCATCATTGGTATCGTCGACTTCACCTTCCTTACCGCACTCCGCAACGTGCTCCCGCACGCCTTCAGCAACGACCCCGAAGTCATCAGCATTGTGTCCACTGTCCTCCCGCTGCTCGCCGTGTTCCAATTCTGCGACAGCACGACTGCGCTGGCGAATGCTATTCTTCGCGGCTTGGGATTGCAGGCCATCGGTGGCTGGGCAAATTTATTTGTGTATTACGTCATTGCGGTGCCGCTTGCGTTGTTCTTATGTTTTCCGAAGGATTTGAAGCTCGTGGGCTTGTGGGCAGGATGCGCGGTGGGAAGTAGCTGTATAACTTTGTCTGAAGGGATATATATGTATCTATATGATTGGAAGCGCGCGGTTGATGATGCGCGGCGGCGAGAGGAGTGAGGTTGTCAAAGTCGGAGGCGGGATAGTGCGAGCTTTCGCAAAGCATTATGAAGCGAACGGTCATATCATCATAGGTCGAAAACTCTGTAGCGTTATCGAAAACGGCATTACTTTTCCTGGTATGCACCATATTTGATACTCTTCTTCAAGTGATGTCCACTGGACAACTTCTCAATGAAAAGCTCGATAACCCAAAGGTCAGAGTACTCGATGTCCGCAAGCAGACGACCGAGGTGCATGAACTGCGGGCATACACTCCCTAGCTGTTGTCGAAGAGTCTGGCAAGCCAAACTGCAATGGGTTTCGAGGGCCAGGCATTGCTTTTCCTTGATTGTCCAGCGAGTACCACAGGAAAACTCCTGCAGGCTTTCCCACCGGCCGATCGAACGGCAGCGATGTTCCAGCAACAACGATGGGTGTCTAGGGCCAGGCATCGTTGATCACTAACCGAACGCACAAGTGTGGCAGTCTTTCTAGGAGGAGTCTGCTCGGTTGTCTCGGGGCATAAACTCCTCGAGGCAGGGTAGCATCCTGCTGACAATCGAAAGTGGGTGGAGGAAGAAGAAGCGGCGGGGGTGAGCGGTATATATGGGCGGAGGGCTGGGTCTGTGCTGCGCTAGCCTGGCAAAACCACGGAGGCTGGGCAGGCTGTGCGATCACGTGCTTGTGTTCACTGGCCGTTTGCTCTGCGCTTCGCCAATGAGGCGCACGCAAACGAATAGTTTACGGACAAGATTTTGCTTTATGACGTCAAAAAAGCTCACGGATTGGTATAGAACGCGTGAGAAGCTCGAGGAATTCCGCAGTCTCTCGGCGTCACCTTCACCCTCACCACATCGGAAACCCCAAGCAAGGCACGACCATCTTCGCACAAGTCTTTCTCCCTCACAGACAGCTGACTACCGAATTAATATCCTGCGCGTCAGCATAATCACAGTCAACTCCGTTCTCTCAACTTCTTCAGGTTGTGTTCGGCATCCGCCAACTTCGCCTTCTGCCCGCCTGCACAGCTACGACATATGTCCGCCGCGATGGAAGACTACAGCCAAATCAACCGCGAAGAGCTTGTCAATCTCCTCATTCAAGAGCGTTCGGCCCACAAGGCTACGAAGAAAGAGCTCACAGACCTGCGCGCGACTCTCGCCACGCTCGCCGGAACGGCCGCAGCCACCGCAGACACGGCCATGAAGGACCCCGAAAACAACTTCTCTATACCCACCTTCAGCGAGCGTTGCTTCAAGGAGCGTAACTTTGGTGTCTGCAATGCCGAGAACTGCAAGAGAGTTCATCAAGCTCAGATTGATATGATTGGCGCTGATGCCTTCAGCCATCTCCCTCTCGACAGGAAGGCTCGATACATTGCCGATTGCAACGCCCTCAACAAGATCATGGATGATGACGACGACAACAACAACAACATCAGTGTCGCCATGCCTACCTACAGCGCTGCCTGCTTCCACGAGCGCGACCATGGCGTCTGCGATCGCTACAACTGCCTCCGAACTCACCAAGCTCAGGTGGACAAGTTCGGCGCCGAGGAGATCGCCGGCCTTCCATTCGACAGGAAGGCTAGAAGGAATGCGAAGGCTAAGGGCCCTGAGATCACTATCCCGATACGTTGAGGGTGCGATCACGCTGTGAAGCTACAAAGGAGGATAGATGGGTAGTAAGGCAAACCAAGGGCTGGCGGACTTCACTTTATTCTGACTCTGTCTAGAGAATGGGTAAGTGGATTGAAGCGCTACAGGAGCATGTATGGAGAGACCAATGGGTCATGAATCCAGCGTTGAGCATAGACAGACTTGCAAATGGGAAAATTTCATAATTCATTATGGACTAGTTAAAACGTATGTGACGGATGAAATGCTCAACCACCCAACCCATACTCACTCCAGCTGCTTCATTACTTCCTTCTGTTTGGCTCTCAGGCGCAATAACCTCTCTTCTAGCTTCATCCGTTCCCAATAGTGACTATCTCGACCTTGCATAATTCCACCCTGCTGAGAATCGGCATAAAGGGACGTGCGCAACGTCTGCGCATGCGTCTGGAGCTGGGCTTCAGTAAGTCGAACAGCCGCCTGTAGTTCCACTAGCTTGCCACGAAGGCTTCGTAGCGAGGAGTCTGGATGTGCTTCAGACCCAAAAGTGCACATAACGCGGGTGCTCTGGATTTGATTCTGGCGCTGTATTCTCAGATCCTCAAGGACCTGCCTGGCCTGCGCTTCAGAGTCTGCTGGGGAAGCTTGGCGAGTGCTCTGTGTCGCTCGTCGCGCCAGTCGCTGATCAAGGTGACGCTCAGCAGTGGTCGTATTCTGTGTTTGTGTGTGCGTTGGTGCCTGCGTGCCATGATGGGCAAGAACATCGCAGCGAGTGACATCTGTGCCTAGGGACGCTCGGGAAGGTTCTGGTTTGATGATTGGCTGACATGAAAATCTTGGTGCTGAAGTTGGTGCTGTGGGTGGCGGAGGCAGGTAGTTGGCATGCTGTGGCCCGTCAGGGGATACGATCGTAGCTAAGAGACCTTCTCCATCGAGGTGCGACCTTGACACTGCAAATTGTTGTTCTGGCAAGCTGACTGGAGAAGTTGCTAGTGCTTCGGGCCTCATGAGAGGCTGAGATGCCCTCTTTGCCAGCGAATGCGGTTGGAGGGGTGAAGTAGATTCGTGTGACAGATCGAATTTTTCGGATGACACTGTCTCCATCGATCGTTCTTTACGTGTTATACGAGTGACCGGCCGAGTTGTATAGCTTTCTTGTTTAAGCGCGGATCCAGCTGGACTTTCAACTTGACGGTTGACTGGCCCCGTCTCAGATGTGTGCGTAAGCTTTGCCTCAACCTTGTGCGTCCCATGTTCTGGAGACTTAAGGCTCGCCCGCAATCGACCGAGAGCTTGTGTGAGGATCGCACAGTCTTTACAATTGGGTGTATTATCAGAGGGCCTGCGGGCCGTACTTCGGAATGGCACGGCTGCTAAATAGGTGTGCTTGACCGTGGAACAATTGCTACCACAAAGCGACTCACAGCTCTCTGCTACACTCAGATTGGCAAGAGAAGTTCCGCGATCATCGCGATCTTGTTGCCAGTGCCGTATCCTTTCGTTAGTAGTCATGGAACGTTTGAAATTAGAGAACAAAGAGGGCCCGTCGAATGGCTCTAGCTCGTGGGAGTCCCTCTGTCTGAATTCCGCAGGTAACGTAGACGCTCTTGCAATAGGCCGCAGGATGGATTCGGGTCGCTCGTTTGAAATTCCAGGAGCACGCAGGAGGGGCAGATCGTTATTGTTCTGCAGGTGGCGACTGGAGCGCTGTTGGGGGGCACAGGGCCCTTTAGCCGATTTGCCATGTCGAATGATATCCAGCATAGCTTTGCCTTTTGGCGCAGTTGTGAGATTACGGTAACCTTTCGAAGTGATGAGAAGATCATCCTCAATTCGAACTCCTCCGACAGGTAAATATCGTTGCAGGACCTCGACATTAATATACTTTGAGTGAACCGGGGATGGTAGATAAAAGTGCTGCAAAGCGTAGACTGAGAAGTAGCTACGGTTGTGTTAGCCAAAGACATGAGAATTATTGAAGCTTCTGCATACATTCCAGGCTCAACAGTGACAACCATGCCTTCCTCGAGGTGGCTGCTCTGAGGGTCTGTGGGAGCCAAACACGTAGCTCGATCGAAAACTGGTACGTGGAAGCTCTCTGGATATAATGAAGGTGCCTGGACGCAATCAGCAGAGGTCATTGCGCACGGTGCATCATATTTACCTGCTCAAGTATTGCTTTTCCTCTCCTCACACTCATGAGCTCCGCCTGACCGACGTCGTGCACTTCTAAGCCAACATGATGGCCAAGACCGTGCGGAAAGAATGCTCTGCTTGTGCCAGCTCTGTATATTTCCTCTTTTGTGCCATTGTGTAATATACCAAGAGCCAAGAGGCCATCGATCGCAATCTGGTGTGCAAGAATGTGCAAATCAAGATAGCGTACACCAGGCGCCAATCGTCTGATGCACGACTCTTGCATGCGCTCTACTAGTTTGTAGACGTTCTCAGCCTCCTTGCTTGGCCACGAAGATGAGAGTGGGAACGTCCTAGTGATGTCGCTGGCATACAATTGATACTCGCAACCAGCATCTAAACACATCAGCTGACGATCGCCGAAGTCTTCATTGTTCGCGTCGTAGTGCAATGTTCCCGCATTCGGTCCAGACGCAGCGATGGGGTCGTAAGCCTGTTCCTTTGCTTGTCGTGATACACAAACGTCCAGGAACAGACCTTGGACTTGAGCTTCGTTTTTAAAAGTCAGGATGTTGGCCAATACGGCTTTGTGTGCTTTCGAGCTAATATCGTTTGCTTTTTGAATGAGCATGATCTCATGATCATCCTTGATCATCCGCGCAATGTTCATCGCTGGCATAAGGGAAGTCGTGTCGACGACTATGCTCCCACTTTTTCTCGGCAGATGCTCTAACGACCCAGCGCTGTGCAAGTAGTAAAGAAATCCATCATTGCATTCGCGATGGAACCAGTCGGCAACATAGCTTGACAGCTCGTCTGTGTAGTAGACTTCGTCAATATCATACTTGACCATCGCTTCGGCCAGAGTAGAGCCGCGTCCATTCCAGATAACTCGTTTTTCATCGATCCTTGGAAGAAAGAGTGAAAGCGTGTCGTGCTGAATGTCATATGTCACATGGCAGCCTGGCTCGTTGCAACTTCAATCTCATCAGCATCAGTCCATTACGTGTGAGATATCCAACGAACCCGCTCAAGTAATAGAAATAACGTCTTTGTCTGAATGGTGCAGGCATGTCGCTGTCCTCATTGTTCCTGGGAGGTTGACCGGCAAGATAGATTAAACCCTCTTCAACACCCAACTTCTCTTGTACGCGTCTCGCATGTTGCCTCGCTGCGCTTACATCAGCTCCATCTCCAGCCAGCTTTTGTTTGCAGTCATAACCCTCTGCTTACCTGGATATTTCTCCAGTGGAGTCTCAGCCTCAAGATGCAGCCAGTATTCCTTCGCTTCCCACTTCAACCGCTCCGAAAGGCTCGTCGCATCGAGTACTTCCATCCTGACGCTCACACCGTGCCTCCGGGCAGCCAAAAACGAGGGAAGGTGGATGCGAAGATCAAGATGCGACGGAGTGTTTATGCGTTGAGACAAGAGTGTTCACCGGTGGGAAGCCACCTAGCCCGTGCTTTGGCGCGATCTTCGCCAAGCCAGGCTCTCACCGGAGCCTAACTTTATCTGCACCGACCGGTATCTTCTAGTACGCGGGTAACTTCTGGCCCCCTGAACTTTGTTTGTCGCTGACACGCATATACGCCCTTACTGTACAGGACAGCCGCGAGAAATAGTAGATTGCGAGGTTCGCGGCAAAAGGCGTCCCATCTGATCCTGCTCGAGGTCATCCCAGCCCCGCACCTGTCCTCCAGATCACACTTCCAGTGCGACCATCCAAAAGCAGCACCTGCTATATCTACCGCGATGCTTGACAGCTGAATCATATAGTCTGTCTTTCATTGGTGAAAGCAAGCGAAATATGTCGTGTTGCGGGTCGGTCAAGCAAGAGGATTCAGACAACTGTGTGGTGGCGGATTATTGACCAATGAGAACGTCCCTTCCTTCACCGGTCGTGAAGCTTCGACGCTTTTGCTCCACTCCCATGTCGCACATCGAGCCAACCTGAAATAAGCAGCGTCCTTACACATCACATACCGGAGATCACACGCGAGCTGTATCCATCAGCGAATACGATAAAACAAGCAGAGAGAAGGCTGAAACCCATGACATCTACCATGACATCGGGGCCACAGTCTGCACCCTATTGGGTCGAAACAGAAGACTGGCACACAGCTGGCGAGCCTTTTCGCATCGTGGAGCATTTACCGGCGGGCCATCTCCCCGAAGGGACATCGGTAGCTGAGCGGCGCCTTCATGTGCTGAGAAACCCCTCGCATCCACTAGATACACTCCGCCGAACGCTGTGCCATGAGCCACGGGGACACACAGACATGTATGGTGGCTTTATAATTCCTGCAAACGATTCTGGTGCACAATTCGGTGTGCTCTTCTGGCATAAAGACGGCTTCTCCACGGCATGCGGTCACGGAACTATGGCTCTAGGGTACTGGGCTGTGTCTAGTGGCCTTGTGAAGGTACCCACGAAGGACTGCGCGATCGACGTAGTTGTCGACGTACCCTCTGGTCGCGTTAAAGCCAGTGTAACAGTCCAGAACGGAAGACCGGTTCATGTTGATTTTGTAAACGTTGCTAGTCGCACATTGACCAACACATTCGACCTTTCTATCCCGTCACAGTCAAGCAGCGTACAGTGTCAACTTAGCTACGGCGGAGCAAATTTACTCTCTATAAATGCAACGCAATTGGGGATATCAGTTGATCCGAGCAACTTGTCGAAGTTCATCGACCTTGCCCGATTGATCAAGCGGCAACTCTTGATTGACAAACATGTCGAAGGACAAGCCGATGTCGCTGGGATAATCTTCTGGCAGAACGAGAGGGGGACTAAGAAAGCTCCCGAGGGGATCACAATCCATGAAAGGAATGTCGTGGTATACGGAGACGGACAGATCGATCGGTCGCCCTGTGGGTCGGGCACCAGTGCAAGAGTTGCGATACATCACGCAGAGGGCAGATTGCTTCCCTCACATGGAGTATTTCTCAATCAGTCTATAATTGAGACATCTTTCGAAGCGCGCGTTCTAGCTTCCGAGGACTCATCGACATGCATTCCGGTTGTTAGAGGACGAGCCAGTCTTGTTGGCAGGATGAAGTTTTACATCGACCCGGAAGACTCAATTTATCCCGGCTTCCTCTTACAATAGTTTGGATATGATGCAAAAGCTCGGAAAGTTGGCAGAATATGTGTCAGGCAGATTTTCCTACCTGCTCAAGGTATCATACAGTCTCCAATCTAGCGGAACATTAGTACTCCAAAAGTTCTCTATTGCGCAGCATGGATGGATCTGAGATCTCTTAGAGCTTAGAAATTTACCCAATGTAATAGCCAGGAGGTGTTCAGTGCCTTATAGACTCTGTGCCATTGATTACTTCGTACGCAACACCCTTCACGAAAGCTGATGTGTAGGGGGCCCGTGGCGATGCTTAATATTTTCCATAACGATAGTATTATTCTTCATGCCCTTGCAAGCATACGAGACACTCAATGAAGAAGCGAGCTCTACCCCCACAATTACATGATGTGACCTCTGACATACATCGCGGCCATTCGCCTCCTTCATCTTCAACACACCCTCCTCACTGCCGCCGTTTGTCCCTCAACGCAACCTGCAGCTGCAATTTCTGCGTGACATCAAAGTCAGACCAGATCTGCAGCAAAATCGCGTAATCTGCTCAAAAATCGCAGGTGAACACGACTTTTCGCGTTGCAAGAAGTAAACAACGCGTCCAGACCCGTGGTGAAGCCGGACGCCGCGCACGGTTCTCCCAGGACAGCATATACATACCGCCCGCCCTCCCCCTCCTTCTTCTCTTCTTCGTCCACGTCAGTAGGCTCAATTCCTACCTCGAAGGCTTCATGCTTCGAGCCCATGCGTGGCGGCACATGCAACTCGACTCTTTCATCGACTTTCTTGCTTCTGTCGGGCATCAGCTGCTGCGGTCTGGGGCTTCCCGCGCGCGGTTGAGGGTCTTGCGAGGACGACAAGGCAAGTTGGAAGGTGATTGAGAACGGTTGTTTGTGTTTGGGAACCACACTTGCCCCGCCTCTCGAGCCCGCTTCTGCGTTCCGCTGATACCCTTCACTGTCCTTGGAAATAGGTTTGTGGCTGCGGATCTGGGGCCCAAAGTACGGATCCCGCGCCGGCCTTAGATGGCAAGCATTCCCCTCGGTTCGCGCCCTCTGAGAACCCATCGACCTCCTGGGTTTCGGACGAGGAGCCAACGGTGTCGTGGTCTGAAGCTTCGTGGTCGTCAGCTCGAGATGGAGGTTCAAGGACAAGCGACCCGCCCTGGTACAGGTGCGTCGTAAGATGGCCTTGTGCTAACGAACTTCCTTGGGTGTCTCACGCCCCTGGTTGCATGGGGTTGGCCAACTCCATGAGAAAGCTAGAGTGGTATGCTCGTTGATCTCATACCTGAATCCCTCGGTGCCTGCTTGCAGGTGCTGAGACGTCCTTTTCATTGAGTTGCTGTCTTGGAGACGGTGCTTGATGAAGAGTGTCAGCTTGGTTCACGAGTTTGTGATGGGTATCTCGCGATGCCTGCAACTCAAAGTCCGGCAGGATCGTTCCAACTCAACATGCAACCGCGGGAACACACACGACCGCACTTGTCGGACAGGATGAAAGCGCGTGAACGCCAAACATTGCACTGTGAATGTATAACGCCACAAACCAAACACCCTTTTGGTTTTCTCACAACGCGCGAGTGTCTCACCCGACAAAAACCTCTCTATTTATCTACGTTCGCGCCCACACTCACGTTATTTCCCAATCAACTCAAACTTCCAATCACCCAAAAGACCACCACGAGCATCACTGAACCTTCCCAGTTCAGAGGCACACAAGTCGCGAACGTCATGGACCACGAAATGCCCGACGCCAACACTCCTCACACCTCATACAAGGACTCTGCGCATATCGACAGACCCCTCGATCGCGCCACAATAGAATTCGAAGTCGCGGAAATGAAGCAGTGGGCGGAAAGCCTTAAGGTGAACGCACCTATACCGCGAGATTTGCTGCCCCTGCTGGCGAAGGACGACGCGAAACAGATGGAAATTGTGATGAGGCAGATGAGCTTGGGGAGAGGACAGTAGAGCTCACGAGCGTTGCACAAGCGCTGGAAAATCGGGTGCTGGGCAAGGGCAATACATCGGGATTGGAAGGCGCGCGAGCAAGAAGGAGGACAGGCCTGGAGAAGACGATGGAGCGACGAGGGATCGGACATTGGCAGGGATCAGGATGTCGTATCCTTATTGTTCATAGTAAATCATGTCTGAATGGAGCAGTGCCATTGAATTTAAGCTCTCGTGTGTTGCAGTAAGATAAAACGCTCAATCTTCGTCGCCGCTTGCATCATCATCATTCTGTTCTTCCGCGCTATCATCGCCGTCCTGCATTTCTTCGTCCTCGTCTTCATCTTCATCCTCATCCTCGGTGTCAGGATGCACGACCTGGGGCCACAATACAAACACCTCAGTCGTCAACTCCTTCAAGAAAGCATCCATCTTATTGCCCGCGTACTCCTTCGACTTATCAGGCTCTACGTCTTCGATGCCGGGATCCTTGAACTGCACAAGGAAATGGTCTTGGCTGAGCATGCCAGTCTTAAGAGAGGTCAACTTGAGTTGTGGAACGTCGGCCAGTTTTGCGAAGAATCCGGCCCACAGGTTTAGCTTCCCAGCGAAGGAAGTACCGTCGCCGACGATCATTGTCATGCGCCACAGGCTGATTTCCTGCAGCGTCGGGGCAAATTTGGAGATGACGTTGAGAAGGATGCTTGGGCGAGCAGTAATCTGGCCAAGTTCCAGCTTCGCCAGGTTGTGTAGTGGAATAGGAGGAGGGTCGAAGAACGGAATTGGGAGCGACGTCGGTGTGGATGAAGGCAAAGCCAACCATTCCAAGAATTCTTCGTTGTCTTTGGTGTTGCTCTTCTGCAAATTCAGTCTCAGGTGGGTGAGGTTCGGGGTGCGACCGAGGAAGCAGCGGAGGTAGTGGCCAGGCTTCAAGTCCACTGGGGTCCCATTGGTGTGCGTGTGAAACGTTCTGACCAAGACATCCGCTTTCAGTAGCAGAGTCTTCAAGTCATGGAGCACTAGATCGAGCGCGGGCTGTAGAAACTTGGGGATATAGAAGGCACCATCCGGAAGCAGGCTGTGTCGCAACAGCACCTCCAGCTCCTGAGGCTTACGACAGGCTTTTCCTAGTGCGCGAAGAATGTTCTGAAAGGCAAGGTGAGCAAAGTGGATACCCTGGCTCGCAGTGAGATGGTTGTTGGTAGATAATTGGAGCTCGATGCCTGTTTCTCTGTACACTGTGGTCGCACCCCAGGAGCTCCAACTAGCACCGACACCGTCTCTCCGACGCTGGTGGTTGTCTGGAGAATCCGTGAGCATGTGTCACAATGATATCCTTGCTTTTGTAGACATCTTATACTTACTGAAATCGCGAATGCCCACCGTGTGCAGATTCTCCAAGTTCTGAAATGCTTCTGTGAGCATGTCACAGACGACTCCAGTGCTCAAAAGGACATTCTGGTCTTCTGCGCCTTCGATAAAGCGCTCGGCGGCCTCGCTATCTCGAAAGCGCAGGGGGAAGTTACCGTAGGAATTCGTGGCGATGATGACATGCGTCAACTTTTTGGAGAAGCTCACGTGCTTGGAGATGTCAATGAAGGCTTGCAGACTCTTATACGTAAGCATGAACTGCTTCTTGGTGAAAAATTCCCCTGCAAACCATTCGTAGAGTGACTTCTCTGCCTGCTTGCAAGTGAGACGGAGAGCACCGAGATCGGGGGTAGTAAGGTACGACGAGACTGCGACAAGCAGCTCGAGAGGAAGTGTAAGTAAAGATGCCATTGCAATCGGTATGAAACCACAGGTTGGCAATGAGTGAGGGCCACGCTCGGATGTGTTTGGCGTCGTCTTATGTATCACCTGAGTTCGCGTCGCGCTCGTTCAGGCAGAAGAGCGCGCTATACCCGTTTGGGGCGGCTGTTGCCTTCGTCCCTGCCCATCTTAGGCAAGCAGCGCGCGGTGACCTCACCCTGGCATTTCATTCAAATACCCTTCGTCCTCGCAATTGAAGTGTATCAGTCTTTACAGAGTTCAGAATTGCATCAATGGCTCGCAAAGCTGCCCAAAAGGCCGCTAAGGTCGCACCCCTTGACGGCTGCTCCATCGCTACGTCAGGAAAATTCCCCGGCACCACTCAGGGAGCGCTTGGGGAGCGCATCTCCCAACTCGGCGCTACCATCGCATCCAAGGTCACAGCAGACACGACCTTTCTCATCGCGACAGAGAAGGATTATGAAAGCAATTCGACGAAGGCCAAAGCTGCTTCCGCTCACAATGTTCCTGTTGTCACGCTCGAATGGCTTGAAGAGTGCGAATCGACAGGTAAACACGACCAGCAGTGCAATTGCTCATTGATTGATAAACTGACATGCGTCAAAGATTCAAAGGTAGACGAGACTCAGTATCTGCTTTCTTCATCGACTGCATCAGCAGCTCCTGCCACTGCATCATCGCAGACCAATGCGTCAAAGAAGCGTGCTGCGTCTTCACCTGACGCGTCGCAACCTTCAACTCAGGCCTCACAGGCGAAGAAGCCTAAGATCATCGAAGATGCCAAAGTCGGTGACGGCCAAAATGCCAAATCCAAGCAGATTGCGATCTCGATTGACGAGTATTGCCCGCTGTCAAGCTACCAAGTGTACATTGAGAGCGACGGCACGATCTGGGATGCATCGCTGAATCAGACCAATTCGTCGGCAAATAACAATAAATTTTACAAAGTGCAGGTACGTGTAATGAGTCAAGCACATGTGTAACCGCTTGCTAATCTGCTCAGATTGTTCACAGTGGCTCTGACTACAAGACGTGGACACGATGGGGCAGAGTCGGTGAGCGCGGCCAGAGCGCAATGCTTGGTAGCGGCTCATTATCGGACGCGATGAAGAACTTTGAGAAGAAGTTTAAGGATAAGTCTGGACTGAAGTGGACCGATCGCGGTGAGGAGCCAAAGTCTGGCAAGTACGCGTACGTCGAGCGCTCGTACAACCCTGATTCCGACGAAGAAGACGACGACGATGCTGGAGCTGAAGCAGGTGAGAACGGCGAAAAGCCGGCGCCTGCCGAGTGCACACTGGAACTGCCTGTCCAGAACCTGATGAAGCTCATCTTCAACCAATCTTACTTCGATGCGACCATGTCTGACCTCAAGTACGATGCAAACAAATTGCCTCTGGGCAAGCTCAGCAAGGGCACCATTGCGCGAGGTTTCCAAGCTCTCAAGGATCTCTCTGTCTTGCTAGATAACACAGACGCCGCCTCTCGACAGCGCGTCCAGGAACTCTCTGACCGCTACCACTCGCTCATCCCTCACGCTTTCGGTCGCAACCATCCCCCAGTCATTCGAGACAACGATCATCTTAAGCGGGAGATCGAGCTACTCGAGAGTCTGTCAGACATGAAGGAAGCCGCCGCAATGCTTAAGTCAAGTCTCAAGGACGATGGCGGCATCCACCAGTTGGATCGACAATTCCAGGGCCTGGGTATGAATGAGATGACTCCACTCGACCAGAAAACCCAGGAATTCACCGAGCTGTCCGAATACCTCAACAATTCCAAAGGCGCAACGCACCATCTATCCTACCAGGTCGAAGACATCTTCCGCATCGAGCGCCAGGGCGAGATCGAGCGCTTCGAGAAGAGCGAATACTCAAAGATCTCCAGCAATCGTCGCCTCCTATGGCACGGCTCCCGTGTCACCAACTTCGGTGGTATCCTCGGTCAGGGTCTGCGTATCGCGCCGCCTGAGGCTCCAGTGTCCGGGTACATGTTCGGTAAGGGTATCTACCTCGCTGACATGTCGAGCAAGTCTGCCAACTACTGCTGCTCGTATAGCTCTGGCGGCACGGCTCTCTTGCTACTATGTGAGGCTGAGCTGGGCAACCCGATGCACGAGCTCACGGATGCGTCGTACACCGCGGGCGAGGATGCGAAGGCTAAAGGCATGTACTCGACGTGGGGTAAGGGATCGACGGGGCCGAGTAAGTGGAAGGATGCGGAGTGCGTGAATGAGATGCTGGCTGGGTGCATGATGGTGAGTCTAATCCCCTATTACCTCCTAATGACTCTGAGACTGACATGTATATAGCCCGACGTCTCTGTCACTCCTGGACCAACGAACGTTCCTGGCGCGTATCTCATGTACAATGAGTTCATCACGTACGACGTCGCGCAAGTCCGTCTGCGGTATCTCTTCCGCGTGCGCATGTAGGAGACTGCCCTTGTGGGGCGGTTTGATGCCGTCTTCCTAGCTCTGGCATTCATCCTAGCCGCAGCATCTGGCATTCATGGTTTCAGACAATCAACGGGTGGTGCTTTACGCATTGCATCCTTTTCATCACATCTCGGAGTCACATAGGGGCAAAAGCGTAGTGTATGTGCCGCTAGCTGGCTTTTCATGCTAGCAGCCGCACCGCATGTAGCATAGCAATGCCTACTTCACATCTTCACGTGCTCAAGTATCTCGTGACCAATGGCTGCTAGTCGACACACTCAAGGGATAAGAGTAAGTTTTGAAATGCTTAGATCATGTATATACCGCGCACGTCCAAAGTAATACTCAGGCAACAATGTACAACGCATGCAAGGCAAAGCAAAGCAAAGGGTTATCATCACGGCGCCCACCACGCTCACTCGCGTCCACCCACCCTCCTCTCATAATCGTCCGTCAGCCTGCTTGCATCGACAACCTCGACGCCCTTGCCTAGGCCAATCATATCCGTCTTCTCCCACCACTTGCCCTCGTGGTGTTCCGAGGCCTTGTTCTTCTTCGCTGGGCCCTCATCATCTGTATCAACCAGGCCACCTAGACCCGTCCCGTCGCTGCCAACCACAACAACCGTCTGGCCAACCCAGCGCTTAAGATCCTCGATATGGCTGCCGCTGTGTCCGCTCAGCGCGTCAACAACGTACACGAGATCCGGTCCAATGTGACGCAGCATGTGCACGAAGCCCGACGGCTGGCTGAAGGGCATGACCATTGCGGTGTTTTCGACGAGGCGGAGGGCCTGCGCGTGAAGCGTGTTCCAGAGGATGTTGTCGGAGCTGCGGGCGGAGAGGGCAGGGGTGTAGACGGTGCGGTCTTCGGGGTGGGGATCAATCGATTGAAGTTCTTCTCCAGGCGTGCGTGCGGGCGTGGAGATGGCAGAGTAGGAGTCGCCGAGGGAAGAGGTGCCGGCGCGGGATTGCGGGCGCGAGCGTTGGGAGGGCGCGTAGATGAGGACGAAGAGCTTGGTGCGGTTGAAGTCGGTGTCGGGTAGGTGGGAGAGGATGGTCTGGATGTGTCAGTTGGCATCAAGTGGGTCGGAAAGTGGGATGACTTACGGCGTTCTCTGAGCGGTAGGAGCCTTCGTCGTCGTGCGGGCTGTCCATGAGCGACTCGGCTGAGACGACGAGTACTACCGTCTTCCGCTTGCCGCCCGTGGGTGGGTTCTTGATGGATGCAGCGAACGAGCGCGTCTGTGTGTCTACGGCGGCTGCGCTCTGCGAGGACTGGGCCTCGACATTGCGTCTGATGGCAGCCTCCTCGCTCCACCTGCTGTGGTCGCCGTAGTCGTCCTTATCCTCCTCGCGAATGCTCGCCAACGCAGCGCCTGCTGCAGCGCCCGCCGCGGCCCATCCCGCTGCCGTCTTCTTGCTGACTGTGTCGAAGAGCTGCTGCGGGCTCGGCGTGCGTCGAATGATACCCTGGGCGCGCGACAAGATGTCTCGCTCCTCCTCCCTCACGACGCCCTGCGACATGGAGTCGCCCGTGGTCTGGCCGCGCACCGGCGCCTTTCCGCGCGCCTTCTCCCTGCTGCTGTCCTCGCCATAGCTCAAGTCATCGTCAGAGGAAACATCCTCGCTGTCTTCGCGTGCAGACCACACCCACGCGGCGAGTCCGGCGGTCGCGACAACAACAGTAAGGGTCAACGGGACCCAATAGCCGAGCGTGTTTCTGGTGCGCGAGGTGTTCTGGCGGCGGTCGTAGCGGTCGTAGTTGAAGCTCATGGTGCTCGTGTCCTCAGGTCATGGTATCGTGGCGGCGGCGTGGAGGGTGGGTTTGTTGGCGTGTTGTTGTGCCTTGGTCGCTAGACACGGGGGGCTGGGGGAGCTGCGAGCCGCCGATGCTTGCATGTGCAGCTGCCTCGGAGTTTAGCGCGAGTCATGCAGCTTGGAATTTCAGCGGGGTGACTCTTATGACATCCCACATGTGAGCGTACCTGCATGTGAATTGTAGTGAACCCTTTTTTCGACGCCTGCTATACGGCGCAGCCTCTTACTAATCTCATCTTGAAGCACGACGAACGCGCATACACGCCAGATCAACACCGCAAACTCACCACAATGCCACACGCAGTCCTGCCCCCACCGGGCTTCCAGGCTATTATACTATGCGGACCAGGCGCGTCCTTCAGTACCTTCACATCGACGCCAAAGGAGATTCCCAAGGCCCTGCTACCCATCGCAAATCGGCCAATGGTCTGGTATCCGCTGGAATGGTGCTACCGCATGGGCGTCACAGGTAGGTCCACATTGTCCATAGTATGGTAGCGATCAAGCTGACAGTGCGAAGACATCACAATCGTGACACCACCGGAATCGTTAGAAGCCATCGAGGCAGCCATGTCGCAGAACCCCCACCTTACCTCCCTCCCCACACCAAAGCCAGACATCGTCGCACCCCAGGACCTCACACACGAGACCGGAACAAGTGACCTCTTCCGCCTGCCAGAAGTCCAGAATGCGATCAAGGGCGACTTCATCGTGCTTCCCTGCGACCTCATTTGCGAGCTGGACGGCACAGCATTGGCGGACGCATGGATGGTCGAGCAGGGAGGATTCGCGGGCGCAACTGGCGGACTTGACAGCGATGGCAGCAAGATCGCATTCGGCACTGGAGGAGAGAAGCTGGGCCGAAGAGGCGGACTCGGTGTCTGGTACGAGACCAAGGGCGAGGGCAGCAAGAAAGGCGAAGAGACGGATTTCATTGCAACCACACCACTACCCACCCCTACAGTGCCACCACCATCTGGCTCGTTACGCCGGCATATCTCGAATCTCGTCTATTCCGTTCCGACTGACACGCTTAACGACATCACCGAAGAAGAGAAGACCTTTCCCATCCGCCATTCGCTTATTCGCAAGCACGCCCGCATAAAGATGCTCACGACCCACCGCGACGCGCATATCTACTTCTTCCCGTATTGGGTCGCCGAGATGATGAAAAAGAACGAGAAGTTTGAGAGTGTCAGCGAAGATGTACTGGGATGGTGGGCGAAAGCTGGCTGGCAGGATGGCCTGGGTGACAAACTGGGCCTACGGCAGATCTTCCAACCAGAGAACGACGAGTCAGACCACGGATCGCAGATCATAGAAGAGGAGATTGACGTGTCAAATTTCAGCACCACATATTCTGGTGGAATCACCTCGAATGGCACCAAGGCGTCCACGACACTAGCCTCGAGGGTGCTGGAGTCGTCCAGTATACCAGAAGCTGCAAAGTCAATAACCGATTCGAAACTCACCGTACCTCCAATACTCGCCTACGTTCAGCCCGCATCCTCAAACGAGCCTCTTATTCGTCGTGTCGACACTGCGCACCTGTTACTCACCATCTCTCTCCGCCTCGCGAAGCTTCCATCGATAGAAGAAGCGGGCAGAGACGCCGCATCACCATTTGCACACCAAGCAAAGATCGCACACAAGCAATCTGTACCCAGGAAGTGCCGCGTGGAAGCCGAGAATTCGCTGCTTGCGGAGAACGTCATCGTAGAAGAGAAGACGAACATCAAAGAATGTGTCATTGGGTACAACTGCAAGATCAGCGAGGGTGCGCGCCTACTGCGGTGTCTGCTCATGGACAATGTCGAGATAGGACCAAACGTGCAACTCACTGATTGCATTCTCGGCCGCAGGTGCAAAATTGAAGGCGGCGCGGCGAAAGACAATGACAAGACGGTTCTCAAGGACTGCGAAGTGCAGGACGGACAAGTCGTCGAATGGGGCAGTAAGTATCACCTTTTTCGTGTTTGGACTGAACACATGGCTAACCACACTGCAGCTGAGGCGAAGAATGAGAAGTTCATGCGGTTCAATATGGGCGATGATGCTGAGGAGGGCGATACGCTGGGTGACGATGGAGATATTGGGATCGTAGATGAGGAGGAGGGCATCTCGTTGCGGTAGACAACCCCTCTTAAGGATATTTTGGACCAATAGAAGACGGAGAAAGAGCACAATGATACCCGAATTCGTCCAATCTTCGAGCGCAGGACGATCCCGTCGATCAACGTTCGGGGAGCGCCTTGTTGAGTATGTGATCATAACAAGTGTGCTTCACCAATATCAACCAACAGACTCAATTAATGGCTTCTAGCAGAACGTATCGATGAGCGATTGGCCTGTTCTGGATACTCAGACAATACAAATGCACTCTTCCTCGCGCAATACACATTGGGCAAGGACGCAATAAAAAAGCTCGCCAGCTAAAAATACCGGGATACTCAAAAGTCAGAAAACAGACAAGACATAAGAAAATGGCGGGACCATCATCCCATTAACCTTCCTCCTCCCCATCCCCCGAGCAAACACACCCCACAACCCTTCTCCACCACCCTACCCTCTCACGCTTTACCACACGCACACCCTCTCCCTCCCCCTCTCCTCCATCCCCGATAGTCCCATACTGCGTCACAAGTAACGTCCTAACAAACACCGGCCGCACCAGCGGCGTCCTCTCATGTGCTCCATACACAGACTCGTAAATATACCCATACGCATCGTCCTCGGAAACAACTGGTGTGATTGGCGTGGGTCGTGGTCGCGTTGGTGTTATTGGACGAGGCAGGTCGGAGGGGAGAGGTGGGACCGGCATGTGCAGGTTTGGGAGGTAGTTGATGTTGATTGTGCGGTGGTATGGTGGTGGTGGTGAGTTGGTGGAGTGGGTTGGTGATGATGAAGAGGATGATGAGGAGGGGTGTTTAGGCTCCGTAGAGATGTGTGAGTCTTTTCGGGTATGGGGTTTTTCGTTTGACGGCATTTTGGTGTTGATGCGAGGAGGGTTTGTAGGGAAGAGTTTGGTGGGTGTAGGCGAGGTTGTAATACTTTTGGTTGGTGTAGGAGGAGAATGGCTTGAAAACATATATCTAGCGAGCGAGATGGTTTGAGGTGGTTCTTTTTTGTCTCAAATATACGTGGCCGGTCGTGCGATGCTGACCTTGGTACCGATATACACTACGAAGAGATGTTATGCAAGATAGCATCAACCCCTCACGAACGCCGTTGAGCCTCGTCACCGTACGAAACATACATTGATCCGTGCTCATGCAGCCTCGTCTTGTAGTTCCGTTGCTGTGCAAATTCCTCCGATTTGGATCGTCGCTGTCGTCTTTATCTCCCTACACGCGATGATCAGTGTCCACTCAAAGCACTGAAATTGCATCCCATAAAGTACCTTGAAGCGAGGAAAACTGCTACAATGGACTTCTACAGCATCAAGCAGTTCCTCTTCTGCATGTTCGCCATCCTCGCCAACTGGATAGTTCTTATCACCCTGAGTCTGAGCATCAGTTCTCTCGGCAGCGAAGACTTCGACGTCAAGCGCGCGGTCTTGATAATCCTATGTTGTACACCAGTAAGGCTCCTCCCCCTGCGTCTACTCTATAGCCAGAAGACAATACTGACAAAACAATCCAGACATGCATCGCCCTTTTCTGGCGCAGCCTATGGTATTGGCATCGAAGCTACGCGCGCGAACGAGTATCTCACGCATCCCGCGCCATGGCGAGTTGCACGATGGTTAACGCATGGGCTATGTGTGGCGTAATCATGTATTATCATGTGACGAGTGTGTGGGCAATGGCGTCGCTATGGTTTTGTGTCGTCCCGGTATGTGTTGTGGTGGGATGGATGAACTTCGCTGACTTGTGATATAGGGGGTTATCTTTCTCGTGAATTGGTTGGCGTGCAGAAATCTCGGCCTGATGGGAGACTTGGGGCGGCGATCGTGCACTTGGGTCTGAACAGGTCACGCTCTTCTCGAATTGTGATTTCGATTTGAAATTTCTGTTGGAGACTACATGATCCGCTACACTGTCGTGCCGCAAACGTTTTAGGTGAGGACAATAGGTTGCACCAGCCAAGTGTTCAGACATAGGCGCGATGCCTGCGGAATATGTCAGTGAATGATGGACTAGGTGTCGGTTGATACGTACGCATAATGTTCTTTATAGGGTGGTGGTGTTCCAGTATCAGATGTTCCATCGTCCACTTCGACTTCCTTTGCGGTAGCTGCAGCGACTGGTGCTCTCGACCTCCTTCTCTCGCCAATGACGGCGGCAGCAACCCAAAGAAGCCACATCACTCCCGCGACAACACCGTACCCGATGATCTGGCCCCTGCTTGGTCGGAATGCTGTGAACGTTGGTGCATTCGAAGCCAACAATAGTCCAAGTCCGCCGTTGATCATGCCAAGTGTGATGACAATGCGACCGAGCCAGAGATGGCCATACGACCAGATAGTTCTGCGACTGTGCTTCTTGTACTTGGCGTGGTGTAAAAAGCCAAGAATGGGTTGGAAGAAAAGCAAGGCAAAGACAACGATGCCAATGATTGGATGATACGTGTCGAGCAAGTTGATGGGCAGATTGTTGACCATCCACACACCCAGGCCGAATGCGACAATGTAGACAATGTACGCGAAGAGCTGAAAGATGCCGTGAATAAGCCAGACACCGCGGAATGAGCCCAGGCGGATCATGATAGCTCCTACAGGGAAGAAGATAACAAACGCCAATGCAGCCAGGACTCCGTGGGCGATGAGCATCTTGCGACGGCTTTCCATAGTTGCTCGGGATGTGAAGCCTCCGAAACGACCGCCATATGGACCGAAGTTGTCATCGTCGTCCGAGTCTGAGTCGTATCCTCCCCATCTTCCACCTCCCCGGTAGCCACCCCAGCCAGCGGAGACTGTGTTTGCTACCACTAATCCAGGGTCAGCCAAAATCAGGGCATTATTTTGATTGAATCTTACCCAAAGCGAGAAACAATGTTCTTGTAGTGAATGACATCGTGAGCTGTTTGTTTGCGGAGTTTCAACTTCGTTTGCGCAACGCACCAATATGTACGTCAAGGTGCAAAGGGCATCGTTCTACTTACCTCCGCACCACTACTCCACTTCTGTCAGCGAAGTGCAGCACCGAGCATAGCCAAGGCCATGCCAACACGCTCCGACAAGCCTTTGGCGGAGCGTTTGTGACGCCAGTGACGACCTTTGTAGCATAAGATATTCGAGGTTACGCGTCAACAGCTACAGGCGCGATGTGATTGGTCGGGCATTGCCGGGCTAACCAATTTGGGGACGGTCTTCGCATGGTGGAGAGCCGGTTGTGAGATGTCGGCGAAACAGGTCGTGAGGAGCACCGACGTGGCTTCGATGATGCTTGCTTGAGAGAGCGTACCACATTTCAGCGCGAAAGCACAAGATGAGTTCGACAATGATGATAATGTTCAATTGAGTCACGTGCATCCTCCAGATGGATGCCCAGGTGTGGGGCAGCCACCCGGACCACCTGGGCAGCGTGTGGAAGCTGCGCATTCCCAACTCAGAAGGAATAACATGATCTTTACGTCGGCTGCTCAACTGAAATGTCGCGCAAATGTCATCAAATGCTCCTGAGGCGATGACACCAGCCTCGAGATGATTTCCTCAACACTCTAGGAAGGTTTCGCTGAAGGCATCGACGTACGCAAATGCCCTCTCAAGTGTCCTCGCGCGGGTTGAAAGATGCAGCCCGAGCGGTGAGGCAACAATGATATGCCCATCTTATTGACGACCGGTTCTCCCGCAGTTCAGTTTTGCCCGCTTTTCTGAGTTGGCTAATGCATCTCTCTTCAGGAATTTCAGGCGATGTTGCGCAGCAAGCCCCTTCACAAGAATGGACTAGCGCTTCTGCGATGATGCAGAACTCCGAGCCTCGTCATGAGGATGCATTTTCTTCAGCTCGGGTGAACATCACCGCACTTCACAATTTTTTGTGGAAACCAATCCATCCGACTCATGTGTACATATTGTGGGTATCTACACTGAACAGATGCGAAACCGAACACGGATTGACATAGCCTTGTCGCACGCCAAGAGCCGGGAGAGACGTTTGGTGCTGTAACCATGGACATAAATCTACTACTTGAACCACGAGGCTCAGAGTCCCCGGGCTCCTACTCGGACTCTGAGAGCACGCGCTCGCAAACTCCAGTTGGAAGCTTCTACCACGGGGGGTCGTCGGCTGATCCTGCAAGGCCACGTCGCTCTACAAGTCCAGCGTATTCTCGGCCACCTCTCAATTACACTCCTGTAGCCCCCGATTACACTCCTACAACCCCAATACTTGAGTCCCCGGACCCGGTAACTTCATGGCGCAATCACGTCAATTTTGGCAAACGGGACAGGGAGGAGGATTCAGAGGTAGATGTAAGAAGAGAAGCACGCCGAAAAGAGAATGAAGAGGCCATGGATGAGAGCAGAGCAACCCTTGCTCAATCATTGACATGGTCGACCGAGCCATACTGTTACTCGCCACTCTTGCCTACTCAGATCCGCCTACTGCGAATTACTCCTGGTCAGGTTGATACGCCATTGTTCCTCTCTCTCAAGATCATACCTTTGGACAAAGTGCATGCCGAGCTCCTCGAATTTCAGGCGCTTTCTTACGCCTGGGGCAAGAATACCTTTGAGTACGACGTGCAATTGAGCGACCTCCCCAGAGCAGGAAAAATATTGGATCAAGCAGGCACCAGGGTCGAAAAGAAAAACCCTCCAAAGTTCCGGGCATTCTCAATTCGACAAAATTTATACAACGCGTTGCAACGCATCCGTCTCACCGACAATTACTCATGGATCTGGGTTGATGCTATTTGCATTGACCAGTCCAACGACTTTGAGAAGAACCAACAAATACCCAAAATGCCTGAAATTTACTCAAGCGCATATAATGTGATTGCGTGGCTCGGAGAGGGTGGTTCCGGTAGTGATGATGTTGGCAAAGCGATTGACCTGATACCGCACATCCTGAATCTCAAAACTTTAGATTTAATGCTGCGAGGTCACTTGATCAACCAGCAAGAGGCTCTTGAGCATTGGCTATCGTTTGGACTACTCCTACAGCGATCGTGGTTCGGGCGTCGCTGGGTCATACAAGAAGTGGCATGCGCAAGGAGGCTATGCATACGTGTTGGGGCGCATATTCTCAGCTGGCAAGACTTTGCAGATGCTGTCGACCTTTACTCGAAAAACATCAACCGCATACGGGCGCTGATGAGTCAAACCGCTCGCAAGCAACTCCTTGCTGCTGAGCCAAGTTATGCGGAGGATTCTCGGGCGATGGCTTTGATGGACATTTCGCGCAATGTCTTTCGCAAAGAGCCTGATACAGGGGTGAAATCGAGGCTCATGACTCTTGAAGCTCTTGTGTCAACTGCGTCACCATTCGCAGTGACTGATCTCCGCGACATCGTGTTTGCGCTCCTGTATCTTGCCAACGACCGAGATGATGCACTCGTCTCACAAATCTCAGCCGTAACACAACACGCCTTCGGTGCGAATTACTCGGAACATCCGGTAGACATCTTCACGGCATTTGTGAGATACTGCTTGGAGCGGTCCAGATGCCTCGACATCATTTATAGAGCCTGGGCAATGTGGCCAACATCTCAACGTGACATTCTTTATCAAAAGCGCACTCTACCTTCATGGATTGGAGTAGCTGTATACGCTAAAGACACCGCTGAAGAACAGCTCATTCCTACAGACAGTCTCGTTGGTACAATACAGCATAGCATATACAATGCTTCGAAAGGTATTTCGATGAATGCCATGGTGTCGAAATCCGTCCTGCAGGCCGCTGGGGTCCTGATAAATCTCGTCCACGTAACTTCCGATCGTATTCAAGATGGGATCCTGGAAGACCATTGTCTGCGCATGCTCGGATGGCGCGGGTCTCTCGCGAATGACGTGGATGTGAAACTGTGGCGAACATTAGTAGTGAATAGGAGCTTGAACGGAGAAAGAGCACCTGCGTGGTACCGAAGGGCAGCCGCATTGGCACTGACATTGCTGGACAATCACGGTAACCTCGACATTCCCACCCTTGGCGCAGAAGGCGCTCAGCCAAGCACCGTAGCCGAGTATCTGAAACGATTACAAGAAGCGACTGATGGCCGAAGGATCTTTCGTTCTGTTCGCAGCAGCCTTGACTGGGCTGGCATGCGAGGCGAAATGGCAGACGCGATAGTAGGTCTGGGACCGCACGATCTCCAGAGATATGACATGGTGTGTATCTTATTTGGATGCTCAGTACCTGTCATTCTTCGACAAAGACCACACCAACCTCAGTCGGAAACCTCAGATCTCGATCGTACCATGAACAATGTCACACTGGTTGGACCCTGCTATGTCGATGGATCCATGGAAGGCGAGATGTTTACACGAGATCGCATCGAAACACTGAGTCGTCGAAGGGTCTCGTTCAGTATACATTGAAGGTTGAATACGAGCTGCAAATATTGTGTGTTTGCCCATTAAAGTATCACCGAAGCTTTGCTATGGCGGTGCCCAGAAAAGATCTCGGAATGTCAGCGCACGGGGAAGAAGGCTAATTCAGAGTGCTGCCGGGCTGCAACCCGCCGCATGCTGCGTCCCAATGGTACATGTTGCACAACGCTATTGTAAGAGGTGGCGCATCGTTGCTGGCGTCAGCCAGCCTTTTTCGGTGCACCTCTTCCCAAAAAGAGGTGATCCCAATTTGCTTGAACAAACATCAGCAATACCTCAGCTATACAGAATACCGTGTTTGCGGGATGAAGCGGGTACCTGCAGAAACTGCTTTCATAGCCTTCTGCCCGGGAATTGCGATTGACGAGTTGACAGCTAGTGCTTTCCATTTTCGGAAAGTATGATTGTGACAAATGTGTTCCAATCGTGTCTACGCCCTGAATAGGTCTCCTCGGGGCGGCTAGAGCGAACTTTAATGACCACAAGGACTGCGAATATCAGCCTTTCCAACAAAACCTTCACGTAGATCAGTAAACATGAGACGAAGGCATATGTGTAAAGGCAATGGATTCCCGAACAGCGACAAGAACAACAAACTGCATACATTCTTTACCTTTACAACTTCACTTCAAAATTCCAACTTCAGTTCTCTCTACGAATGTCATTCATCATGCTCTTTCCCGCTTTCCTCGTTTCACTACTCTTGGGACCATCCACCCTCATTGATGCCTTCGTCATCACTGGACTTCAGAGAAGAGATGTGACTGCCCAGCTCACGGTTGGCAGCTCAATGGTCCCACTCTCCAGGCTCGATGGCGCCAAATTCGTCGGCGATGCCCTGCGAAAGGTCTGCTCAAACACCGGCTGCGACTCCGGAACCACCGTCACCACTCCAGAGTACGGCGCTCAATTCAAAACCTTTGGAGATCGAATCGGGTGCAAGTGGAGCTTGACAGCTTCTGGCAACTATGATAGCACCGATGAGCGCGATTACATGATCGCCTTGCTCACTACCAGCCTGACCGCAACCGCCAAAGTCGAGACGATCACCATCAGCAAGGAAGACAATCCGCTTTGCGATCACCGAGGACGGCCTGGTTGCGTCAACGAAAAGATCGAAATAACGAGCGGTGTCAATTTCCAGCAGGTTGTCCTGAATCTCGATGGCGGCGCCAACAAGGGACAACTCGATTACCATCTTGGTGTGCAGTGCAAGAAGTCTGGTGGCTTCGATTGCCCTTCAGCTATTTCTGGCAACCTGAAGGATGCCTTGAGTGGGGTGCCTGGAGTAGGGCTTATCATTGCCCAGATTTTCGACATTTCGTGCGCCGCATAGCCTGGCGCCATCTCATTGTACTGACGTCTTGGGTTGTGTGTAGACGCACGTGAACATCAGATTCGATGGAGGAAGTTATTATATTGTAGGAACACACCTCGAGCGTGTTCTCATTACTGTCGTCGTGTGGCGGAGAGCGGGATACTTGCAAGTGGCTAACTCAGTAGACACCACCAACTCTGTACACCTCTATTCTCATCCTTCCAGATTATGACATCAACCCGGGAACTTTTACCTCCTCGCATCGTCTTACCTTACGTGATGGTCCTGATAGAGGATAGCTGCAGGATTGGGAAAGGGCTGCGGTCGCGGCGCGGAGGCGGCGGTGCTGCCTACGTTGCACGGGACCGCCTGTGCCTGCGGTAAAGACCGATTCTGCAACGTCAATGCAAATAAAGAAATGTGCGCGAGGGGACGATCTCAGCACAGGTCAATGTGGCGCCTCACGCTGCCTAGAAATCAGAACAGAACAATGTGAGTCCTCTGAAAAGGCACAGGCACCACAGTCAAGCCACGATTCGACTGTGTTAGAGACTCGTGACTTCAGCGACGTCCTCGTGTTGGTCAGAACAGGCTCCAAGTCGCATAGCGGCACGTAACTACGCCTGACGACTGCGAACTTGGATCAGGAGTTGAACAACCCGTGCGAACGAAGCCATGCTAGGCTGTCGGGATATACGATGCCTACATTGTGCAGGGCATCCGCATAGTGCATTGGGTTCACTACAACCACAGGCTTCTCCGCGTGCCATCGCGGTCATTCGTCCGAGTGGGCGTGATGAAAGCACAGCCACAGGCAGGTGCGCATTGAAGACCGAAAGCAGGGCTTCTACGCGACGAAAGGGCCGTTTGATCAATATTGCGCAGGCAGTGCGCCCTTCTAGAAACTTCGTGGGTTGTGAGTCGAGGAAAAGGAGGTGTAAAACACATTGTTGTGATGAGTTGTGCAAGTTTTGAAGTTGGTGACTCCTTGCCAAAGCGACATCGGCTAAGCCAGCTTCGCCACAGCAATGGGTCATCTGGCCAATCATCAGACGCGCACGGATCATCTGCGGGTCCTGCTTTGCTGTCATCCCGACATTTCCCTCCGCACACGATTGCGTGCGGCTCTGAGTCACTGCAGCCTTGTGACTGATCCACCATTAGCATCACAATGCAGTCTTATATAAGTCATGGTGGGTTTCCTGTTCTCAATGTCCACTTTCGAGATCATCAGTAGTCTTCGCTTTGCGAAGACGGCTTTTCGCCCTTTTCCTTTCCGTCTTTCTGTCCACCGCCCAAACATATATCATCAACATGGGCAAGCGTCACAACAGAAAGCGGACAAGAAGTCGTCCGCGACATCGCGATGGCAATCCACAACTCAAAAATCATACTCGAAGCACTTCAGTCGACACAACTTCCTCATTTGCGACATCACATCATTCGTTTCCGTCCACGTATATTCCAAGCTCGAACGTGCCGGCCAATCACTGGCATCATGCGTATGCTACGTGGCAGGACAGGAGTCGACTTGAGCAGGAGCGACAGGAGATGTTGGAGCTGGAGACTCAGCGGCTTCGTTACTTTGGTGGCGAACCAGGCGAAGAAGTAAGCCTTCTTGAACCTATGCTGCAGGTCGTCATGGATCTCTTCGACGGCAACACCGATTACGATGATCCATGACACTTTCGCTTCGCACTCTTGTTACCACATCTCCACTCCACTCCCACTTCCATTCTATTCCATCTCTCCACTCTTGTAGCGGACAGTTTGGCTTATGCACTCAACTGCAGATTGGATGACTGCTCTTGCTCGATGGGCTCCTGTCCATAGCAATACAGTATTCTTCACACCAATTCCAGCGCATCAAATGCGCACAATCCATTCGTCTGTAGCACGATGAAGCGAACGCTGCGATCACCAACAACATTCGGACGACGACAAACTCTGGTAGCCGGCTGGAGGCATGGGATCAACTGAGCGCGGACTTGCAGCAGTGAAGGCGTGCGGAACTGACTCGGCTGGGTCAGCTTTGCAGCACGTTGGATCGGTCCAATATCGACTTAGCCCTAGGACTTCGGTGTCACGTATGTGCGGGGGATATGGGAAAACGGGGCTTGAGGTGGCTTGATGCACGCTGGTGTCTGTCTTTGCTTGAGTCGCTGGCTCGCGAAGACAGAAATCTAGTTCGAGCGTCGCTGCTTGTGGATATGGAGAAGGACATGCGTGTAGGTGGAGGAGTTCTCGCGTCTGAATGAGCGGCCTCTTGTGCTCTGCCTTCAACGGGCGATTGAGGAACAATCGCATTTCCGGGAGGGCGAATGGAACTTTAGCAGCACTTCAAACTCTAAGCACATCATAGTTGAGGCGCTGTCCTCTTTGGAACATATATTCTTGATTTGAAAAGCAAAATCTGCCTCATTGTATAATCGTTGTGAAGCATAGTCACGTTACAGTAGCATTTCCATGACGTCATAGATATCTGATCTCGAACGCGACAAACATGTGAACACCATAGCATGCTTCCTCAACCCTATTGATACTCTTTCGGGGACGAAGCGGTTCATCAGAGCTTGCACAACCACAATTGCCAATTCTAGCTAAGTTTCTGTTCGCTCAGCGAACCTTCGGTATTCGAAACTCAGGTCACGATCCGTCTTTGATCCAAGAAAACTCTGCGCGTCTAAATGTCTTGACTTCCGTATCAGATCTGAGGTCGCACTACGGACATTGAGATCGTCTGACGACGGACTGACCTCCGACCATAATCGCGAGGCGAGCTCTAGATAGCGCTTCATTATTTTTAGATAGCAAACCACCACCCCGCACGAACCACATCGCCTGTCTAAGTGTCCCCGTAAGTGACATCCAGGGGTCTAGCCGTACTTCCGCCTCCTATTTGCTCTATCATCGCAATCCACACCCGTGCGTGCATGTCATCACAGCTAACAAGGCAGCCACAGCGGAAGCTCAACACGGAGGGCGCTCCTACTTCAGATCTGCCGTCTTGGCAAATCTCACCCAAGGCGTCCACTACTGGAGCGAATCTAAAGGAATGTCTGCAACCCCTGCATACCGCCAGCCTGGCATACGATTCCAATGTACGTGTGCCGTGTCCCGTCTACCAGGTCCGCACTCACGATGCAGTTTGGGCCAGGTTATGGAATTTCATCCAGAATGGTCTGCGACCTGCGCGCACAACCCCATGCTGGCGAAATGGTTATTAAATACATGAAAGTCGGCAAGAATGCCAAGTATGAGATCGACGTCCAAGTACCCACCGCTCCTCAAGGCTATCGTCCCTCGTGTTCTTGAGGTTGAGTGTGGGAACGATCATGCTTACTACCCCTTCAAGACTCGAGATCCATGGACAACAGTCTAGTACAAGATGGTCACATGTTTGAAACGAGGCGCCGGGTAAAAGTGGTGCAGACTGTGGCTGCAGCAAACGATATTCACTCTTGGTACTATATCCACTTTCGTTATCACGTCGCCAACCTCCAGTACGCTTAGCGTCCGCGGAAGGACGAGCCTACGCTCGCGCCCAGGAGTTCAGAATGTCCTCGGGCTGCTCCAAAGGTATATATACTATCGAGGAACTTTGGCTCTGAAACTCATCAGGCCCTCTCTCCAAGTCATCCTCTTCCTTGGCACACATCTAGAATGTTACACCTCAATGCTCTTGGGCTTCTTGCCACGGTCACTCTGTTTCATTCTGCCCATGCTCTAAATGGCTGCCCTACTGCAGACACTGTATTTACAGGCACCCAAGGCATTAGGTACCGCGTATGCCTTGATACGGACCTTGTGGGCGATACACAATCTATCACTGCCAATGTCGCATCCACCACGGCGTGCGCACAAGCTTGCGACCAGAACATCAACTGCTTCAAAGCTGTCTACGACACGCAGACTCGCGATTGTCATATCAAAGCCAACGGCAACCTCAACTGGGTTGACAACGCCAGATTCGATGTCATCCAGGCTGAGCAAGTCAACATCGCTCGATGCCCATATACCGAGACAACATACACCGGGGGTAGTGTAAGTCATGCTTCAATCCAAGATCACTCGTTCCTGCTAACATCTTTATTACTAGCGCAATTTCAAGATCTGTCGGGACACTGACATTCGAGGTCCCAACGCACAAATGTTTAATAACGTGGCAAGCCTCAACGACTGTGCGCAACAATGTTCAACAATCACCACGTGCGTACTGGCTGTGTATGATTCCACGACACGAGTATGCCACATCAAAGCCGATGCGAAGACCAACACAGTCATCTGGTCGACTGACAAGCGTTTTGACGTGATTCGTCAAGACATCGTTGCTGCACCGGCAACCAACGGCCAATGGGGTGATCTGATTCGCTTGCCAGTGATCCCGGTTGCTGCATACGTGGTTCCTGAGTATCCGACTTCGCAACGACTACTTGTGTTCTCTAGCTGGGGAACGGATGCCTTCGGAGGCGAAGGGAAATTGACGCAGTTTGCCGACTACAATTTCACCTCGTGAGGAGCTCTCCATTTATGCATCCATGGCATGTGCTGACTTCAGGAAGTGGTGCAGTTTCGGCTCGAACTGTGAGCAATACGCAGCATGATATGTTTTGTCCCGCCATCAGTAGTCTGCAGGACGGGCGCATCTTGATCCAAGGAGGTTCCGATGCCGCAGTCACGAGCTTCTACGAGCCAACGACCAACTCCTTCACACGCGGACCCGACATGAAAATGGCTCGCGGCTACCAAGTCTCTGTGACACTATCAGACAACCGCATCTTCACCATTGGTGGAGCATATTCAGGCCCAAGACAAGGCAAAGATGGGGAGATCTATAACCCTACAACAAACACCTGGACCGCTCTCCCTGGCGCTAGAGTCGCCCCCTTACTAACCACCGACGCCGAGGGCATCTGGCGCGAAGACAACCACGCCTGGTTGTTCGCATGGAAGAACAATTCCGTATTCCAAGCTGGACCCAGCAAGGCTATGAACTGGTACGGCACTTCTGGTACCGGTACACAAGTTGCCGCAGGAACACGCGATACCATTGACGACGCTATGTGCGGGATCTTCGTCATGTATGAACCCGGCAAAATCTTGTCCGCAGGTGGTTCGCCAGACTACACCAATTCGCCCGCCAATGCACGCGCACACATCACGACTATCAACACGCCTAACACGAACGCGCAAGTTGAGCGCGTAGCGGACATGGCTTATCCACGTGGCTTTGCCAATGCTGTTGTCCTTCCTGACGGTACCGTTCTGGTTACTGGCGGACAACGTCGGTCGCTTGTCTTCACTGACACCGATGGCATCTTGTTTGCTGAGCTCTTCAATCCGACCACCAAGACATGGAAGACCCTGGCGGCCGAAGCAGTCCCACGCAACTATCATGCTGTCAGCATTCTACTTGCTGACGGCCGCGTCTTCAGTGGTGGCGGTGGCCTTTGCTACATCAATCGCGTCGGGGGTTCGTCTGCCAATTGCAATAAGCTTGTTGACCATGCAGACGGCCAAGTCTTCTCGCCTCCATACCTCTTCAACGCGGATGGCTCGGCGGCCGCACGACCGACAATCTCTTCGCTCAGCGCTACAAGCGTTAAGGTCGGTGGTAGCTTGACGATCAACTTAGGCGCGTCGGCTACAGGATTGAAGTTTGTCCTCGTTCGTATCGGTAGTGTGACTCATTCGGTCAACAGCGATCAGAGACGCATCCCCTTGACGAGCGTGACTGGTAGCGGAGCTTCGTATACTGCAACGCTGCCGAGCGATAGTGGCATTCTCATTCCGGGCGCGTACTACTTGTTCGTTCTTTCGGCGCAGGGTGTGCCGAGCGTGGCACGAACGCTTCAAGTCACTTTGTAGTAGCCTGACTGTTTGGTATAGAGGTAGTTTCGTCCGACTGCTAGCTAGCGCTCATTTCCTTTCTTCTACCTCTTCTCTATACTTTATGTCACGACGGAACGAAGATCATATGTCAATCCAAAATCTTACATCATCCATATACAAGAGCTGCTATAACAATCGCAAAAGGGTGACAAATCCTCCTTGGTATAGACTGAACTGTACCATAAGCTCTACCCACGGTGAGACTTTTCGGGCTTCTTTTCCCTCCACCTCTCTTCCAGATCTGTCATAGCTTCCTCTTCGCTGTCACATAATCTGCTCTCAAGTATAACTTTTGTTCCACCCGTGTTTAGAAAAGGGTTAATAGGCTCGTCACCACGAAGACGAGCCACGTAACGCCCATCAGCGTAACCCATTCTGACCTTCCATTGTAAAGTATTGTTATTCCTGCACGCTTTCCCTTTGGCAATGTCAGCTTGGTATTATTTGAAGTGTTGTATATAAGTCCAACTACTTACGTCGTAGAATACGGAAGCGCTTGGTGAGTCTAAGTTCTTTCTCCAGAATTGAAGCAAACTTTTCCCATGCTTCAAGCTTGGAAGTCGCCGTAACTTCTCGCTTCAGGGACATGGATCGCTTCTCTTTTTGGTCTTCGCGAACGATAAAGTAGTAGTTTTTGCAGCACAGCTTCATTCTCCACAAATACTCTGCATCGTCATCAAAGTCGTCGATTATCTCATACTCCCAGCGTGTCATTTCCTCGAGCTTCCTCCGCAAGTCACGACAAGTTCCCGCCAAATCTTCGAGCCTTTCAGCCACGTGGCGTTTGCGCATCTTTCCATGTTCTTTCGCAAATCGTACCGCAGCGTTATTAGAGATAATAGACCCCTCGTTTGGTACTCTCCCGTAAGCACGAGGCATATGATCGCTCTTTTGGCAATCAGAAACCAACAGTGGCATCTTTCTAGCGGAAGTGCTAGCTTCTGATCGGTCAAGCGAAGTAACGTTATCTTTCGAGTCTTGATTAGTTGCATGAACAGTATTCTCACGTGTCACATTCTTGTTCTTGTCGTTATTCTTGCCGATCAAGGGCAGCTGCGGCGCTTCTGTAGGAGTGCGAGGACCTTGTTTAGCAAGCAGCATATCGCTAGCTTCAGCAACATTGGCCGCTAGCGCTCCATCATCTCCTTGCTTGTTACAATTGTTTGTTTCGGCATTCTCGTCAGATACCGGCAGTGACTGTTCAGCAGCGGAATACACAGGCCTACGCTGGTGCTCATCTGTGGTTTCTACGGGATTTGATTCAGGCATGTTATATCTTGAGGTAATGCGATGACAGCTATGCTTTAGTGTGGTGATTGAAAATATCTAACATTTGCTGTAGAATCGTTGTGGGGAATGTGACACGTGAGGTAGAATTCCGCGCGAAGCCTTTTATGCAGCTAGAGAAGTGACTACACATGGTACAGTAAATGACTGTACTGATCAATTGTGAGTTCATGTGACACCATGAACTCAATGAGTCAATGGAATGACAACCTTAAATAGCTAAACTTATCCGGCAGCGTACCTAAGTACCTTCTATACGGTTGTACACCTGCACAATGGAAAGCAGGCAGTGTAATGCCGCCAAAGAGGGTCAATGTTACTTGGATTAGGCTCCATGGAGTCACGTACAGCAAAAGCTCTGCCTGTGTGGTCACATAGAGGTATTCAATTAATTGTCTATCTTATACTACGCATCCATGATGGAAAGATGTCAGGGCCAGTTGGTGTAAAAAAGTGTAGACTCCGCCTCAATAGTAAATATACGACTGAATATATTGTGCCCATTTGGTCTGAATATCCGCTCGAGTCAGCTCTGTTGTGATACACTCCGCGTGAACACAGGTGTTTCACTAAGGTGTCTATTTGCAGCACGTTCCTCAGCATCCAAATACTGAAAGACTTAACATTATATACAAGACCGTTGATGTRAAATCATTCCTCAGGATCCTTCATTGCTGAAACAGTCAATCAGGATGTCGCGTCTTGGACGAAAGCATAATCGACGTGCGGAGGTATTTGGCGAGGGCGAAGCTTTTGATATTAAAGAGCCGACTTTATATATCATGTCTCCGCCTGTTATCTCCTCGAAAATTATGTCTTAGCTTGATGAAGGCAAGCACGTAGGAGCTTAGTCGAGAAGTTCAATGGTTGATATGGGGAGTACAACACGGCGAGAATATTGGTTGACCATAGTAGATACTGTGTAAGCTTTTCACAATCCTCAGCCTACTTTTGATAAAGCAGTGTGACGTTCGTGCGATGACCTCAAACTCGGTGGCTCGCTTGTGGTAGTCACAACAGTCAGCCACAGATGCATGCGTCACAGCCCCACAGCACTCATTCGCTCCGTCAGAACACAACTCACCGACTCCACCTCCGGTCGGTCAGCACTGGCAAATCGGCCAAATGCTGACTTAGCCAGCGAGATGCCATCGAAACTTTCTTCTTGTCGATCATGAACAAATAAAGCATAGTGTACCGGGAAGTAAGATCTAATTAGCGCTATGCACGTGCCAGAATCCCGTCCTTCGCTTCCGATTTCGTCGTCATTATTTGTTCTCGGCCCTAAAATAGATACGATAGATCTGCGATAATACGGGCTGAACCGCACGCCACAAGCGTACAGAATGTCAGGCTACTTATATAGAGAATTGCTGCGGAGGCGCCATTGAGCAGCCTCTTTTCTTTCTTTGCACGCATTGCAGCCTCGTGGACGGACCGACACACTCACGAGATCAATCGGCCCTTTTCGCAACATGGTCGGAATGACACTCATTACAGCCCTGGTAGCCGTCGCGCTTCTAGACTCAACCGTTGCTGCAGCATGCAGCGGCGAAATTTTCGATGTCATTGTCGTTGGTATGTACACCCACGTTCTATGGCGAAGCAGGTTCGCTAACATCTGGGAGGATCCGGCCCTGCAGGCATTGTTGTTTCAGACCGCATGAGCGAAGCCGGAAAGAAGACCTTACTCCTTGAACAAGGCGGACCATCTTACTTCTCGACTGGCGGTCGTGCGCGGCCGAGCTGGCTAGACGGCACTGAACTCAGCCGCGTCGACGTGCCAGGTCTTTACACCTCCATCTTCTCAAACAACGACGGCAATCTCACATGTCCGCCGGAATGGGTGAACTCATACCAAGGATGCACTGTTGGTGGAAGTACGGCTATTAATGCTGGTCTTTTCTTCCAGCCACCTGCTAGTGATTGGGATCGCTACTTTCCAGAGGGTTGGAAGAACGCGGACATGCAAAGCGCAATCCAGAAAGTCAGAGCTAAGCAAACTTCAACCGACAATCCGTCGCAAGACGGTGAGAGGTATTTGCAAAGTGGCTTTGAAGCAGCGAAGCAATGGCTTGTCGAAGGCGCTGGCTTCAAGGAAGTCGGGCTGAACGATAACCCCGAGAACCACAGTAAGATGAAGGTCTTCGGTCACCCGATTTACAACTACGAAGGTGGTCAAAGAAGTGGGCCAGTGAAGACATATCTGCAATCGGCTTTGCAGCAAGAGAATTTCTCATTCATGACAGGAGCACGTGTACTTCGTGTAAGTCGAGATCTTGATGTTGCGACTGGCGTCGAAGTCCAAAATGATGATTCGTATGGGAACGGGACTTTGGAGTACTGCATTAAAGAAGGAGGCCAAATAATCCTGTCAGCCGGAGCAATCCTCAGCCCCCAGCTTCTAATGTGGTCCGGCATCGGTGACGCTGAAGTCCTGGCCAACATCTCGAGTCTGGGCCTGGTCAAAATCCCGTCGCAAGACTGGATAAATAACACGGCTGTCGGCGACAAGGTCTTTGACAATCCCAACACGTTCATTGAACTGTTCTCTGAGTCGATCTCCTCATATAATTACATCTACAGCGATCCTGTACCGGAAGATCGCGACTTGTATCTTCAATCGCGCTCGGGGCCATACTCTTTTGCTTCGCAGACAAGCGCTTTCTGGGATCTGATTCAGCAGGGTGATGACCTTGTTGGCGTGCAAGGCACCATTGGTTCCTCCGGCTTTAGGGATTACACGGAGAATGGCACCGTCACTCTAAATGTGTATGGCACATCTGGCCTTCGATCATTCGGTCGGGTCGGCCTCGATGCTAAAGGCATTGCACTACCTACGTCGAATTTCTACTCCGACAAGCGTGACGCCCAAGCAGTTGCGTCATTTATTCACGATATCTTCGCCGCACTGCCGCCGAACCTCTCTCCACTCAACATCGCTAAGAATTCTACGGTGGAGCAGTTGACCACTTGGGTGAGCACCTTCAGTCCATACACGATGGGTAATGTACAGCATTGGAGCAGTAGCTGTAGGTTTGAGTCTTGCGTTGACGTGGATGCCAAGGTGATCGGTATGAAGAATTTGTTTGTGGTTGATGCATCAATTAGTGCGCCTTTGACAACCAATCCGGCCATGGGCACTATGATAATTGCAGAGAGAGCCGCGGAGAGGATACTGGCTTTAGACTAGATACTGTCACGAATCAGAATGATATAAGCGGCTGGTTCTTGCTACCCGAGGTGTGCTAGCAAAGTAGCAGAATAGAGCTGTGTTATCGTGTATCATGTCTAATCAGCTCTTCCAACCTTGCAAGAAAGTGTTCTCCGATACTCCAACGAGCTGCAAACCACTCTAGGATCTTCTTGAATCCTTGAATATCTTGCTCGCTCATCACGTCCTCCTCAACGTATTCCTTCGTCTCAAACACTGCTAGTCCGGCTCGAAAAACACAACAAAGTCCAGCGAATGGCAAGTGCGGTATCTCAGCTTCGCTACTAATCTTTTCTATGGCAACATGGACCATATCCCAAGCCATGCGACGCGAGTATTTGAGTGCTAGATGAGCTTTGGTGTATCCGGCAGCTGGCGATACGAAGTTGTTTGAGCCGTTTATCGTGTTGACTATGTGTCGTATCTGCGAGGCCTGGAGGAGAATGTGGGAGCTGAGAAAGAATTCAGCGACGTATATCCTGAAACGTGCAGAATAGGCCTTACCAGAATGCCATCGCGATTGCATCGCAATGTAGCCATGTGTGCGGCTGAGGCTTGTCAACCAGCAATTTGATACATTGGTTGATGATCTCATCCACTTGGTCATAGGTCTCTTCCGGCTTCAATTTGTGGTGTATAGCGTGGATATATTCCAGCACGTGTCCAGATGCTAACGATACCGCCGCTCGAATATGTACTTTCCTTGGCGAACTTGCGTATGGTCGAGGCGATGGGGGCGGTATACTCGGGCCAACAGCTTGTGCGACATGTTTACTGATAGAATCAACTGAGGACACGATGAGCGGCAAGGACTCGACTGGCATCGATATCGGAATCATGCTGTAAGAGTCAGTGTGTTCGCTTGCATGACAAACGACACTTACCGATCTAGCATCAGCGTGCTCACTTTCATCCATTCAATTGTGTCGATCTGGCTGACAATTTTTCTTTTCCTTGCGTCAAGATCAAGCATTCTCAGGAGCGCCGCACCGCCGCTCAGTGTCTGGAACGCCTGTGCTTGTAACCCATGGCCAGTCTCGTGCACAGCAATCATCATACTGATTTGAAAAGCTTCCAGACTGAGTTCGGATCTACACTGCAGCAATGCTTGGATTTGTTTCATTGTGCGATACAGTCCACTTTGAGAAACTTGACCGCAGTGTGAGCACGGTCGCCTGCTCACCAGCCACAAGCCTAATCTGAGCAAGGACCTACCTGCGCCTGGCGTACGTCGCATGTCCTGTGAGAGGTCGTTCAAGCCTCCTCGCAAGATGTCTTCTGGTATAATCGGGCACCATTGTTGGATGCATGGACCGAACTCCTCCAATGCTTTGGGCAGATTGATGTCCCCTAGATCAATAATATCATAGACCATATCCGAGAGTCTGGTCACTAGTTCAAGACTGTTTGGATTGTTTATGCATGCATTGAACGTCTGCAAGACATCCGAAGTGCCACGATGTGACAAGTCTGCATGGGTACAACCTTCTTTGTGGTCAACTAGTGGCTCTGGATCATTGGTCTCGTGGCGTGCAGGTTCCTTGTAAGGCGTATAATCGCAGTTTCGACCCTTGCTACAAAGCTTTAGCAAGCGCGAGATTACAGTATTGAGTTCACTGGTTGTGGAAGGGACGTCCTTACGAAGCGCATCTCACGCACTGAGGCAAGGTGCGGTCACATCTTTGCTTCCGAACGCGGCAATAGGCGCATACGTTTGAGGCCTTTTGTATCACTGGGATGAGTGGTGCGATAAAGCTCATCATGTATTCGGATATCCGTGAACGCGGGGCTAGCGACGTGCAGTTGGTCGGTTGGACAGCGGCCGTTGCATGCTCATGGAAGCGGCCGATACAGTACTCGGCAATGGCGGCTTCGTGCCAATATAAAGCGAGTGCCTGATTACAAACATGGAATTTAAAAACTGGTTTTACGTGGACATTATTAACTGGCTTTGTGTTGACAATGCACGTAAGCAAGGAGCCTAGTTCTTAAAGCAGTCTAGTGCCTCAGTCAATGTGGAAGGCCGCGGCTGATGCAGTGCAGATCGTCATTGTCCTTTCCAAGTTCTTCATCTTTATACCACCAGATCTGATATCTCATTGGATGAAGAAAGGTATAAGTTGATGCTATAATGTGATTATAGACGAAGAAGCGCTCCCAATTCAGCAATGAAGCCGCTTCTACGCGAAGTAGAAAGTATAAAGACTGGCGAGAGTCATAGTGTGAAGTGATATCAAGGGATTCGATGGATGCGACAGTCATGAAATTCGTTGCCACATTTGGCGTATGCTTCCTAACTGATAGCCACTGGCCACTGATACCGTGGGTTTAGCTTCTCGTACCAATCTTACTTAAGTCGCAATTCG
>BCLK01000075.1:0-271661 GCA_001748405.1 Paraphoma sp. B47-9
ATGCGAGGGTCCTACCGGTATTTAAATACTGTTGCCTCGGATCCTGCGACATGATGGAATTCTTTGAGGCAGTAGATGAGGTTGTTGCGAGAGCGTTGGACGTCTTCTAGACAAATATTCTCACATATACATGACGTACTTCCGGATTTAGGCGCGTAGTTCCAGTTGATGGCCACCCATAGAGTTGGTGCATTCGATATCCCTGGAAGCAATTTAAAGTGGATTTCAGGTTGGCTGCAGCGTTAAAGCCGAGTATACGAGTTGTGACTGCACATGAAATGCCTCCGATCGTCGTTACCGCCGCATTCTAAATGCATCGTGTAACCCAACTGCATGTACAATCACTGAAGAAATTGCTGCATGTGTGATCCACTGTTCGGTCGGCAATGTGCAGTTTCATCTCTGCCGACCCCACTTGGCCTCCACCACAAAGCAGCAGAACGTGTATTCGGGCCACACGGTATTACTGGAGATAGGCAACATAGAACTGCAAGAGCGTACACTTTCTCTGCATAGCCAGAGGATATAGCAGAGCTGACATAAAGGATCAAGCACATCGAGAGTACAACCTAAAGGAACGTCGGGAGCTAGTCTGTGGTGGCGCAGCAGTCCCGATGACGCACGCCTGCCAATGATAGCACTCCAACACTGCGACTTCTCGGCGCATCTCTAGGGATTTCGTATCGTGAAACATCTTAAGCTTATCTTTCCATTTCTTAAAAGTCTGGCTTTTTCCACGCGCTTCTGCGTGACCTTTTGCGCCCCTTGCGCTCTCCAGTCGCTCGCACAGTGCGTCATTCCAATCACTCGTTGACTGGGGATAGCCGGAGTTTCCGGCGTTAGTTGAAATGGGACCCAAAGATGATCGAAGGGTGGGCGGTCTATGTGGGTATGCAAAGTCAATGTATGAGGCGCGGGTCGAAGACAAGAAACGGCGGCGAACCCAAAGCGAGCCAGCAGGTGCTGGGGGACGTCAACAGGGGTACGGCAAGCTGCACAAGCCACCACAAGTACGGCCAAATGTACGACCTCCTCCCGAGAAGCCTCGCAACCGACTGCGAAAGAGTGCTACGCATCATACACTTCACCCTGCTGCTCCTGGAGTCTTCATTCTCGAATTCGAACCCTATCCGAACAGTTCTCAGCCGGGCAAAGTACTCGGAGCCTACTCAACCTTCGATGCAGTTACCCTCGGAGCATTGAAGCATGGTGCTTACACCTTCTCACGTGAAGGTTTACTGGACGGCTCCGAGTATCTAAGTCCAACAGGTCGGATTAAAATCGTTCGTACAACTGTGCAACTTAACGGAACGAGAGCGGTTGTCCCAGAACGGAGTCGAAATGTGGACGGTGAACCTATTAGACTAGATATACCACATCCAGAGAGTCAGACGGTTGTATCAGAAGAGCCTGCCAGCACGAATTCTGTTTTCTTGGCAATCAGAGAAGGACCTCATTCTGCCTCATGGATTGGGGCTTTCGTGGACAAGAGCTTGGCGTGGGGCGCATGCCTCAAGGACAGAGCCATGTGTGCGGCTTCCTACACGATTAGTGAAGAGGGGCGAAGTATTGCGCTTGGTAATATGCCACAGCTCACAGCAAAATTGGAGGGAGGATCTGCAAACGGTCGGTACACATGGATGGTACAAGCACATGCTATCAATGCCTCGACCTGAGGATCCTTATTGAACCTGGGCAGACAAATTAGATTTTGATACCGATCCTTCTTTCCCGCGTTGACGAGGATCAATATTTCACAAGTCCCGAGTCCCTATCTGGGCACTTGTTTGTCTTGGTGAGCCCTTTCGCGGCGCCCGAATTTTCACTCGCGATAGGCTTTCAGATACATGAGCGGTACTGTCTCGCCAAGCTTTGGACTCAATCAAGACTGGCTCGTCTTATTGCGCACTCTGTCGATTGCTCCTTTGCGCACTTTCGCATTCGTCGCAACGCACGAAAATGACGTAAGTCGTCAGCAACGTACGCCTCATTGCCTAGCGCACCACGTGAGGTCCTCCTTTGAACATCATGATTGATATATAAGTATGGACTCGATATGATCTTAAATATTCTCCGGGACTCATAATTGCCTCTCATACATACAAGGACCACCAATCGACTTTCCTGCCTCCTACAACACCTGAGACCGTAGTGGGAATGGAGCCTGAAATTGTGCTCTATGACCTGGCATGCACCAAGAACATTTGTTTCTCTCCGGTGGTCTGGCGCATTCGCCTCATGCTCAGTTATAAGAGCATACCATATAGGACGGTTTTTCTCGAGTTTCCGGACATTGAACCTACACTGAAGGAGCTGTAAGTGTTTGCTTCGTTTACCCTGTCAGCTATAGCAAGGACTCCGGCCGAATGATCGACTATTTGAAAAACATAGATGCAGATATTATATTGTGTCAAGAATCAAGCAGTTGATCCGAAATCCTTCAGGGGCTTACCGCCGGCCACATCTGGTCCACACTACACGGTCCCATCCATCCACCATCTCTCAAGCAACACCTATTTGATGGGATCAGAACTCATCGCAGAGTTTCTCGAATCAACATACCCCGACCCAACTTTACCACTGACGTCGGAACTGGGCCGCGAGATTGCTACTAGAGCACGATCCGTGATAGGTCCAGTCTTCGGCAGGCTGATAATGCCACGAGAATTGAACATTCTATCTCCCCGCTCGAAAGAGTACTTCCGACGAACAAGAGAGGCTACACTGGGGCATAAGCTCGAGGATCTGCTAGACCTTGAGAAAGAGGAGAAGGCGTGGAGTAGTGTCCACGACGACATCACTACTATCGGAGAACTGATGTTGACGAACAAGAAGGACGGGCCATTCGTGCTGGGAGCTAGTCCGAGCGGTACTGACTTCTTCATTGCAGGATTTCTCCAGTCCGTGAGGACAGTGGATGACGAGGTGTTTTTGAAGATGACGTCGTATCCTGGTCATGGAGAGATCTACACGGCGTGTCTACCGTATATGGAGAAGAACGATTGAGTTGTCAATAATGTAATGTAGTGCAGTATTTCTGATGAAGTTTACGTGATTCACTTTGCCCACATTGCACCCACGATCAAGTAACTGGGCTCCGACAACCAGAATCCTTGAAGTGCACTTGAAACCCGGTGAACATGACGATGACTGTGAAAACAGGCACTTTCTGCCATGCACACACTTCGTAGGCCCAAATGCATCTTCAGCTGCTCTTGCAAACTTGAAGCGTTTCCCATTGTCAGCCACTGGACCTTCGGGGTCACCAGAAGGAAGAAGTCACAGGCAGATGTAAGTGCATATATGCTTCGTTGTGTTGGAAAACGGATGTTCCCCCAGCAGAAGCCAAAGTTGTACAGGCGACCCATTCTCCGGCTAGCCATACTCGCACGGAAGCTCTTCCTCGAGGTCAGCGCAGATGGATACATGGCGGCAGTACAACATATGACGGAAGCTGCGGAAAGTTGCGAAGCGAAGAATATAGTCAGTAGGGTACAGAAGACACTGCGCAACTGTCACGGCAGCCTGATCACTTTGCTGCTCGCTAGCGAGACCCTAAAGTGGTCTAGCGTCTCGCCCAAACGAAGGCGGGGCGGCCATTTGGTATTACGGCCGTACCCATGACCCTTCAACACCATAAATCTCCGAATACAGCCGTTCGTCAAGCCAAGAACCCGCCCACTTTAGAGCTCCGATTTCCGCTGTATTCCTCTCAAAAATTCATTGCGACCACTGTGTAGCCTTCACGGAATGCCCACCTTAGAGGTTATCAGCAAGCTTATGCACGACCTGCGTCCCCATGCACCACAGCGTCGCTGGCGTAATCTCGGCCAAGAATTTATGTCGATCGCTCAAATCACTTTGTAATGATTGGCCCCACAAACACCAGCGCAGCCGGTATCAGGGCACATGGTTTCCTGAAGATACTTGGCGATGATCCATGTCAGTTGCGGGTTGTCGTTGCGGTGAACATGCGTGCCGGTCTCCTGGCCGTCTCCATCGTTTGAGGAGACGGCATCGTTCTCTATGCGCTGTGTTCAACACTATGCGCTCCATTGCCAGCCATGTCTTAGTGTTCACGAACTGCTTCTTTGCTGCAGCGATAGCTGCGTGCGTGCCAGACTTCCCTGAAAAGCTCCTTGCGGATGCAGCAGTCCTTCGACATCGGTCGGTTGTTGCAGCATTGGAAGAAGTCGAGCAGACACTATCTGATCTCTTCGTCAACACGACACGCGACGGACTTAGTTTCGCGATCGTAAGTCTTACGCATATGCGTTTATCCGCGATGTTAAAGAGCAACAGGTCCACGCTTCAACGCCGGGGAGCGTATATACTTTCAACAATGGTACCCTCAAAATGAATGAAACAGACTTACTCGCTTCATCAAGTAACGTTATTACGAGCGACTCCATCTTTCGCATTATGTCCTTGTCGAAGAACATCGCCATGACCACTGCGCTGGTGCTGTCATGTCTTCCTAAACATCATTCCTGCCCAGGCCTTACACTCCATACGCCTGTCCGTCTACTCCTGTCAGACTTCACGCTTCCAGAAGCTGACTGGAATGATGGCGGCAGCGAGATCACGCTTGGCATGCTCGCAAGCCATACGGCAGGCATTCCACGTGAGAGCTACAGTACTGGTTTCAACATGGTGTTAAGCACAGGAAAAGCCGACAGCGTTACTATTGGAGCAGCTTGGGCAAGCGCAACCTCAGAAGACGTGCTTGAAGCCATAGCAAAGGAAAGACTGATGTTTGCACCTGGCCAGCGAGCGGCATACTCAAACGCCGGAATCTCAATCCTCGGGTCCGCGGTGGCAGCATACTACAATAACATCACCAGTTCAGACCTCACTTGGAGCCAGCTCGCCACTGAACAGCTTCTCCAGCCACTAGGCATGATACACAGCTTCTTTGGCCCCGTACCACAAAGTCTTGAGTCTTTCATCGGCGTCCCAGGCGGTGAAAACTGGGCTGATCTTATCATTGGCGAAGGCTACAACCCTGCAGCCGGGATGTGGAGCTCTGCAAATGATCTAGCAAAATACCTACACTCGATATGGCTATCACCGAAACCGGATCTTATCACAAGGTATCAGCGTCGTCGCTCGCTGAAACCTGTTGCAACACTGCCAGATGGGAAGCAGCATGTTGGACCGGGATGGGAAATTCAGCTTTTGACGCTCAACACGACTGCAAACGCATCGCTCGACTCGACGAAGACGTACAGTATATTTGGAAAGAGTGGAGACGGCGGAGGTTGGCATTCATGGATTGATGTTATTCCGAACCTCGGGTATGGAATCGTAGTTCTATCGCAAGAAGCCGGACTCGACGACTATGTGGGTATATCACCAACGGCGATACGCGATACCGTGCATGACATCCTTGCGCCTGCTTTTGCCGAAGCTCTCGCATCGACGATGTTGCAGCGTTTTGCTGGAACGTATCATATGGGAGAAGATACTGGCCTCCTGACGGATCAAGTATCGCACAACGTAATCAACACAACGACCTACGCTGTTCTCGAAGTCGAAGACCAGATTCTGTATCTGCGGTCCCTGGTCGTGAACGGGAGTAGCGCATTGGAGGCCGTGGATCGCTTGTCATGGACATCTGATACAGGACCAAGGTATTTCTCCACCGAGCAAGGTGTTGTATTGGAGCCTGCTGAAGGCGCAGCCGAGAACGCGGAGTTCGGTGAGGGCGCGCAAGTGTGGCGGCTGATTTTCCCTGGACTGGAGACGTGCGATTGGTTCGATTTTGACGGGTACAAGGACATCAGGGGATGGCCACTAAGTAAGGTGGTACTGATTGAGAGGAAGGGGCGAGTGGAGTTGCGGTACCCGCCATTTGATGTAGTTGTGAGTAGATCAAGGTAACGAAGGAAATACGTTGGTTGAGTATACTTTATCCATTGATACATATCTGAGCTCTTCAGATGTTGGGAAATGGCAATGACCTGCCAAACTCCGCACAATCCCATGACATGACTCCTAGACCAAACACCTGTGAATGCCGCCAATCCAACCCGAAAATGCTTAGCAGTACATTGCGCGCTCTTTTTCACACCTAGGATCATATGTTCTACAATCGGTAACATGCCAAGTTACCTCTACAGTCAGTACAACCGCAATCTTTTCGCCGTGGTTTACTCCAAAGCTCTTCCTCAGTTATAGGCCGAGTTCCTGTTGCAGTCGCAGGAGGAGAATTTGTATACTCAACGCCACAAGACCCACGATCAAGGGCAAGAGTGTTGAGGTCCCAATGCAGCTGTTCCGAAGCATCGGTCGGGAGACTGACACGGGTCCGAGCTTGCTGCTGAACCTGCATCACCGCGGCTGCATCATTTGATCCCATCAGCGACAGCGACAACGTGTCTAGATCGGTGGCGAATTCGATCTCTTCTTTACTAGCCTCCAGTGCCGTGAAGATGTTGCTCGGACGAGTCTTAGCCTTCAGCTCCAGCTCGTACATCCGCCGGTCACGCGCGTACTCAACTTCCAACTGTCGACGCTCATTGTACCACTGATCGTACTGCTCCTTACTCATCTGGCCTAGTGGCGGGTAAGTGGCGTTGTGTGCGGCCTTTCGCTCCTCCCAAATTTGTACGGCTTCTCCTTGGACACATTCATTGCAAAGAAACGGCGGTGCAAGCATATTTTCGGACACATTGCCGAAAGGCTCCACACAGTTTGCGCCACACTCTTCAACAAAGTCTGTGCGGACGCGATGCGAACAGATGAGCTGATGGTAGAGTCGACCTTGACATGGCTTGAAGCGTTGGGAGCGTACATTGTTGAACGGTGATGCTGAGGCTGGTGGGCCCGTGGTGATTGGATGATTTGTTTGTGCGCTTGTGCCGTTTTGTTCTGGGGTCTTGCTCCATCCCCATTGGCAAGCCATCACCAGATTAGCATGGGAGATTGTGTCGTCTGAGAATTTGGAGCTAGGCGCAGACGCGCGAAAGGCGCTATTCGAAAAGTCCATCGTTAACTTAGAGATTGAGTTTGAAACGTCGTCGAGTGGCGTCAGCTGATGAATCGTGTTGATGCCTTCCGAGGAAGCGGTGCCCAAGTGTTTGCGTAGTCGACAAGAGGAGTCTGCGGTACCCAAGCTGAGTAGTGAAAGAACGGAATATATGATGTGCGACCTTGCAAGCGTGAGTTCGCAAGGAGCATTGTATGTGCACAGAGCGCCCGGAGCCTCGTGACGCACAACCGTGGCAAGCTGTCGCGCTTATGAAGCGGCAACCGTGGGAAGAATAGTGTTTAGTGATCGTGTATGCGCTCTTCGAGGTGAATACTGAATTAGGCGATGTGGAGACGCGTCGACATAGACTGAAGATGCGGAGTCCGGTGCTTGAAGTGGAGGAGGTGGTCTGCACGCGTCGCATCCGTGGGTGAAGATAAGACGCTAGCCGAATACAGCGACGTGCGTCATCGAAGCTTCGAGCACACCTTGAATGCCTCTCAGTGTCTAAAACACCACACTCAAAGCAAAGGGCGAATCAGGGAGCGATACCAAAAGGACTTTGCGCTATCTCCCGTCCTTTTCTCCTGAACTCGGTTTAGCTTCGACAATTAGTGTTTCACAAGAAGATGCAGAGTGGCAACATTGCTCGACCTGCTCAATGTTGGTGGACGTGCTACCGTCTGCCATAGATAATGCTTAGACACTCTGCGGTTCGCACAAGCTCTAAAGGTCTGTCCCGTCACCCTATATAAGGCTCTTATACTAAGAAGCGGAACCCATGCTCCTGTGCCTCACCAGGCACTCCGTTGATAGCTCCTTCGACATGCTCTCCCCTGTCCAACTTCTTGTTCAACTTGCCCAGTATAATCCTCATGATGACAGTCATGATTATAGCAAGCGCAGCCGTGGCGCAGTCCACACTCAAGGGAATAGTCAAATCCGGCTGTGCTCCACCCTTTGGTTGTGGATACATGTAGCTCGCATATATGCTGCTTGTGTTCGAAACAGCGTTGATAAAAGCGAGAGCAGCAGCGCGCTTGGCTGGTGGCCGAGGGAGTGAGTTCGATATCCACGCCAGAGCAACAACGTAGCCAGTGTAAACTCCCGGTACCATGAGCATCATAGCTACATAGCGAGGTGCAGTGCTGTGCGTGGCGGCGGCCAGGATGAAGGCAAAGACGCCGACACACAGAGGCAGTACAATGTGGAGAAACCTCTCGCCGGTTCGGTCAGCATGCCAAGCGTTGATGTAGGTTGTGATGACCGCGAGTACGTAAGGTGGAGCAGTAAGTAGCAGGGTATGGATATTATCGTAGCCCAATGTCTTGACAACCCTAGATTGAGTCAGATTCATGTCTTAAAGTACTCCGCACGGTGAACTTACGTGGGGAAGAAGTTGGTCACAGAAGCTGACGAGACAATTGACAGAAGCAGCACTGTGAGGACCCAGGTCTTGATGTCCACCAACGCAAGCTTGAGGCCATGGAAGAAGGTCTGGGATTCCGCATCCTTCCAGTCATCTTCGCCCACATCTTCTTGAAGCCGGTATACCGCCAATTGTCGCTCCTCTTCCGTGAGCCATGTTGTCGTCCGCGGGAAGTTTGGGAGAATGAAGAATGCAGCGATGGCGATCGCAACAGTGATAGCTCCTTCAATAATGAACACCCAGCGCCATGCGCGAAGGCCATGTGTGCCGTCCATGTTGCCAGTGATACCGGCTGTGACCAGGCCGCCGAAAGCACCTGAGATGAGAGAACCACTGTAGAGCACCGCCGTTCGGAAGCCGAGCTCCTTGCGAGTGTACCACGCGCTGAGGTAGAACAGGCATCCAGGGAAATATGCGGCCTCGATGAAGCCCAGGAAGAATCGACAGGCAACCAAGCCACCAAAGTTTTGGCACGCGCCAGTCGCACCCGAAATAATGCCCCAGACGATCATACAGCATGGCAAATATACCGCAGGCTTGCCAATCTTGTTCAATAACAGATTTGACGGCACTTGCATCAATATGTATCCCACAAAGAGGATAGAGACAGTTGTCTGACACGTTGTCAGTACCGAGTCTTCAGATAAATGGCATCTCAGTCAGACACACCTGATACTGCACAGAGCTCAGATTGAGATCGTCTTGTAAACCGGCCAATCGGACCGCTGCAATATTGTTGCGATCCAAATAATTCATGATGTACATGAGAATGATCATAGGCATCAATCGCAGGTCGACTTTGCGCCTCATCTTGGCCTCTGCTTCGATGCGCTGTTGTTGCGTCATGGCCGCCACAAGCGGCGGGGGCACCAATTTGCTGTGCGAAGGACCATGGCCTGGATCAATGGGATGGTGAGCAATATCGTCCGAAAACCGATCCGTCGCGGCCTTGTGGTCGATGTCAGTCGTCGAAGCCATCGTGTCGGTGCGTGGCGGGACTAGAGTAGCGAAGAATAGAGCAAGAAACACCAAGCACCTTAAGAGTGCGCCGGCGCACAAAAGCTTTATCTCCCCAGAAGCTTGCCGGTCGGCTACTGAAGGTGTGCAGGGTTATTGTGCGCCTTGTACGTCTTCGACGTCTTGGCGGAGGAATTGTCAGGGAGAGGCGAACGGCTTCCCCAGACGGGGGCGGAAAGCCGCTCGCAGTCTCCGGGAATTCAACCTGTAATGCTGCGGAATCCCGGTCCGCGCTGGGATCTGCATCTCGCACAGATTGGGATTGGACGGGCACAACATCGGTATCAATGCTGATGCAACGATGTCACGTCACGAGGCGTTACGGGTGGTTGGGTGTGGAGAATAAAGTGTCCCTGCGGGGTGAAGATCTGCCGAGCGAACAACCCGCGTAATGGCGTCACGTACAAGCCTTCTAAGTCTCTGGAGCGCTCCTCGGTATCTATCATTGAGCAACGGAACTCGCGGTAAGTTGTGAAAAAATATTTGTGAGCGAAAGTCTGTCGCTCCATACTGCGCTTGTCGAGTGCTAATTGGTGACCTACTTCTCATAACCTGTGGACACCAGTAGTTTGGTGATATGCGTGCAAGATTCTGGATGAATTACAGAATAAATTGTCGTCGCCTGGATGACCACCTCTTTACATAAGAAGTACTGTAGCACCTTACCTGGGCAATAAAGTCTTGAAAGGCTGGCTATTCGGTTCAGCTAGCTCCACGAGCAAATAGAACTACCATGTCTTCGTGGCAATGTCTACGCCCCCCTGACTCAGCGTATCCAGAACATTTTCCTCTATCCAGGCGATAACATCAACGATGTTCTCCAACCATTTAAGCTGGACCTCGGAGTGTGGCAATGGCATCTTCTGGGATTTTGTCCACTGAATGTGCCCGATAGGGTTCTGTTTATATGAGACAGGAAATCCATTGGCATCAATCATTTCCCATCCTGGCCAATCCCTCGAAACAGCCTCGCTTTTTTCCTCTATTGCTTCACATGTCACGGTTCCTGCCTGTCGCAGTTTCGATTTGCCCTGGATGTAGATCTCTGAGGAACGATCGTACGGAATTAAGGGTAGAAAAGGACGATTGAAGCGATACACGCCACACGGCCGCGTTCCCCACCACCTATTCTGCGCTCGTCTCACTATTTGCCGCGCTTCACAGCGCATTTGGTTGGCTATATGTTTCTCGTTCGTTCGTGGGCTTTGCGGAGCAAAAGGTTCCTTGAGGTGTTGGGGATGCGCCTCGTACAGATCGGCCAGCCTATTCAACTGGGTTGCCAATGCTTGTGCGCGATTGATCCGGATCTGCTGGTAGGCTTCAACGAACTCCGCCACTACTTTGATAGAAGCCGCACCGGTATGCACGTCGTTAAATAAATTCGCGGCGCCTTCAACTTCAGGAACCCCCGGCCAAGGCTCGATTAGATACTTGTAGTTTCCACCGGGATAAAGCCTGGAATTGACCACCAATTGTGTAAGTCGTTCGAGCCCTGATTCGAAGGAGTCAGCGCTTGGTCAACTTCTTGTTACACCGGCTCGATTGTGGGGCTTTTCGTCAAGCCGATGTGGGACGTTTCCGAGTGCAGAGCGACCGTATCATCGCTAGACCATGGATTACGAACGACCACCACAACTAACGATAATGAAGAAGTAGACGAAAGCTTAAGTGCATTCTCCTGCGTGACTGTATAAGAAGATATCACCGAAAGACGTACAATAGCGCATCAACCCTTCGCGATCAAGCTCCCGCGGTAGTGGAACCCACCAGGGTTGACCGCGAGAGCTCCAATCCAAGGTTCGATAGTGAACAAAGGCAAGAAAGCCCGTCCTTGTGAAGTCGTCTGGGCGATCCTCTTTCGACTTTGGTGGTTTGAAGCACAGCCTTCGAGCTTGATCGTTTACTTTGAGGAAGGTCTGCCATTCGTCCATGCCACCGCGGAAGAACTTCCCCCAAGGTGAAGGACTGTTCTCCAGTGACCAGATGAGCCGGGGCCCAGCATACAATGAGAGTCGAATGAGTTGTTCGAACTCAAGGTCGACCAATACACCCTCGTGGAGCTCGGCTGGCAGTTTCTCCAGATCTCGCGCAATTCGTTCGAAGCGAGCATTTTTCGACATGATCGCGGTATGAGCGAGGGTAATGAGCAGCTAATAGCACAATAACAGGCTTTGTTTGAGGGTGTGCATTTTGTTGTTCTAAAAGTGGGATGATGCTTTGGAGATCGAGTCACGCCTCAAGCTAGGCAGACGCGCACAGACCTCCACTTTGGCTGTTTTGGCTGACAGGAGTTCCGTTGTCGGGATGAACATGCTCCATATCTGAACAGGATCTCATGCGTTAGACCCAAAATCAATCCCCCTGAAGAGAACATTGCGCATGGCTCACATTTCGCCCCTTCACGCACCACATTTCGTAGCAACCAGATCCGCAGAAGAGATCGCAAAACGTCTGCGCGAAGATGAAGTGCTGATACACTCAGGCCAGCCTTGTAGTTGGGTTGCGTGGCATCTGAAAGGCTATAATACCGAGAAAGGTGCTGCGATCGCCGCTTGTCTTGCGCCTAAGCTTGATTTGAGCCACGACACAAGAAGCCTTATCTACGACAATCTGGTTCGAAAGATTCGACAGCATCTCAAGAATGAGGGTTTCAATGGACAATCGAAAGTTATGGGGCAGCAGGACAATGCCACAGTAGATGTCCCCGCGCCATCAGAGCTCTCTACTGCACTAAAAGTCATGCTTCATTTGCAAGAAACGGCAGTCATCCAAAGCAATACTCCAGCGAGAACCATCGTGGCGATACTCAAAGAACTTAATGGCTCCACTCCATCTCTAAACGAGACCCTCGAAAGGTCTGAGGGATCAGATGTCCCTAATCCGCCGTTCATCCCACGAAAGCGGCTGTGCTACATCTGCCGCACAGTCATCGCCACTCCAAACCCCGCTCAGCCCTCATTGTGCATCCCATGCAATGCCTTCAATCACTCATCTTCTTTATTATCAACTCCCAGCAAGCTCTCCTTCTCGCCAACGTTCGTCGCTCTCGTTACAGGAGCAAGGGTGAATCTTGGCTATCATACCGCCTTGCGTTTGTTACGATGTGGAGCGCGTGTCATTGCAACGACTCGTTATCCACGAGCTGCTATTGCGCGATATCTTTCCGAAAATGACTCTGCCCATTGGAAGAACAGACTGAAGATAATTGGAGCAGACTTCAGGTCTGCTGCTGATGCATTCGCGCTGGTAGATGAAACGAAGAAATGTCTGTCGACATGGTCAAGTAGTGATCTGGAGACAAAGTTGTGTGCTGTCATTAATAACGCAGCGCAAACGTTGACTGACAGCGTGGAAAAAGAGCAGCGCGCAGTTGACAGGGAGAAAAAGCTCAAATTCAGCATTGAGGACAAGCGAATAATGGTAGAAGACACATACCAAGCGCGAATACGAGGCGATACCTTGCCGTTGACTTTGAAGGCCAGCAAGGAAAGCACGATTCAACACGCTGCGGACACCATGGAAACGAAGCTCATGACCACCCACCCGAACAGCGGCAACGTCACAAAAGCAGAGGTAGAGACTTATACCAAATCGTCTTGGGTGCAATCGATATTCGAGATCCCATACGAAGACGTCATGTCAGCGCACGCCGTCAACACCTTTGTTCCACTCATTCTCTGCCGCGAGCTGCTTCCATTAATGGGATCTAATGACACATCGTCATATCCTACTTCCACCAAACCTCAAGGCTATATCATTAATGTCTCTTCTCGTGAGGGTATTTTTGAGGACGGCACTAAGTCGACTGCGAAGCGAGGAAAGCACGTCCACACCAACATGTCCAAAGCCGCTCTCAATATGATCACCGAAACGGAAGCTGCTGTTGCATGGCAGAAACGACGAGTTGCGATGAATACGGTGGATCCTGGGTATATGAGCGCAGCGCCAGAGTTTGAGAACGCAGGCGATGGCGTGAGACCAATTGGCTGGGAAGATGGTGCGGGAAGGTTGTTATGGCCAATTGCCATCGGCGAGCTGGAAGACCGGGCTTTGTGGGGTCGCTTTTTGAAGCACTACGGTGCAGTAGAGGTGGATCCGGGAGTGGGGAAATAAAGAAGGTCAAATATGTTCAGCCGTGTGCTTCTGCTATGGGACCGCACACTCTGTTGCCCTAAAGACTTACGACAGACTCCTAGATTCTGAGGCTCAATATATTCACCTGATACTTAGAGTCCAATTTTGTAGTTGTCTAAGGGTTTTTTATAATAAGAGATTTGTGTTACGCGCATAGAAAACTGCGAAGGTCTCTTGGAGTTGACAAGAACAGACAGCCAGCCGAATAGCAAAGTTGCGCGGCCGAAGATAATTTGACATAGAGATGATTGTGCATGCTGGCAACAGAAGAAAGTACATACTAGCACTTAAAATCAACAATCTTTTCGCCTCCATGAGATCCCTACTGTTCGCCATCAACCTTCAGTTCTCGTTCAACCTTTCTCACATTCTTGTGCTCGAAATCAAGAGCCGCGATGAGGGCAAGTCCACTTGCCACTAGAAGAAGAACAAACACGTCACGAATTGCGTCCCGGTACAACAACCTGAGAGCGTGCAATTGAGCATGCGAAGATACAAGACTTTGTAGGTTGAATGCCCCAGCATCCACGATAGCTTCAATCGCGACACCGTGTAGCGCTGAATTGACGTTCGCTACGAGCCCGTCTAGAAACAACGTTTGTGATATGCCGAGACTAATGGCGCCGCCAAGTTGGAAAGAAAATTGGAATAACGCTGTTCTGACATATTAGTACAATTACGATAGGCTTGCAAAGATAGAACAGCTTGCCATTCCCGGTGACCATGTCCTTTTCATCAAGAGATGTTGAGACGGCTGTGTATGGCAAGTTAATTGCGCATCCTGTTCCAATGCCACAAAGGACAAAGTACGCGGCCCACACAGCATGACTCGTTTCAGAGTCGAGCAGCGTGATGAGACCAGATCCGACCTAAAACGGCAGCTTTAGTTTCATGGGCTTCGCTGATAGTAATCTGGATTGAAAGTACCATGCTCAATGCCGTTCCTCCAATTATGAACGGTGTCTATAAATGTCAGTACTTTGATCTCGAGGTAATTAGAGTAGCATACATAATACCCAAATCTCGAAACAAGCGCCCCCACAACCACGACTGCTAGAATCTGCGTCAACGCGAGGAATAGGGTTTCTGTACCGCTTCTTTGTGCGCTGAAGTTTTTCACTGCCTGGAAGAACATCGGTAAATAGACTCCATACTTCGGCTACGTTAGCATGCCCTCCACCAATTTCCTGCGCCAATACATACTGCAAAATTCGGAAACGAGAACATGAAAAGATACACTACCCCAAAAGCTATCGAACGTTGCCGTATGACACGGAATGGTATCGACGCCTCGTCGCCCATTCGCCATTCCCAAAGGATGAATAGTGCCAAAAGTACTCCGGAAAGTGTGAGCACACCAGCGACCGTGGGAGAGGTCCATGGAAAGTGGAGCCCACCCCATTGCATTGCTAGGAAGAGTGAAGTCATTGAAGCGATGAGGAGTATACTTCCAGTAATGTCGAGCTGAAGTGCAAAGTGACTTGGACTGCTGCCTCGACGCTGCTTTGCCCCTTTGTCGTCCTCTAGTTTGAGCAAGATCGCAACAAGTGCGAACACAATGGCACCAAGGGGCAAGTTACTGCATATGTCAGTGTCGGCTCAGTCGAGTTCCTGAGATTTCTTTCGCTCACTCACACCCAGAAACACCATCTCCAAATGCCTCGGTCAGCCAGCAAGCCACCAAGAACGGGCCCAACACCGATACTGACACCAAATGCACTCACGAAAAGGCCAAAGTAGAACGGTCTGCGAGCAAATGGAACAGTCTTGGTAACAATGGCGAAAGACCCTTGCATCAAGCTTGCTGCACCACAACCAGCCACTGCTCTACCGATGATGAACATCAGCGAAGACGGAGCGGCGGCGCAGAGTGTTGAGCCAACTGTCATATCTCAAAGGAGCCACCAGTTTTCGCATACGTGGACTGACTCACCCTCGAAAAGAACGATTGAAGCCAAGTAGAGCGTCTTCGTATCAAAGATCTTATACAACTTCCCGAACATTGGTTGTGGAGCCGTCAAAGTGAGCAAATACGCACTTCCATACCAAGCAATGTCGTCAAGAGCATGGAAGACACTACTGATGGCTGGAATGGCGGTCCCTAGAATAGTGGTGTCTAATGCAACGAGAAAGGTACCGAGGTAGAGGGAGCCGATCAATTTGACGAGGTTCTTAGTAGGTGGTGCTTCGGTGGAGCTTGGAGCAGTGTCTTCCTTGTCTGAAAAGCGGGCAAGGTCTGATTGCTGCTCTTGCTTGGTAGAAGTTGAAGACTCCTGGGTGGGGTGGTATTGGTGGATGGACAGCGGCTCATTGATAGCCATGATGACGTTAGGCGGTACTGATGTGATGGTGAGAAGGAGCTTGGAGTTGACAGCAGAAAATTCGTGATGTGGAAACGATTGGGATACAAGAGTAGTGGAGAAGCATTCGATTAAGGCAGCGCAACAATTTGATGCTCGTCATGCGTCCAGCTCCTGTCGGGAGTTGTGCACAGCATGTTGCGCATTGTTGCGCGCAACCGAGCTTGTGACCCTCTTAGGCAGACTGGAAGCACCCTTCACGGCTAAGCAAATACATACGTGTTCTAAGTAGATCAGGAGTTCGCGGAATCTCGCAGCTTCGTGGACACCCGTCGGGTCGTGCCGTTCCGTGGCATCAGCGGCACGCGGTCACTGCAGCTACTCAGGTGACCATGATAATTGCCAGGACTGTCCAGTAGCTCAAAATGTACTGCAATGTTGCACTCGGTTCCTGCTATCATACTTATTGTACATTGACCCAATACAATTTTGCTCAGAATGGTGGCGGAGCAAGATCCAATCCTTCTACGCTCAACTTGAATTGATCGCTCCTCGAATAACTCCCACCAGCATCAAAGTCCAATCTGCCTCTCTCGCAGTCCTCGAAGTCAACCTCAGTGACCAGCAATTCATCTTCGGCCTCCCATAGTGGGCCTGCTAGAACTTCCCCGAGAGGCGAAATGATGCATGATCCGCCACGGCTGACAAACTCCTCTCCATCGCCCGATGAATCTGACTTCTGGAAGGGATTGACATTTAGTGCATCGTGCTGGGCGGAGGAACGAGGCGAAGTCTCGATTGCGGATGTATCGCCATTAGGCTGTTCGGCCTCGTTCTCGTTGACTGCTTCTCGGATGGGTATGCAAATCTCGTGACCTTCCTCCGTTTTGCATATCGTGCTCCTCCGTCGCCCGGAGCTTCTTTGTGGGGGTTTATACTCCTCGCTGTGTAATGGAGCTCCATTGGTCTGGGCGGACGCCTTGGCCTCTTTCTTCCCACCTGTTATCCATTCAGGCAAGTGCTTCTTGCGAACACATTGGTTCGCGCTGACAACGAAGCATCGGCCTTCGCATCCCACTGTGCGCATAAGCGATTCCCAAGTATCTCTCGCGTCAGCCGTAGGAGCGAACCAGAGGTTGACATTCTGGCTGTAGAGACTCTGACGCAGCATCGGCATGTAGTTTTCCCAGCAGATTGCGGATCCGAGGGTTAATCTCACACCCTTGATCTCAGTGGTCATGGCGCGCAGCGTCGATGCGGTCCCAAAACCCCAGACAAGGCGCTCGCTGCCGGTGGGCATGAGCTTTCGCCTCTTTCCCAGCACACCAAGTTTCGGGCACACAAAGACAACGCCGCAGTAGAGGGTACCAGCACATCTCTCGACCAGACCCGTGACAACGGGTACACCGGTCTCTCTCGCAATGCGCTCCAATTCCTCTCTGACGCCGTCACCCCGGTATTTCTTTCCCCTTGGTAGCTCCAACTTTTTGTCCACCCAGTCCTGTCCTGCCCCAGCTGGTGTATCTCCGAGATCTACAGCATCGTGGAAGTAGTGTAGGAATTGCTCGCGGCCTTCGGCTGCGCGAGCACCAACAGCAGCACCGAAACTACATGTGCGCGGGTACCCTCCAAGATAGGCTTCGGGAAAGAGGATTATGTCAACGCCCTGTGAAGCCGCGCGTTTGGTCGTCGTCTCGAGAGCTTGAAGGGTTTCGGCGGTTGTGGAGAGCGTGCGCGACTGCGCGGATGCGAGCTTGAGTTTCTGTGGCATGGTGAATTAAGCTTACAGTAACAATTGAAACGCTTCAAAAAGTTACGATTGAACGCAATGACCGTAAATCAGTCAGAGTCAAGCGTTCTCGGCCTACTTGGGCGTCGAAAAGGAGACACGAGCATCCGAGGTGTGAGGTGGAGAGAATTGAGTAATAGCTTCTGGAGCTTCCCCGCTCCCCACTTTCAAGGTACGTCAGGGCGGACTGAACCATCATTTCGTACTCACTCAACATCGAGTGTACTAGACGTGGCGAAAAACACCTTCAAACCATCGTGACGAACCAAAAGCATGAACATAGAAGGCTGAGCGGTGACGTTGGATCCGAGAATTTGTGTCTCTTTGATGCTGTCGTGCGGTCTGCCGCAGCTAGTGTAATGATCATACAGCCATTCTTCCTTTCCAACCAATTGCCTTTTTTCTGTATCCGGGTATTCCCATTGCGTTCCGTTGCATAACCTGCATGAAGAACATACATATCCATACATTCCCAGTCCAATGAAAAGCCTCCAATTGTGCGCCGATGTTCCCGAAAATGCGATGAGACGTGGTAGTGACAGAATGGGGTATCGCTAGAAAAAATAAGGTCGAAAGTCGCAATAGTATTACAATCCGTACTGTGGTGAAGTGGTGAGCTCTCGTGTGGCAGAAGGTGGTGCTGATGATTTCTGTCAGCAATATTTCTAGTGGCTTGAGATCGGCGTGTGTCTGGACTCACATCTAGATCAGTTCCGACGCAGCACAGTTTGCACGTGAATAGCCGGAAGTGCCGCTGAACTATTGGAGTCGGCCTCAGCTGGTTGATGGGCCATGCTCAATGTCTCTTTCGGCACTACGACTCCTCGAGTTCTTGCGACTGCTCGGGGCCAGTGCTGCGCAAACCGTGCGACAGCCTTGCACCCATTCGCGAGACGCCCAGCCGGGCTCATCGGACTTGGGCAACGCGGTGAGGTTGCGAGTGCTCGCGTAGCTTTTCTGGCTTAGATCATCACGCTCTTCCACATGAATGTCTAGGCCTTGGCTGACTTTGATTCCAGCGAACGGGATGCCGGAACGGTCTGCGTCATCGGGCTCGGCGCGCGAGGCCATTGCGGAATGTGCCGAAAGCTGAGGATTGCTTTTGCCCCGAGTCCGCGATGACATTTGTATAGGCGTCTTGATGCTGCCGGACCTAGTGTACTCGCCGCGCGAAGTCGACCCAGAGAAGTATCGACGGAAGAATACCTTCAAGGCTGGCGCAGAAGCACAGATCATGCCCAGATCCGCTTCCAAAACCGTCCAAACCCAGCCGTAATAGGCGTACCATGTTATGTCGAATGTGTCTAGAGATATTAGAATCATTGGTGTGAAGCTGGGCGCCTCAACTTACAGTAGTAGATATACGTAGCGTAATACGTGCGTAGTATGCCACAAACACAGGTCCTGATTACGTTCAGCTTGTTACGATACAATCACAGGGTGTTAAAACTTACACCAGACCGATCGCGAAGATGCCGCAAAGGCCTGCTTTCTGTCGCTTTCCCATCCGCAGATTCCAGACAAGGAAAACGGGAAGTAAGCAGATGATGAGATCCTGCACCGTACTAACAATCGCGCAGGCGACGACTATCGCGCCTTCATTCAAGTAGGTGAGCTTGTTCTGCAATCTCCACGCGGGATCGAACAGATGGAAGTATCCGATGACGGGAGAGTACGTAAATATGATAAGGAGGGTGAAGAGAATTCCGTAAAGAATGCAGAATACGATCATGCCGTATACCCATTTTACGAAGCTGTTCTTGAGTGATCCTGTCATGCGTCGGTAGAAACAAAGAATTGAGACCTTTATGAAGGTTGTGGACACCAAATAAGTAATTTCGATAGCCATCGTGATCTGGAACGCTTGTCAGACTTATTTAAACATGTTTTAATGGCGTATTTACCTCTCGAGTAGTGATGTGAGTTCGATCAGTTTGATCCCAGGCATGCCATTGAAAGCCAAACACGCGAACAGCTACACCCATTAAGCAGTTACCAAAATCTAGGGAGATGGATACTCACCTAACACAGCAGAAATCGTAAGACCAATCAACGGGAACATAGCGACGGTCATGAGAAGGTCGTCCACGCCTGCATTCTTGGCAACTGTGAGGCGCGCCCACATTCGCAGAGCGTAGACAATGAATGTGATGGCCAATACGATGATCAGTGCTATTGGCGCTTCCCAACCACGTTCTTCTGGATCCACGTGGTTTGGCCTTGGCCATGATTTCAAGACCTCTGGAGGCGGATGGAGACCTCCATCGCGAGCAAAGAGAGCATCGGCGACGGCGGCAATCCCTCCATCGCGGACGAGAAGGTTGTCTGCCACCGCACTCAGACCAGCCACACTTGGCATGGTGGAAGTTTGCGGGTCGATGAAAGTAGTATCGTGATGTATGTCAGAGGAGGTTCATTGAAGGGAAGGATTGCAATCGATGCAGGTGCAGGGTATGAGCAAGGTCTATACGCATTTGAAAGGAGCCTCCAAGTGCTAATAAGGCATCAGTGGGTCAGTATCATTCCACGCGGCTTTAGTTCAAACGCAAGTGCAGTGGACCGCCTAGGCACGCCACATGCGTTGAACGCGGGACAGCTTGGCGGAGCGAGCATGTGTGTGTGGAACAGTGCGCGGTCCGAGCAAAGCTAGCAGGTCATTGCCGACACAAGGTCGCATTGGGTCAGTATCGAGCGCATCTTTAGTGACCTTCGATGAAGTTTCTGTGTTCGTTGGCTTAGTGTTGATGTGCATTGCCGAATTGAACCCTTCAGTCCTGAATTGACGATCAGTGACAACGAAGACAAGGATGCGATGCACGTTTTGCTTCAGACCAGGTTGTTAGCTTTCCCAGACTGGCCGAAAAGCCCACCAGAAATGTTGCCAGGCTGCTGGGACAAACGACTAATGCACGAATTCCAGAGCCGGTACCACTTAAAAAACGTGCTGGAGCATTTAGCTGCAGACAATTTAAACTTTATTATGTGTGTGCGTGCTTGATTGATGTGTGCGGAAGTCGGCGAAAAAATACGTTTCGGGCATGTTACCCGGCGAAAGAACAAGCATGCGGAATTAGTGCGGTGCCTGACGATCGGTGGTAGAGGATTTCAGAATTCGTTGAGCGGGCAAGATCAGCCTAGTAGGCCCTAACCACGTGGGCGAGCTGCATGGAAACCTCGTGGCGTTGTGGTGTTCGCTATGCGCCGCTTCTACATGCAGACATTCCGGGGCTTGCTTCCAGGTGCTCGGCATGTACAGCGGGCTGAACGTCGAAGTTCAGCGAAGCCCACTTCCCCAGGTTCCTCGATGCTTTGGTGGGTTAAGTCTGTGCAGCGATGTGCTCAATGCCGGAGTCGATCATGAATGATCCACGATCTGTGGGCATCGTCACGAGAGCAGCCCCGCATCTACGATCTCATGGCCCAAGGGTTTACTTCGGTGGTAAATACCATGGCTGAGCATAGTGATAAGAGATGGTGATCTTGGTGTCGCCGATTTTGAGCGTTCGGATTTTGACATCCGGTCAACAACGTCGAACACAGCGTTGCGAGACGGCCTTCAGTCTTGAGCACAATGGCTGGAATATTATTGCCTGACAGCCCGCAATAGTCGTCACTTAGCAACTCTTGCTCAAAGCTACGAATCAGTAGAGTGCAGGCGCATTGAGATGCCCGACCATTGGCAGCTGTCCGCTTTCGGCATTGTTACCCATCAAATGTCTTCGGCCAAGGACGCCCAAAGGTGGTGGACATGACTACTCGCTATTTGGTTAGGCAAAAATAGAGTTTGCCGTAAAGCGGGAGTTCCCACTGAGTAGCTGCAGGTGGGAGATCAAAGACCATCGCCAACGCAATGGAAAGGACCTGGACTGCGTCATGAAAAAGCTGGGTGCAAATCGAACGCATTGCTCTCGCGCTCGAATTGATGGAACAGACTCGGCCCGTCGTGGAGACAACTTGCGCCAGGCTTTGGCCTAGAAGGCCAACTCCCATGGCGGCGGAGGTTCTTTCTGCATTGGTCGGTCCGTGCGTGCCGAAGAAGCCCCTGCTTCCGGTGTGGCGTCGGTGAGCGATGTTCACTTGTCGTTCCCTCCCGCACCTCCGTCCTTGCGCATGTCACTACTCATTGACCACGCGTTGGTGGTTCCAATCCGTACATATCTCCGCCGCTTTCGGTAGCATCGAGAGCCACGTTTTCTCTCGAAACCATTATTGCCCCAGCTTACATCTTCAACAATCGCCCACGATTGCGGTTGTTGCTACGAGACATTCATCGTAATCTGGCATTGGAAGATTTACTCATCAATGATGATCACTGAACATCGCAATGTCTGCACGGGGTGACATGTCGGCCTAATCAATAGCCGCGAACGCGTGACACACCAAGACGCTTCAAAGAACGTGGCAAGCCTTCCATGCATATGCCCCAGATTCTAAGATCCCGAGACAGCGAAGTGGCGTCCTTCGCAATCCAGAGCTGAAACCTACCCGCAGAACAGGAGGCATACACACTTTGTAGGCAGTGGCTTTTGTCTGGCGGTGAGATTGTCGGGACCGAGTCCAATGTCGGCAATTGGCGTCGGTTGTGGTGGCATGTCACTGACACCTAACCGAACTTCTGGAAACTCAATATCAAAGCTCGCGGCAACCACTTGTCAGAAGCCACTGTCTCGGGTTCGTATACAACACCACAAACTGCAGTCTTAGATAAGAAGCCGATTGATGACATTCTCAGCCATTTACCAGCTAAAAGCTTAGGTGGCGTACGTTAAGAGCTTGGGAGGGGCTCCATACTTCTGGGGAGCTCGAGCTCTGTCTGCCCTATACGCCATTGCTATCAATCGCTGCTTGGACGAACTATCCACGACGGGATTAGCATTGCCTAACCTCTCACCCCTTTTCCCAGTGTTACACCGGCAAACTGCTCGGAACACACGGTACATCGCAAGCAGATCACCCACCCGAACTTCTTTGGACTCGACTAGCAATCCATCGTGATCTTGTTGACCATACTTCTAGTATTGTAAGCGAGGTCACGGCCATAGGACGTCCAATGCACACATTTCGATAGCCTCCCGGCTACCTTTTCCCGCATCGTTCTCCAGTGATGTGCCGCCTGTGCACGACTCAGTCGAGCGAGCAGCTGCCTTCCAAGCTTGGCCCATGAAAGTTGTAGGCTATGCTGAAGACCTGGCCTGTAAGTCGTCGAGCCTCGCTCATACAAGCTTCTACAGTATACTTCCATTATTCCTCTCAGCCTTCGAGACATGTATCTAGTGTACTTAAGTTGAGCTGGCATTCCAAGGATCTCGAGAAGTATCACAACATGTCTAGATTGGCCTTCGGAGTACCTGCGAGGTAAAATTCCCATCATTACTCACCCAATCATAGATCGTTCCAACCTCAAGTTCTCACAAAGTCCAAACCCCCCCGCCCAGTCCTCTCCAATCTTCCCCTCATACTCTTCGCTTGATCTCCAATTTCGCTCCATCTTCCTACTTTCAACGTCTCTTGCTCCCACCCATTCATCCTCGCAAACAATACCGCCAGCACTGAATTTCTCCACAATCCGTCCTTTTCACCCCGACTCAACACTATACTCGCACCTAACAGCACAACACCCATGAGCACCACCACGCCAGGCAAGATCAGCCAAGGCCAAGTTACGTGAATATACGTCTCCTCGCGAAATGCCGTGCCATACACTACGGTCCCGTTCCTCCCATCGCGAATCTTATTCGTCATGGATGTCGCCATGTTCGCAAAGGTCTGCGGCAGATCTGCTTGCAGATACAGCGCCCTCGCCGTAGCTTCCTGGTTTGATGTGTTCAAAAACGTACCTGCGAGCCAGCCCGCAAGCGTAGTATGATCATTTGCATTGATGGTAAATGTGCGGTTTGGGCCATCGAAATCGGGTGCTACGACTTCGAACGGGAACATGTCTTTGCTATTGATACTGTTGACTTTGTTCGGCGTGGTTAGGGGCCAGGAGTGGACATCTGGCGTAGATATCGACCCGTTGGATACGTTGACGGAGGAGTAGCGCTTTGCGCACCACGAGAGACGGCATTCAAAGGATTCGGGGTGCTCGTACGTGCCGAAGGTGGTGGCGTCGGACCTTGTGTTACTGTTGCTGATGCGGATTATGCCAGTGTCGACCAGCCAGTCGGTCCTGTTCCTGGAGTTGCCTGTATCGCCTTCTCGTGCGATTGATTTGAGAGTTGTCGTGCGTTGGCCACCGGAACTGCTCCAATACGTACTGGACAGCTTCCAACGAGAAGGAAGGGTGTAGTTACAGGATTGGCCGCCGCCATAGCTGTTTGGTGAGCATGTCGCGTTTACTTTCTCGGTGACGTTTGTGCAGGAGCTGCATATTCCAAGGGTGTAAAAGGTTGGCCATGTACAATTGGCCGTCATACACGTGAAGCTCACCGGTGAGTCGAGGGTGTAGAGTCCATTCATGACTGCGCCTTGCATCGCCCAGTCGACATTCTTTTGGCCAGACTGTGTCACTCCGCCCATGACGCCTGTGTCATAAACCTGCGCAGTCGATATCGTCGCCCGAGGGCCTGTCGTCATCGGTACAGAGCGCAGCGGGAAAGACAAAATCTGCTGTGCAAAGGGATCCAGCGCCAGAGCCAAAATTGTCAAAATGGACGCCCAAAATGCCCATCCCGCTCCGCCGCTTCGGTGACCAAACGCTTCCTTGATGTTTAAGCGCATGATCAATTCCAGAGCACCTAACGGACCACGACTCGCATCGTCAAAAATCTGAATGTCGTGCAGCGACCGGGTCGAATTGCGAAGATAGAGCCATTTGATCTGCGATATACATGCGGCTACAGCGAGCATGAGACTTGCCTTCGAAACGGTGGCAAGGGTGGAGATGAGTGCGTTTGGCGCGATGGCAGAATGCCATGAGGATAGCGCTTTATCTTGAATGATGAGGAGTGTGACAATAATGGCAATGAAACACGCCAGACTGAGAAGTACGCTTCCTAGCTCCCACCACCACCAGTCGCTCAAGCGGTTGACCAACGTCGATGACTGCCTTGCCTTGCGTGGAGGGCTTTGAGTCTCGTCTTTCGCCTTTAAAGAGCTCGAACTCAGACTGAAATGTGATGGAGTAGGCTGTCGTTGAAAGTCTGCTACATCTTCGCCCTGGTGATGGTCATGGAGTGGTTGCTTCACATCCCTATGTGAAGCTGAGGATGGCCACGAGATAGGAGACGTGGGCGGATAGCTGAACCCATCCGATTCGTGAGGCTGCAACCAGGGATCAAGGTGAGATCTATCGTGCTCGTCGTCGCGAAAGGTAGCATGTTGTGTGTTTGTGTAGGGGTGCTCATCGCTGCTGTTAGGCACGTGTTCGTATCGCGTTGGGTTGATTGACATATTGCTCCCAGGCGGCTGAATCCTCCGCAGAGCCACCAAGCTTAATGGTGCGCGCAAGGCTGGATTATGTTCAGAATTCAGGGTGTGGGGATGGAGAAAACTTGCGACTCTTTTGGCCCCCAACGCAATTTAGGCCCCCATTTCGCTGGCTGGACGCCTAGGTCGCACAGCCTCTTCAGCTGCGAATCGGAAATTGCAGCGCAGCCCATTTCCAAGGCTTGGGGTGGATGCTGTACAGGCCTATTACGGCTGCGCTCACAATGTAGGAGTTTCCGTCCCGGAATTGAAGCTTCTGCACACATTCAATTTCGAGATGCGCGTTCGACGTCCCCTTGCTCATGCAATGGAGGTGCGACTGAGCGTGCTTACAAGTCAAGCGAATGGGCTGAGAAGAGATTTGGTTATAATGCTTTGGTTCCGTCTCTACCATGCTGTCTCCTCCTACTCACTGCCACTCTGTTCTACACCCGCTCCTTGATAGATAAGTGCACCTCTTTGAAGACCTTACTGTTAGCATAAAGTGTGTAGAGACCAGCTTGCCATGCATGTGATGTTCGGTGCGCAAATATCACAGAAAGGCCTCGTATCAAGCAAACGTGATTTCTGCAGCAGGTTTCAATGATGCTGTGTTAGTGTCAGAAGGAGTCATCAAGCACGCCTTGAGCAGTCCACAATCATAGAACAAGGGACCAGAAGCTCGAAACCACAAGCTGAGTCGATGCATGCGACCATGTTGCAGAAGACGCGTTGAAGTCGGTCGGCAAGCTAATACATGATCATTGCGACTTGAGAAGACCTGCATGTTAGCCACGTGGCAGTCATCACCGCAAGAAGAGATCTAAGACTGTTAACTTTTGTACATGAATCTGTGCAGACGACATCCGTGGAACGGAAGAGACTCGCTGGTCCTATGGACTATTAGCAGCCCGTGTCCTCCGCTTCTAAACGCCGAGTCGAAAACGCCAGCAAAGCTAGGCCACTTGGAAGAACCTAGGGAACACGTGTAAGATGTGATCTGGACCCTCGGAAGTTGATGGGCATACCAACAGGTTTCCAGGATCCAACGAACAACCGGGAGCCCGTGCTCTGAGTCGTAGTAACCATCCTCCAGTCCCTGCACCAACATGTGCTGCCATTGCCATCGCAAACCAATCGTCGCAAAACAATCCAGTCGAGTTGCTGATATGCCTCAAGCCAGTCGACCGAGTCGAGAGATATCCAAATCGATAGTGTCCTGCGGGGCAGTCAAGGTGATGAAGTCTGAGGCAGAGGACGCTTGCCCCAGACTCCATCGTGTCTCTTCATTATCTTAACGTACCTCTCGAGAGTCAGGCCAAGGGCCTTAGAACCGACTTGCAGCGGCACCCCAGAGAGAGTTGTAGATCTTATCCACAACATAGGAAGCGCGAATGGTGCGGTGGTTGAAGCCACGACCATTGAGACCTTGAAGAGCCTTCTCTCCACCAGAGACTGAGTCGAACTTGACGTAAATATCACCCTCTGTGTTGGGATCGACAGCCACGTGAACAACTTTTCCATACTTCTTGTCGCACTCGTCCTTCACCTCGCGCTCGAGATCAGCGGTCCAACTGTGACCAAAGTTTTTCAGCTCCCTGTATCAAGTTAGCAATTGATCTCTGGGTAGATGAATGGGACTATCGTACTCGTCAGCATCAAAGGCGTTCTCAATCTTGATACACTTAGACGCCATAGGCTTGTCCACAATAGGAGCACGAGGCTTGCTGATGACTGGCTGGGCGCCCTGGGCAGGCTGAGCATCATCGCGACGAGCTAGCGCATTCATCAACTTGCTACGATCGTAGGTCTTGAAGTTCACTCCCGCAACGTCGGTGTCGTCCAAAGCTGATGCGCCGCTAACGCCACGGTCGTCCTTGCTGTGGGTGCGGTCAAAGACGCCGCCACTGCCTCCAGCGTATGCGCCACGTCCGCCGGCACCGCTGAACGCCGAGCCCTGATAGCTCTGGGCTTGCTGATTGAACGTGCGCAGGAGGCTGGCAGTAGACTCTGGGGTGAACTTGTCGTTGCCGAGACCGACGCGAATCTGACGACCAGCGAGCTCAAAACCGTTCATCTCTGCAAGAGCATTCTTAGCGTGCGAAGGATCAACGAACCTGTATCAAATGTTAGTGTAAGATCTACCTTCACAGGTGGGTGACATACTGAACAAACCCATAACCCTTGGAACGACCAGGATTTGCCTCGTCGCGCTGAAGAATGACCTGCTCGAGTTCACCATAAGGCTCGAAAATCAGCTGGAGGTCGGCCTCGGTAACGCTGAAGTGAATGTTGCCAACGTAAAGACGATGGAAGGGTGCGCCGTTGGCACCTGGAGCAGCACCACCTTCGGAGGGGCGAGCAGCGCGGTTCTTCTCGGCTTCGGTAAGCTGCGCGATGATTGGGACACCCTTGAGCTTCTGACCAGTCAGCTCGAGAGCTTTGGGAACAGACTCTTCTTCCTTGAACTCAACGTAACCGACGCTGAGCGATAATTAGCATGTGTCTCAAGTGGATATAGGGAGAAGCTTACCCTTTGGATCGACCGGTGACGCGATCCTTAACGATCTGGGCCTCAACGACTTGACCGACGGCCTCAAAGAAGGCGCGCAGATGGCGAGTTTCGGCGCGCTGAGAGATCTGCTGCACAAAGATGGTGCGCTTGTCGCGGTCGTCCTCGGTAACCTCAGGCTCGGGAGACTTCTCGCGCTGGCTTACACGCCGGTCGCCGCCACCACGACGGTCTCGGGACCTATCGCGGCCGCGCTCACGGTACCTGTCTTCACGGTCACGCCGAGGGGAACGAGAGCGAGCACGGCCACCGCCGCTGTAGTAATCACCTCCATCTCCACGATCGCCTCGATCTCCACGGCCTCCACGACCTCGGCGGTCTCCACGGTCGCTGCGATAGCGGTCACGCGAGCTGCTGCGCCGGTTCCTATCACGATCGCCTTCATCTGTGTCAGCTCTGCTCGATCGAGGACGGCTTCCATCTCTCCGCCGATGGTCCCTGTCTCGACTCCGGCGACGGTCTCCATTGGACTCACGATTGCGGCTCCTATCACGGCGGTCTGAACGTCGGTCGCGGTCGCGGGGGCGATCGTCACGGCGGCTGTCGGTGTCGCGCGCCTCGCTGCTGGCATGGCGGGAACTAGCTTTAGTTTCGACCTCGCGCTGGGCCTCTTCCAGCAACATATCGATATCTTCGGCGGAGGCCATGGCGATTTGAGTCCTAGGAATCGTTGAGTTGTATCGATTGAATTGTGTGTGCAGTCACGGTGAAGTGCGAAGCAGTTGCGCGGAGCTGTGTGGCTCGAATACTGGATTCAATTGCTGTACTGCAGACCGGGTAGACAGCTGCGCTGCAGTGATTTCTGTAGCAATGACCTGACCGTCTTGCCCCTAGATCGCGCTCGACTAAAATCTGCTTGGTTGAATTGTGCTGTCGCGGGCGATTGCAGTGGTTGAAGTGGGGTGAGGGCGAGGGAGGCGGGCTTGCGACAAGTCTTGAAAAGGTGCAGCAGCTAGTGTGCCAAGCAATGACTAAGCAAGGCTGCAGCAACACGTGCGCCCAGATCTGGCCTGTGCGTTTGCCGGGCTTTTCCTGGGCTTCACAGAAGAGGCAACTGCACATGGACGGTGACACGTGGGTGGATGTAAGGGTCTATTAGGATTATGTATGTAAAACAGTGCTGGTATCATTTTGATGACATGGGCTGAGATGCGTTTCTACCAGTTGCGCCGTGTCAACAACAGCCGTGCATGTCAATGCTGGGGACTTGTACAACGTGGAATTCTTGCGTGCGTATGAGCTCAAGTGCTCTTGACAATCTTTGGCGGGCTCATCTCGAGCTCTGTGCCAAAGACCCAGTCCCAGAAGCGGCTGGTAACACCGAACCCGTTCTGGTAGTCTGCGAAATGATGCTTGAGATGATACTTCTTGAGTTCCTGGTAATACGCAGGTAGTCTGTGATCGTTAGCTGCGTGAAGGGATGTTGTTTCGGTTGCACGTACTTTTGATGGTGCAGGAAGTAATGCGTCATATCGTAGCAAGTGTAACCAAATACGCCACCGCAATACGCAGCCGTTGCCGCATACCAGTTCCAGAAGATTACTGCGTGCGCAAATTTCCAGAACGGGGCTGCAAGAACGACGAATAGCGTAGGTGGCATCACCAACCTATACTTGTCCATGGGAAGGTAGTGATGAATGCCGTGAAGTAGGAAATGCAGGGTGAGGCCAACTCTGTTGTTTGGAAGATGCCTATTGTGTGTCAGTAATTTGTCGCCATTGTAGGTACGAGCTGACATACTCATCTAAATGGAAGAGACAACGATGGAGGACGTATTCGATGATGGTCCAGAACCCCAGTCCAAAAGCCCAATAACCGGCAGTCGCTTGCGTGTTCAAGCCGCGCATGGCTATGCTGGTGCCGATAGTAACACACGGCCACCAGATCGTAGGCACAACCCACCAGGGAGTCTTGCTGAGCGGCTCGAGGAAATTGCCGAACAAAGGCGCGGAGTCGCCGCCCTTGTAGTGCCGCGGCCGGTGCACTTGCTCCAGGTAGAAGTCCTTGTCGAAGCCGCCATTCCACACCTGCATCAAGAGGGGCTTGCTGAGATCCAAAAACTTGTGCTCCTTGTAGTCGCGGTCTGGGTCTGTCTCTCGTGACAGGTCTTCGGCCGACGACATACCTGTCGCGACGTATAGCGGCTTGCCGTCTTGTGCCATGCTCTTGAGTTCTGCCTTGCCCGCGTCCGAGGGTGGAAGAGGGACAATCTCTGCGGGGTGTGCACTCTTTGTCGCGCCATTGATGACAGGCTCGGTGGCCATGAATCCGACAAGACACTCGTCCAGGATCTCGTATGCAGAATCAGAGTGCGCATGCGACACCTCATCCTTCAATATGACCTCCACATCCTTGCCGCCGTACTCGAGAATGAGCTCGCCGCCGCCGGGGTGCCCATCCAAGAAGTCCGTGACGTCGTAGACCTTTGTACCAATCGTGACATAGCAAGACTTCTCGTTGTTGTGCGACCGTACTTCAGCGACCGGAATCGTCGGCAGGGTGCGGCCTGGCATTGTCGTGGTCGTGGACATATGTCATCTGAGTACTAGGATAGAGTCTAGGCAGTGGCCTCGTTTCCGATATGGTTCAGGCCGTGTAGATGTGGTGTTGGGGCTGCTCGTGGCGTATGTTGATAGTCGTGGGGGGCGGCGGAGAAAGCTGCGGAACAACAATTGCGACGGTCGCGAAGATGCAAGGACGAAGAAACAGCTTCGACGGACTCAAGAACCGGAGGCAGGAAAAAGTGTACCGGGAAAGAAGCTGCAGGAAAATGTTAGGGAGGGAAAGCGAGCTTGTAGCGGGAAATGTAAGATTCGACAATTGTCAGGAGACGGCGCCGCTAAAATGTCGCCTCGCGGATCTCACCAGTCAATCGCGTGGTCACAGGTGGCGAGACAGACATGGATCTCTTGCCTTCCGACTCTCCGAGCTCTCCGAGACCCTGACCGCCGACATGGAAATTACCAACGACAACATTTCTGCTCGGCCGACCAGACTGCAATCAAACGATGAGCACGCGTCATAGCCGCTTTTTGCCGTGGTATCTTTCATTGTCGTGTCGCAAACAAAGAAGAACTTTAGTATATGGCATTTCTTTGCATTTCACTGCTTTCCACAGGCATCATTTTCCCAAGTACATATGATTCAACACCTGAGGCTCTTTTTGACAAGTCACGCCGCTATGTATGCTTTATTTTTCTTGGAATTCACATGATTCCAATTGATCTCTATCTCTCAAGCCAGCCGGCCAAAGTACAACCTACACAGCCCAGGCAGCTATGCTACTTATTACGCCTGTAGTGCCCTGACGAGCTGGTTAGTGACGACAAGTCCGACAGGTGTAGAGCAGGAAGAGCACAATCAAGGCACCTCCTACACCAAAGACCACGCCCATGATCACAGCTCTCTTCTTATCGTTGGCATTGGGGCCATGAACGACCTCTACTGCCGCTTCATTAGCAAGAGTCTTGTTGTGATTGAAGGATATGGTGCAATTTGACGAGTGTCCTGTCATATTAGTAGGCATGGTCAAGTTCAGCGCCGGCATAACATTGACATCGCACGAATTTGAGTTCTGTAGGTGCTGCTTGTGATGACGCATCATCGTGGTGTTATTAGCGGGCAAACCCAGATTCGGTAGTGGAACTCTGACCATTGACGCAGGGCTGAACTCATGGCTGACTTGATTAGTTGTCGTCGCCCCAGCAAGCACGCGCCCAGAGGGCAAGAAGACAAGACCCAATACACCAAGTGCGACGAAGACGACCGCTGCGACGACCATTGGGACGAAGAGTGCAGGTCTTCGCACGAATGTGTGTAGGCGAGACTCTTTTCGCGGTGCAGTGACAGGTACCTGCGAGTCACCCAGCTCGACGTCGCCATACTGGCGTGCCTTGAATCCGTGCATTATATGACTGGAGGAAGAACCTGTCTTGGCGTCGATGTTACTGAGTGGCTGTAATCAGGAAACTTGGTGTATAGAAGTGCGAAGAGTGGGACCGTTGAATGAGGTGGAAAGCGGGCGAAAAGCTTGGGTAACGAACAAGGCGAAGCGAAAGAAATGGAGCGATCTTATACTGCGAGTTGGAGAGCATTCTGTTGTGAGTTAGTTACAAAGGTTGTTTATCTTGTTTATATGCAGTGTCACTGTGATGGCTTCGTGGTACGATCTCGCACAAAGAGATGCGTGCATGATATGCTAAGAGACGGATGAAGACATCAGGACGCCAACGAAAGCACACATTTCTGATGAGCATATCGTAGCGTGCCGGAAGATTTTCGTAAGTGGCGATTCAGTGTCTTTTCGACGGGAAAGTCGTTAAAAGTATGTCGCAACTTTGACAGAGTGAACGTGGACCTCGCGAGTAATGGAAAGCCTTCCGAACAATGCGCTGCTATCATCCAATCAACTCTCTTCGGTGCTTCGGGTCGATTCGTCCTTATCGCAGCATGTTTCGACTTGGCCAGATGTGAGGGTCCAAGGCGTCAACGGTGCTGCGGATTTGGCGGCTCGCTTAAGCAATTGGCTGTCGTGGCTGCCAGCCTTGCTGGACCCTGGCAGTTGCGTCACCGGCGACCAGGTTGCGAAGCTGCGACTCCCTCACAATGTCAATGATCTGCTCGTCCTCGCCATGTTCCTTGATTTCGCACTGGACGCTGGCCGTCCTGAATCCTCCTCTTTGCATCTTTCCTTGACTATATTACGACGCCCACCTTTGCCGACATTGACATCTCATACCTAACGTAACCATTATTTGACGATTCAACCTGCCAGTGACTGCGCGCATCAGACCCGCAGTCACTTATACCTACCACAATGCGTACGACGAGTAAAGCCAGCCACAGCCATGCTTCTTCGAAAGCGACCTTCTCGGTCGCCCAGCTATGCAGCGCGATCTTCTTGCTTTCTGCGCTACCCATAGTCGATGGCCTCCATCACATGGCCACCAAGGCTCCGCGCAAACTGCAGCGGAGGAAATTGGACATTACACCGCTACTTGTCACCAATCGTTGCCCCGAGAATATCTGGCCCGGTATCTCAACACAGTCTGGAAATGGGCCAAAAGACACCGGGTTCAAACTTGAGCCGGGAGAGACCAAAAACCAGACAGTGTCGGAAGACTGGCAGGGTCGGGTTTGGGGCCGGACGAATTGCACTTTCAACAGCGACGGTACTGGTCCAGCCGAGGGTCGTGGAAAAGCCTGCAAGTCGGGCGACTGCAATGGTATCCTGAATTGTCAAGTGGGTGTGAGTGCTTATGTTTCTCTTCCGTCAACCGGCTGCAGCTAATGTCTTTCAGGGTGATGTCCCAGTATCGCTGGCGGAGTTCACATTCGATGCCGGCGATGGACATACGTACTACGACATCTCGCTCGTCGACGGATACAACGTTCCCATGGCTATCGTGTTGCAGCCTCTCGAAAATGTGACACTTGACGATATCCCACCCAATCTCACCAATCCCTCCTGTCAAGGCACGGCTGGACTCCTGGCATCGAAAGGTTACAACCCGTATCCAGAATATCCTACGTTCCTCCGGACCAATAGCTCATACCCTCTGCCGTTCGACGGAGAAGTAGACGAGAAGCAAATATCCAAGTGGTGTCCCTGGGACTTGCAGCAGTCTCCTCCAGACAAACCCGGCGACGGCGTTTACCCATATCCAGATGACAACATCGAGCGACCGCAATTCAACCCATGCTTTTCGGCATGCGCAAAGAACAACAGGCCGGAAGACTGCTGCACAGGGGAATACAATTCCGCAAGTAAATGCAGGCCTGGTGACTATTCAAAGAACGTGAAGGCGGTCTGCCCAGACGCCTACAGCTTCGGTTTGTTACACCCCGCTTCCATTTCTACCACCGGCTAATAACATGTACATTAGCTTTCGACGACCAAACCTCCACTTTCATCATCCCTTCTGGCGCTGGTATGGAAGTCGTCTTCTGTCCTGGCGCCCGCTCAACAAACATTCTGGACACAAGTATGGAAGAGATGCTGCAACTGGCTCAACAAGGCAAGGTGGACAAGCAGGCAGCGCTCCTTCTCAAAAGAGCAAGACAGGAGATGTTCAAGAGAAGTGCGGCAACAAGAGCCAACCAGTCGGGTTGCACCGTACTGTTGGTAGTTTGCATGGCATTGGCTATTTTCGCGGCTTCCTTTTTTGAGTAGTCAGTGGGATGAGGACCTGATAGTGGACCTTACTTGGACAGTTCTATACCCTTTTCTTTACCGTGTGCAATGCACGATTGCGTCGCAGATATTACTTCTATCCTTGAACAGTAGTTCGTTGCCCTCAACAAGACGTTGCTGGCGCCATCTGGCAGTCTGGAAAGCGGCTACGTGCATCATGCATGAAGCCGCCCAGACTTGTGTGCTGCTAATCATCCGTCGGTGTCTGCTCCTCTTGGGAAGGTCGCGAACAAGATGGGAACGGAGCAACGAGAATGCCATCCAGAAACCGCTTCTGTATCTTCAGAGACTTATTATAGCTACTGCCGAGTGGGAGTGACCCACGCAATAGCACGTGCGCGGCACCATCCGCTGTGGTAACTATTTAAGCGCTAAATTGTTTGCGTAGAGGGGGAGCACGTGTCGCCAAGATGCATTGCTTGAAGTCATACAGGAATAGATCGACATGGCTCTGAGTGCTCTGAAGAGAGGCGCAAGATCGAGGAACGTAGAGCAGCGCCACACGAGCATCCCACGCAACCTGGGGCCAACTCCTTCGGAATGCTTCTGCCGTCCCGCTGAGCCCTATGACAACGCCTGATTTCGCGGCTGCATGCTCATTTAAACACGGAGAAAGCTACACCGATCTGATCACGAGTGTTTCGCCGCCTGTAAATACCGCGTGGCCTCTTTTAGGCGGATGGTAACGCAGTGTCGTGCCCCATTGCTCCGAAGTAGTACCCCAAGCTATGCCGCTTTGGGCGCGGGCCCTTTCCTCCGCGTACCTTTGGGCACTTTCATGGATCCTCGACTCTCGCGAGTACGCTCCAACACGGCAACAGACGCTCCGGCTAAGCCCACCGTAAGAATTATATGTGGGATGGACCCTTCGATGTCATGACGGACGGTTCGCTGTTGGTTTTTGTTTACCCCGCTTGTCATTGGGGAAGTCCTTCGTTTCAAACATTGACCTGAGGAAACTCCGCACGCGACCGAGGCGCAACATTATGACGAACACTCAAGCTCTTTCAACCTTCGCTTTGACGGAAGGATGGTCCTTCAAGCAGAAAGATGATACCGCTGACAATGCCTGGCTCTCCGTCAAGAAAGTTCCTACCAATGTCCATCTTGACTTGATTGAGCATGGAAAGTACGTCTAGGCAGATGCGCAACCACAATTAACCTCAGCAAGTTGAATTGACCCTTCCATTAGAATTCCAGACCCTTTCTTGGGCTTCAACGAGCTCGAGGCAGAGTGGGTCGCAGACAAAACGTGGACTTACAAAGTCGAGCTGCCTCAGGTACGCGAAGCGAAGGATGGCAAAGTCCACGTGTTGGCGTTCGATGGGTTGGATACCTTCGCGACCGTCAAACTCAATGGAGAGACCATACTCGAAAGTGATAACATGTTCATTCCGCATCGCCTCGACGTCACCAAGAAGCTACAGCCTGGCTCAAGCAATGTCCTCGAGATCGACTTCGCATCAGCAAGGCTAGAGGCCATCAAGATCAAGGAACAGCATCCTGAGCATAAATGGGTGGGCTTCAATGGCGACATGGCGAGATTGGCAGTGCGGAAAGCGCAGTACCATTGGGGCTGGGATTGGGGTCCAATCCTTAACACATGTGGTCCCTGGCGCGAGGTCAGATTGGAGACCTACCAGTCGCGAATTGAAGACCTACGCGTCGATTACAAGCTTGACGACAGCTTGAAGACTGTTCAAGGAACCATATCAGCGCGTGTCGAGGGCTCCTCGGCGGACAAAGTGGCCCTGGCGGTGTACGATGGTGATAGACTGGTCTTCAAAGAGTCAGCGAAAGTCAGCGACGGCGCGGCCAAGGTCGAATTTCATGTGAACAATCCAAAGCTCTGGTACCCTCACGGATATGGAGAGCAGCCGCTCTACACTGTGGTTGCCACAGCCCTGGCCGGCGATGTTGAAATACACGAAGCGAAACGTCGTACTGGCTTTCGGAAGGGTGCATTGATCCAGGAGCCGGACAAGGTCGGAAAGACTTTCTTCTTTCGCGTCAATGGCATCGACGTATTCTGTGGTGGCTCGGACTGGATTCCGGCCGACTCATTCACACCTAGGGTGACAGAGGAGAAGTATCGCAAGTGGCTGGAGATGATGGTGGACGGTTACCAGCTAATGATCAGGTGCGCAATTCGTCCTAGTCCAATCGTCTCGTATTCGTATATTGCTGCTAACCATCAGCTAGGATTTGGGGAGGTGGCATTTGGGAGGAAGACATCTTCTACGACATATGCGACGAGCTGGGGGTGCTTGTCTGGCAGGACTTCATGTTCGGCTGCGGCAACTATCCCGCATTTCCAAAGATTCTGCAATCGATCAAGGAAGAGTGTGTTGCAAACGTGAGCCGGTTGCGTCACCACCCATCTGTCATTATTTATGCAGGCAACAACGAGGATTACCAAGTTCAGGAGTCATTCGGACTGACATACGATTATGAAGACAAAGACCCAGAAAGCTGGCTGAAGACCGACTTCCCGGCACGATACATCTATGAAAAGGTGAGTTGAGGGGAGAGAAAAACAAAGTTGTTGAGCTGCACTGATGTGATTGATGGGACAGCTGCTGCCCGAAGTCGTCGCTGCAGAAAGCCCGCACGTCCCCTACCACCCAGGGTCACCCTGGGGTGATGGGTTGAAGACGTCTAACCCCACTGTGGGCGATATGCACCAGTGGAACGGTAAGTGGCCACTCACAGATTGCACCACTATTTATGCTAATTGTCTACGTAGTATGGCATGGAACTCAAGAAAAGTACCAGATCTTCGACACGCTGGGCGGTCGGTTCAACAGCGAGTTTGGCATGGAAGCCTTCCCTCACATTGATACGATCCGGTATTATTGCACGGACCCCACCCAGCTATACCCGCAGAGTCATATGCTGGACTTCCATAACAAGGCAGATGGCCATGAGCGGCGAATAGCTACTTACCTGGTCGAGAATTTCCGGACCAAAACTGATCTAGAGGTATGTGACATGTGTGTCATTTGCAATGACCATTATGCGATGTAACTGAAGCTTGTCGTAACATGTGGCTGACAATACCCCTTTTAGTCCTTCATACATCTCACACAGCTGTCTCAAGCAGAAGCCCTTATGTTTGGCTACCGAGGCTGGCGCCGTCAATGGGGCCAGGATCGTTTCTGCGGTGGTGCTCTGGTGTGGCAACTCAATGATTGCTGGCCTGTGACGTCCTGGTCGATCGTCGATTACTTCCTGCGCAAGAAGCCTGCGTACTATGCCATGCGGCGGGTCCTCGCGCCCATCTCCGTGGCGGTCAAACGAGATCATTTTGATTGGAGTGTCGTTCATGCGCGCGTACCCAAAACGAGCGACTACGAGGTGTGGGTCGCAAATCAGAAGCAGGACCAGATATTGGCCACTGTGGAGTTGAGATTCATCAGTATCACAACTGGGAAGGAGATCAAGGACAAGGTTGTCAACAAGGACATTAGTTTGGTAGCGAACGGCACAACCGATGTTATGTCCGGGACAATCGACAACCGGAACGAGGAGCCGCACGTCCTAGCAGTCAGGATCTGGATCGACGGTGAGGTTGTATCACGGGACGTCGATTGGCCCCAGCCCCTCAAGTACCTGGACTTTGAGGATCGTGGGCTCGAAGTCGTGCCCGAGGGCGACACGATTGTCGTGCGAGCACAAAAACCTACCAAGGGCCTTGTGTTTGAGGAACGATCGGGAGTGCTCGTACACGACAGCGCCATTGATGTTGTCCCTGGCGACGAGCAGACCATCAAGGTGAGGGGCTTGGGCAAGCAGGATGAGCCGCTAAGATGGACCTATTTGGGCAAAGATTGAGCCTATACACAGGGTGCAGAGTGACTGTGTGGAGGGGCGACACCGAAAACGGCGAGTAGTGATATGATCATGCGACGCTATCGGAGAAGTATAGCATAAGGTTTGGACGGGTCACCAGCTCGCAGTGGAGACGATGCATGCTGACTGGGGAAAAGCTGCGAAATATCGAGTTTCTAGCAAATGAAAGTACGCCGTGAGCAGTTACTCTGGAGTACGGGCGCTATAGGCAGGGAATGGAAAAATGACATGTGCTGGGCTACCTGTGGAGCGGCCAGAAGACTTTCAGGGCGGAGGGGTATATGTGGGGGTGTTATAGGGTGTCGCCATGTACCTAGCCAAATGTATATATTGTGGTCGTCTATCGAACAAGTGTCCTGACAAGGCTAATCTATCGCACGAGCGGCATTGGCTGGCAGGCGTTTGATTTTTCGCAGTAGGATGCACCCCAATGCAACCCCGATCGCAGAACGGCAGCGTGCACCTGTCGCTCCGGCCCACTCGCACTGCGAACCCGGGCGCTGGAGCACAGCTGTCGGCAGAGGATGAGGTAGCGAAACGCAGGCAGGCGGCGCCATGCTTTGGGCGTGTCGCGGCCCTGCGATGATGCGCTCGGCTGCGACTGGCCCGAGCGGACGAGATGCGTGATGTGATGCTGTGCGCTTCACTGCTGCTTGCTTCGCTAGCGGGGCCCCGCCTTGACTGGAACGCAAGGCCGCGGTGAAGGACATGATGTCGCCATGCGTTCGCTGCGCGGCCGGCTGGAGAAGACGGGCGACGGGCGCGGGAAGGATGATCGTCGGCACACACTGAGACAAGATGCAGGATCGGGCGCCGCCAGGCAATCTTCTGTACGGCTTCTCTCTGGCTTCTCGAAGGTGCAAGTTCGTATAGCACAGAAGCATCACGCAAGGCCTCAATCTCGCTTGGCTGCGCGCCTCTCATCTTCCCGTCCACCCGTCTTAACGGTCGCCTGCGGTTCCCTGTCATGCTGCACGCCCTGGCCGAGGCCTATAATGCGGGGACTAATGTCTGTGCAGCGCGGCCTCTGCCTTTTCGCTAATGTCACGACCTGCGAGTGCGTGGGTGTGTGTCCACGGGTGCCAGCAAGCGTCATGAGGGCCGCGCTGCACTGACACTGGCTTCTCTCTGGTACATGCCTAGCCGTTCTGTAGCGCCCATTGCGCCCAGTCCCCTTCCCAATCTGTAGCCTGTATCAAGCAATGCTTAAAGGCAAAACGTAACGGACATACAGCTGGACCGTCCGCATATGCGCATCGCCACTCTACTACCGGACCCTCATATTGGCGATCCTGCCACTCCTGCCGGCTCCTCAACGCCCTTCATATTGGACTCTGAGTACCGACTTGCTGGACTGCACTCACACAAGCACCTTGAGCAGTTCCTTCCTTCCACACCGGCGTTTGGCCGACTTACACCCGTCCATTACAACCGCGGCAAAAGACTGCGTTGCGATCGCTCCAGGGCTTTTGAACTTGCGTCAGCTCACCGCGAGGAAAGCGCTGTTGACCCTCAAGAGAGTCCTCAAAGCCACTCTGAGCCATGTTCCACACTTTTCAATCTTCTGTCGGGCTGCGGTCGCCTGGTGCAGATACCGATAGCTCGGGCAAACCCTCACGTCCGCCAGGCTCGCGCCGCATCTCAACCAGCAATGCTTGCGTCGAGTGCCGAAGAAGAAAAATTCGCTGTGATGGCACGCAGCCATGCGGGCAGTGCCAGTGGTACCAGCATCCCGAGGTGAGTCGATTCAAACTTCCTGATCTTGAGGTCCCTGGCGGAGCTGATTCCGGTGCTAGGCTTGTGGATACTCAAAACCGGCGCAGAGAGTAGTGCCCAGCAGAAAGTGAGTAGATCGAGTCCTGAATAACTCGAGTGCATTTTTCATACTTTGATGTGTTTTGCAACAAGTCCCGAAGCTGGATGTTTCAATCACGAGATGACTGTGCTTCAAACAGCGTCTAACTTTGAAATTACTGCGCTCTTTCGAGGATTTCACTGACCAGATCACAGGCTGGTAGACAAGCTCTCAAACAACATCGAACAGTACAAGGCAATCCTCACCAAACTCTATGGCTCTAAAGATCTTGAGTCACTCGCCAAGCTCCCGCGAGAGGAGCTACTGGAGATGGCTCTTTCCTCGCCAGCGCCCATTTCAATGACCTCTCCCTCCTCCGGATTCGATGGGCGCGCCTTGTCAGAAGTCCACACCGGCTCTGATGGTGCAGAAAGCCTCGAAGCACTGGAACAAGCACCACCCGAAGATCCCTTCTGGGACGAAGCACGAAAACATCAACTCCGCGTGCAGGGCATCTCTGACGACGTTAATGGTCTTTCGATGTCCGTAGACCGCATGTCCTCATACGTGGGCATCTCGTCCGTCACAGCAGCACTAAAGGTTATCATAAGATGCGCACCGCAAGCTCGCCCTCTCATTACACAGCAGAACACTGAAACCACACTACCAAGCCGAGCAGGATCTCCTCCGCCAGAGCTTACCGACAATAGTCCTCTGGCACTGCCATCATCCACACATGGCCAAGAGCTGCTCGAGAGCTACTTCGACCGAGTGCATCCGTTATTTCCCTTGATCGATGAGCGCAAGTTCTGGTCTACGTACCTGTACGCCAATCGCAAGGATTCACAATGGCTATGTTTGCTCAACATGGTCTTTGCACTGGGTTCCCTTGCATCGTCTTCGACAGACAACGAGGCACACTACGTCTACTTTAATCGATCACGTCAACATCTATCCCTGGAGTCATTTGGGAGCGGCAACCTCGAGGTCCTGCAGGCGCTCGCGATCATGAGTGGCTTCTATATGCACTACCTCAATCGACCCAATGAGGCACATTCGCTAATGGGCGGAGCTCTGCGCATGGCTACTGCACTTGGACTGCATCGCGAGTACTCGGAACGCAGTGATGTAGGAAAACAGCTTATGCTCCCTGGAGAGGAAGACTCGATATCTCCAGAGATGCGACGGCGCATCTGGTGGAGTTTATTCTGCCTCGACACATGGGCCTCCACAACAACCGGTCGACCCTCATTGGGCAGGATGGGCTCATCCATCACAGTCATGAAGCCTGGAACAGCTCCGAACGCGGTATGCATACTTATTAGCAACAGCGAAAATGTGCATGGCTGACCAAAAACACAGGTTCCGATTATACCGCCACCCAACAGCCCCCAGTACATTGAGCAACTAAAAATCCTACCTTTGATCCACGCTTCCGTGTTCTGCTCGATCGCCACTAAAATCCAGGATCGTCTCGTCGAATCACCGCTCTTGTCTACCGCTGAAACAGCCGCTTATGACGCTCAAGTCCTAAAGTGGTATGAGGAGTTGCCCTCTATCCTTTCTAGTTCGGACGAGCCTTGTCCGGATTTCTTACAGCGCGTTAGGCTGATCATGAAGTGGCGCTACCAGAACATCAGAATTGTCCTCCACCGCCCGTACCTTCTGACGACCGCCCTGCGAAGATGCGTTTGGAGTAGTCTAAACGCAGATGAAAAGGTGGCGGTCGGCAAATGCAGGCTCATTGCATTGAAAACTATTGAAGAAATCAGCCAAGAATGCATGCCGGATCTCATCTCCGGCTGGAACGCGGTGTGGCTTTGCTTCCAAGCTTGCATGGTTCCCCTTGTATCGCTGTTCAGCGACGCAAGTAATCCAGAAGAGGTGCAAAAATGGAAGCTAGCGGTCGAAACAGCTTTGCAGTTCTTCGAATCTGTCCGCGACTACAGTATCGCCGCCAAGAGGAGCGGCGACGCCGTCGCGAAACTCTACCATGTCTACAAAGCGTATGCATCGTCTGCATCACAAACGCCAGCTCCGATGCCAATGCAGATGCCGCTACCCCAGTATCAGACACAGATGCCATACCAGGTCAACACCATGGCCGCGCAGATGCAGCTCAACGCTCAGGTCAACCTCGGGCCTGGACAGGGACAATCGGCGTTCCATTACAACCCTTCTGCACCGACTTGGGGCAATGCCAACGATCCTACCATCCTTAACAACTTCTGGGATGACATGATGTGGGACAATCACCTACCCGATATGTTAGAAACACCTTTTGGCCTCAGCAACGACTACGAATATGCTGGCACTGCACAAGACTCGGGGAATGCCGGTGCTTGCTGGATGCAAGGGAATTGAGTTTGAGCACAGTTCAATGTTTGTTGTCGCCGCTAGCAAGCTTAGCTGCCAACATTTTGCTACCACGGGGCTACTCAAAGGGTCTCTGCTGCACCACGCGACATCAGCCATCGTCGCCCATAGCATGGATTCAGGTGACATCCGAGTCCCTGCGGCAGCGACAAACCGGGGCTACCCTGGTGCTCGTGTGACGTCCAAGAAGGAGCAGATTATCGATCTCGGGTTCGGGTAAAACAATAGCCTCGGCGACGACGATCAAGTTATGTCTAGTGCGTCGCTTCGGTCTCTTCTCGAAGCAAGTCTCTGGTCCCGCGGAACGAGCTAAACGCACGGTGAATGTCACTTACATCCGACGAATTGTCCCCCGATTTTCTTTTCACTTTTTTACTCTACCACAATCGGTGCGCATTGCTGGGTTGCACATTACGTCAATGTCCTCCTTTTTCTGCCGTACTTTCAATGTTGTATAAATATATACCGAAGCACTCCTTTCCTTACCATAGATCAAGGCAACGTTGATAGCAGCGGAGGCGGCGATACCCCACAGTTTGATTTCCGATTGCATGGCTAAATAGACTTTCGTCATTTTATTCACTTTCAGTCCGATGCAGCGAAGACGTGCTGATGCAGGGACACACATGTACATCCAGACGAAAAAGCAACGATGGACACACTGGACGTCCAACAAATACGAGCTAAGGCTATATCAGAGATGTGTTATAGGCTGGATGTTCTATTCTCCACATTCTCGCGACACATATCATCCGAACGCTAAACAAGCTTGCAGGATCGCGAATGCTGCTAAGACCATGGGGCGCATCGCGATTCGCGTGCATGTGTGATGAATGTAGCCGTCAGCATAAGTGTGGACGTTGTGACGTGCATGTGTGGGCTGCATCTCGCAAAGGATATTAGACACACGGATGGATGGATGCCTTGGCAGTATGGAAGAGGCTTGCATGAACGATGGCATGGATCGTCGCCTCGTAGACGGCACTAGCGAATCTGATTACTGACCCTGAAGAACTTGCTAGGCTTGCTTGGATGGAAACCTTATTGTAGCGCGCATGTGACGTTTAATTGTACAGGCGCGGAAGGGCTTAGGAGCTAGTAACGGAACGCGAAGCCAAGGCTTATCGATAACACCAACCTTATGCTCTAATGGGTACGCCAACCGTGGATGTGGACGAGAAGTGACATCTGACAGTAACCCTAGCTATACCTGGAGATCTTGACTTCATATTAGATGCCTTGTAGTTTGAAGGGCTGCTAAACATCACACATGTAGCAGTGAATACTCACCCGGGCGTGAATGGTACACTTGCTCTGCTCCGGCCCTTCCTTTTCCCCACGTGCAAGCTATGTGCTTGGCTACGCCGCCGACGTTCCCCACAATGAGCTTGGCCAGCATGCTACCACACCGCTGTCTGTCCGAGGAGGAGCACTCGAATCCTTCACTCGATCTTGATACACCCAATTTCAGGCAGCATTGTGCAGCAAGCATTGCCCATCATGGCTTCCGAACCTGATCTACATCGCGCCATTTCCATGAAACCACAACCTTGTGCGCGCCCCAGACCTCGTGCATAATTCCATGCGACGACCCCACATGAAACATGAGGGACACGAACTGACCTCACCCCAATGCAGTCCACACCCATCCACACCGCTCCGAGCGCACAGCCAGCCCTCACGTCCACGGCTCCAGCATCCACCAGCATGCCTCGTCTTCCTCCGACGCCGGCGCCACCAAGGCAGGCGGCAACAGCACAGGCGTAGAGACAACGCGCCCGGCCAGCGAACACGACCCCATTGCGCATCGCCATGTCTCGCACCGTACCAGCGAGGACGGCAGCGACCTCGAGAGTCAATCGCCGCCGCAGTACAATGACCCGTACCACCTGTCGGCTGCCATCAAGCCCGAGAGCGAAATGGCGCTCATCCGGGCCAACACGTCGAGGAAGCGCGATGGATGTGGCCCCATGACGCTGAACCGCAAGGCGAGGACCGCGCGCAACATCGAGAAGTTCTACGAGGCGCAGAACGAGAACATTGAGCGTCTGCTCAAGCCCGTCGACGATCACAGGCGCGCAGCCAAGGAAGAGGGCGATGCGAATCATCTCAAGTACAAGATTGCCGTTGTTGGGTCCTTTGTGGCCAACATCATCCTGGCGATTCTGCAGCTGTATGCGGCCATTAGCTCCAAGTCGCTGTCCATCTTCACCACCATGGCCGACTCGCTCTTCGACCCGCTGTCCAACCTCACGCTCATCCTGTGTAATCGCGCCGTCGCGCGCGTCGACGGACGGAAGTTCCCCTCGGGCAAAGCGCGCATCGAAACAGCGGGCAATCTCTGCTTCTGCGCGCTCATGATCACCGTCTCCGTCGTCATTATCGTCGAATCCATCCGCACTATTGCGGAGCACAATGGTCCCGATGTGAATGATTTCTCGCTTCCCTCGGTGATTGCAGTCGCAGTGGCGTTTGCGACCAAGTTCGGACTCTTTCTTTACTGCTGGGCGCTGCGGAATAAGTACAGCCAAGTGCGTATTCTATGGGAAGATCACCGCAACGACCTGAGCATCAACGGATTCGGTGTGTTGACGAGTGTGGGTGGATCGAAACTAGTCTGGTGGCTTGATCCCATGGGCGCCATGATTCTATCCGTCTTGATCATTTTCCTCTGGTCTCGCACAGCGTACAGCGAGTTCCAGCTCCTCATTGGTGTCACAGCAGACACGGGCATGTTACAACACATTACATACATCTGTAAGCTTACCTCCGACGATTTCATGCACGGTCTAGGCTCGTATAGACAGTAAAGGCACATACTGACATGCCCTCCAGCAATGACCCACTCCCCCGCCATCAAGCAAATCGACACCGTCCGCGCATACCACTCGGGACCTCGCCTTATCGTCGAAGTCGACATCGTCATGGACCCAGACGAGACGCTGCGCGCGACCCACGACGTCGCCGAGGAACTGCAGATCAAGCTGGAATCGCTACCGGATGTGGAGCGTGCGTACGTGCACGTCGATTATGAGACTGACCATCGGCCGGAACACAACCTGAAGAAGGAGTTGTGAACTTCGACAGCGGTGTAGAGTTAGCGTGAGTGTTTGAAACACCACCGAGTACAAATGTTGCGAGACGAAATGGACCTGATCGTGTCTTTGTGGACCGATTTATGACTGTACATATACCCAGCTTAGCATATAAAGATTACTGCATTTTCCGAGTATCTGAATCCCTTGAGTGAGATCGCAATGCTTTGTCTATTTCTTCCTCATGTCTTTCCAAAACATCAATCACACCGTTTCCATCAATCACAACATCCCCAAAACCTCCTTCTCACTCTCCTCTCATGTCATTCAATCCCATCTCACCCCATCGCCACTCTACCATCATCCACCCCTTACTCACCAACACCTCATATTCACATCTCACCGCTCCACCCACAACTTCCAACCCACCTTTCCATCTTGCCTTTACTAAATCCACTCATTCCTGCATCACCAATTCATGCCAAATCACCGAAAGAAACTAAAGACTTATCAGCTCCTCCCATTGAAACAGAGAGTACACAACGCCGGCTCGTCGAAATTTTACCCACTCTCTCTCTCTCTCTACAAACCTAATCTGAAAAGTAACTGCGTAATTAGTAACACTTCCTATTTAAAAATCAATCTGGATGGAGGAGTTGTGTGGCATTTCATGATACTGCACTGCTAATACCGCAAAACAAACGAAGAAACGTTTGGCACGATTTGTGTCTAGTTACGACTGTCTTCGGAGTCTTTACTTTTAATATATGACTGCAAGTGCGACAATTAGACGTATTAGACTACGCATACTGTGCAAACTGTTCGTGAATGTACAGTCCTACTATAAAAAGCAGCAGTAGATGAACTATCTGTGCGTATTCAAATTACGAAGCGGAGGACGCTTTAGCATGCTTATGGCATAGGTCCTACCGTAGGTTCTGTGCTTGTCACCGGAGACAATGCCGTTTGCTAGTCATCCAGTGGCACAGTGTGCATCGTTTTGGAGCATGACTTCGTAAGGTTATCTCCACGACAGAAGACTCGCTAGAGCAAATAACTCTCCACCTAACCTCATTGCAGAGCAGCACATGACATGAACTCAAGAGTCTATTTGTGATTATCCATTCACTACAACTACAAACTAGCTGCATGCATGACAAAGGTGGTATGGGACGCCCATTGGATGATGTGGAAACGAATATCTATTCTTCTCCTGGCATAAGCGCTTGGCTTTGCCTACAAAAGTTGGTGCTACATGATTGCTGTGGAGAGGTGCTGTGCGGTTCGAGGGCAGGTGAGGGGTGGGGTATTGTTGCCGCTGGTGTGTCGAATGCTTGTCCGACGCGATCGGGATCGAGACGAGTCGTGGGTGCCGTGTGGAATGTGCATGGGGTCCGGGTGTGGGGGGTTGGAACATGTGGTGAGGATCCTGGTACACTGAGTCGATCACTGCAGATGTTCCAGAACTGTACCACGAAGGTCCTCCTCCTCCAAGAGCTCCTTGACTACGTTCAATCGAAGCTAAGTGCTTGGGGTGATGGTTCAAGTCAAGGACCCTTCAAAGCTGTCGACTCGATGACGGCGCTCGTTATTCGGTCGATCCGGGAGATGCATGGGGGGACGGGCAATAGCTATAACAACAAGTCAGACACATGCTAGAACGTCACTCTTGGTGTGAAGTGCGCTGAGCAGTGTGACATGACCGACTATGGCTCGGGCAGGTGGGGAGGGGGTGGAGGGGGGAGCTTGGCAAAAGCGCGGCTCAAGCCATGACACCTTGGTTACCGCCTAAGGGTGGGATTAGCGGGTGTAAAATATATATTGGGATTGGTCATTCATCTCAAAACGATATGACGGGGTTGCGCTGGAGATGGAAAGGGTGGTAATCCTGGAGTGGTGACGTACCGATTTGGCGCTTGATCTGCTCGCGGGCCCAACGGGCGGTGTCGCGTGTCCGGCTGCTAAAGTCTTGGTTGGCGCGCGCTTCCCTTGCCATTGCGGTGAGGAAGTCGTGGCGGAAATATTCTCTGAATTCGCCGCTTGGGAAGGCATCGCCAAGGTCACCAATGACACCGCACGATGAGCGGAGGAGAGCTTCGGTACGATTGCTGTCCTGTTGAATGCTGCGCAAGAGATCAAAGATTGAGTCCAGATAAGGGACGAGGAGGTTAGTCTTGTTGCTAGTCTTCATCGCAACAATGCAGCCATCCCATGCATCCATGATGCCCTCTCGCAGTGAGGTGATGTAGTCAATCATTTCATAGTTGCCTTCGGTGGTAAGAGTGACTTGTCCTGCTTGTTGGAGGACCTGGGCTACGACAGGTAGGTATGGTTCAAAGGCGCCATGAATTGCGTGGGCGATGTCACCAAAAGACTGCAGAATGGCAGGCTTGAGCTGGTTACCAAGCGCGGGGCTCCGAAGGTTGTTGAGGAGCGAGTTCATAAACGCATCGCAGTACGGCTGCACAGTCTCGCCGAGAGATCGAGTAATGTCAGAGACGAGACCAATCGCCATTGAGCAAAGCGCAGGCTCCTCTTGGTTGTTGAGAGCGTTGTACAAGAAAGGCGAGAAAGCTTCCATGTACTTCTGGAACTCCTCTTCCATGGCAGTTGCGATCGATCCAATAGCAGCAAACACTGTATCCGGAACACTAGACTTGGGTGGCAGCGTGGACAGCAGTTGAAGCAGAATCTGCATGATGCGGTCGGACTGGGGACGAACATCGGTCTCTAGACGTTGCACGATTGACATGACAACGCTAGCCAAGCTGGTCTGCATCTCCTCAAGAGTGAGCTTGTCTTCGACACTGACGACTTGTCCCTGAAGAGCCATGGACTTCTCCAGACGACCGAGGATGACTTCAGTCAGTTGGCTTACAAGGTGCACACTATCGCCAGCGGCGTTGGTGACGAATGAGTTGAGCACCTCGTAAGCAGCGGTCCTCAGCTGATTATCGGCATCGGCACGCTCGGTAACTGTTAAGAGATGCTGAATGCTGTCGGGGAAATGTGGCGACAGTGGATTGGTTTGGCAACCTGGCTCGCCTGCAAAGCGATCCGCAAGATTCATCAGCGACCAGCAGCAGGATGCTGCCATCTTGGGATGACTCGACAAACCGTTGAACAGTGCTCCGATCAGCGGCGCCAGATGCTGTTGAGCATCCAGAGCAGAGGGTACAGCCTCGCATATGCGACCCAGAGCGTAAGCGGCCGAGTCCTTGACGTGGACGTTCGGGTCATCCATCATGCCAATGAGGGTTGGCAGAGCTTGCTTGACAATGGGGTCCAGAACACTCTCTTCTGGGCCTTCCATGATGGCACCAAAGGCTGAGACGGCCGCATCCCGGTAATGCCAGTCTTCGGAGCGGATGAACTTCTCGATAAAAGCAAGAACTGGGGGCATGACGCCACTACCGACACACTGAGCCCAGAGCTGCAGGCACTGGTACGCGGCGCGGGATGTGTTGTACTCGTTATCATCGGCGTCCTCATCCTGCTTGGCAAGAAGGTCGAGTAGAACCGGGACAACTTCTTGTGTAGCAACACGAGCGAAGTTGAAGTACTCTCTTAACTCAGTAGAGCCCTCAGCTTGTGCTTGTGTGTTATCATCCTCGATGGCAATCTCCTCCTCGCAGACTGTGCACCAAAACTCAACGGCAAGCTTGGCAACGTCCTCTTCGTCGCTCTTCATGCCCTGGATGGTGAGGCCAAAGAGGGCCTTCTCCATGTAGAAGCGCATCTTGTCGTAGTAGAGACCCATGATGCGGTTCAGGCAACCATATGCCCCTTGCTGGATGCGGTTGTCGTCGGCTTGTGTTGCTTCGCAGATGACTTGCATGATGTAGTTGCGCTCGCCCTCATTATCGAAGTTGGACCGGACAAACTCAATAGAATCACTGAGTGCGTTGATGGCTGCCACACGCACATCGCTGTTTGTCTCCTCTTTCCTCGCGCCTTGAACGACGGCGGTCAAGATGGCATTTGAGTGGTGGCCCAGCGCCTCCCTCAGCTCCAAATCGTCTGTGTCGCAAATGAAACCAATGGTGGTCAAGGAGGCCTGCTTCTGGCTGTCGGTGCCCTGTCCGACGCTCTCAACGAGGGCGGGCATAAGCTCTGGCCATAGGTTGCGGGGTACCTCGATAGCGGCGACAGAGGCAATGAACTGGGCAGCTGCGGAGCCGACTCGCGGGGCCGGTGTGGATAGAGTGCGCAGGGCCAACTGCTTGACCTCCTGCTTGATTGTGTTGTCCAGGTTGATCCATCGTTCTTGGACCTGTCGTAACCGGGAATACTCGCGAGCGGTGAACGCGTTCTTCAGGGCGAGTGCAGCTGCTGTGCGGATGCTTGCCGCGGCTTGCTCATTTGCGAGTTCGCCGCCGAGAATGGAGAGATATTGGGGCTGCAGTGAGACAGAGCTGTTAGTGGACGTGTTTCTACTATGCGCACCTGCCGCGTGGTCGCTGCGGGGGACTTACAAAATCAGAGTCGGCGGCCTGCTGGAGCTGCTGCTCGGCGCTGTTGCGGATATTGGCATCTACGCTCAGTCAGTCACGCCCACGGAGGCTAGCAACGCGGTGAAGGCGGCTCACCAGGGGAGAAAGTCCCCTCCAACACCTGGTTGATGTCCATGATTGCAGGAGGGCGTGTCTAAGAGTCAAAGAGGGGTATCTAGCAGGCGGGCAAGAAAAGGCGGCCGTGGGGGCGTGTGCGGACGAAGGTGTGGCGGCCAGAAAGGAGAGGCTGCAAAGTTGCGGTGGGCGTGGTGTAGGGAGGGAATTTGAAGCGAAGTAGGTCGAGCGTAGACAGGGCTAACAACACGTGAATTATTGTTTTCCAGCCGGGAGGTGCCCCACTATGGCCGCGCCGATGAAAGAAAGGGTTTGGCAGCGTTTTCTCAGCAAGCACATCAACACGCTGGCCTTGGAGTGAGAGCGCGACGATCCTGCTCGCGCGAGTATTTCCAGCAGCTTCGACCAGGCACGCACGTCGCTAGGCGGCTGTTGACACCGCATCGCGGAGCTTTGGGAAGGCACCGCTGCCGCCCGGCAACCGCATTGGTTCGCTTGGACCGTGCCATTCTCACCCCAGACTGAGCTTGAGCTCCCGCTGCAGCCCTGCGCCGAGGCCAAGTTGCTGAAACGCGTCTCAGTGTCTGTGAACCATCATCTCATCCTGCGCTCAGCGACGGGCTCCTCTGGCGGTGAAACAGACTCAGCAGCTCTTTGTCTCGCCATCGTTCGGCTGTGCCAAGCTGCGACGCACGCGCATCGTCAATCATGCCGACTCAATTGGACAACAGCCGCGCATAGCCAGATTCAATCTCCACAAGACGAGCTAGACGACCACGTCGTCATCACGGAGGCCTCATAGACTTTCGTGTCGACATCGCCTTAGTATACTGCACCTGGACAGCTCCCGATGGGACACTCGTGAATGCCCTCGCGTGTGCCCACGTCTGCAGTACCACCTTTATAACGCGTTAAGGGCCTCCAGGCTTTTACATTAAGACCGTGTTTGCTACTCTAGTAGCAGTTGCAATCATTCGCGCTGCCTGTAAACGAAGTTATGGAGGGGATAGATCTGTTGTCACACTGGAGCTGCAAACGTACAAAAGCGCTCAGAAGACTTCCATAGTGATCAGAGTGTCATGAAAGAGGCGCCAATGCCATTCACCTCAAGCCTCGGACCGTGTGTATGAGGTCTGAGCACTTCGTACATTAAGCGCAGTCCCAAATTGTCACTTCAATTCGCTCCAGTGACGACATCTGATTGCCTCAAATGCTTACCACATGTGCAAATCGATCGGAATTCGGTTCCCCGCCGTGTGTAACTATGCGCCATCCATGGATATGACATCCTCTAAAAGTCCGGTCAATGGTCGAAATGCCAATTGTACATGTCTGTCAGGTCGTGGGTGGCCAAGGAGAACATGCAATTACTGCAAGTGCATGTATACATGGAATAATATAGATGATCAAAGAAAGCGATGCGCAAGAGCGAGATTGTATGCTGGAGAGCAACGCCCTCGCGCTGATTGGATGTAATCTGTCCGTGTCCGCCCAAGCGCGGAAGCGGGCTGATTCCGAGTGCGTGGTTGATGATGGACTGTGTGGAGGACGACATTTGCATATGAATGCCCCTCAACAATCAGCCTTCCCTCGCGAACCCCGCTTCGCACTCTGTGAGGTTGACCAGACCATCGCAATACCACCATTAGCCATCGCCGACCCCACTATCGCGCATTACGAACTTCGCTTGGGCACCGCGCCCTACGCATTTCACAAGGCTGTTACAAGCGCACATATCCCGACTGCGAAAGAATGGCCTCGCGCACCTCGACACCACGGTCGCGATCGCGCTCTTCGACTGGGAGCAGCGGTTCGTCTGACACCACCATGCTGGATGCTCCTCCGCAGTCACCAAGCCGCCCAGTGCGACTTCGCCATTTATCCGCCAGCAATCCAAACACTGCGCCGCAAGCAGCCTCGTCCGATCCTGCCTTCTCTCTGCTGCTCTCTTTACCCAGAGAATTGCGCGAACGCGTCTACACCTACGCTCTGACGTCTCCGTACCCGATCTGGTGGCCCGGCTTTGCACCCGTCCAACATAATTTTGGCACCAGTCTCCTGCGGGTCAATAAGCAGATTCATGAGGAAAGTGTGCAAACTCTCTATGCAGCGAACAAGTTTCTCTTCACACATCCATCGGACTGCAACATATTTCGCGTCATTTCCTCACCCGCCTCATACAACATAACATGCGTCTACTTTCGAATCCGCGAGAAAGACCTGCGCCTTTGGACGAGCTACCTAGGCAGTAAAACCGCAGAGAGGAGCTTGAAGTTTGACCTGCCCAAACTGAGGAGTCTGTGGATATTCATGCGGTGCGGAAGCATGGGCACGCCAGCAATGATTGGGCAGCTAGGACAAGGCGGCATGGGCATGCAGGGCGGCGGAGGACTCGCAGGCTTGCCGCCAGCGATTGCCGTACAAGTCCAAGTTGTGCAGAATGCCTTGGGACAGCAGCTCCATGCCCTGCAGCAGCAGGTGCATAACTTGAACAATCCGCATGCAGACACAGCAGGCGATGCAGCAGACACACAGGATGATCTTGCACCACCACCTCCTCCACCACCACCGCCCGCGATGCCTTTTGTCCAATTTCAGCAGGGAGGTTTGCCGCATCATTTAGGCCAGGGACACGCACACAATCACCCACAGGCAGCACTTCCAGCCAACGCCAACGCAATACCCATTCCTCCACCACCCACGTTCAATCTCCCTGCTGCTCCAGTTACCCTCGTCCCGGGCGCAAATCTGCCGGCACACCACCATCAGCATCAACATACCTTGTACAATTCCTTCCTTCGGTTCGAGCGCGAGATGGGCGTCGAATCCCTCTGTCTTTCCCTCCAAGAGACGCGGCGCAAAGAGACCGAGGTCAAGATTGTCTGCATCATGCGCATCCCGAGGCGAGAAGTCGAGAGGCTGTACCAGCTGTATCCGAACGAGCTCGAGCGAGATCGCCATGGCGATGCAAGGACGAGGTTTCGTAAGCTACATGGTGCTGAGGTGAGCTTAGAAATCAACGGGTACGACATTCCTGGCATGCCGAGCCATGATAATCAGGCTCAGGCTCAAGGTTGAAGGGACATTTCATTAAGGATATTTTGAGGATTGGAGATTACAGACTTTCCAGCGTCTCACATTTTTCGCAACATCATACCATCTAGACCCTTCACGCAACAGCATAAGCATTTAAGCAAGCGATGCGTTCTTCAATTTCATATACGGCATACCATAATGGCCCAATTTTTTTCATGTCGCATTCCGGATTAAGTCGAATCCAGCTCGACCCCCGTATTTGTTTAACATTTCCTCCCTTGTCATGAACAACCATAGACATCATTAGACATACAAATACAAAAGCAAACCCGGGTATCATATCCAACGCCAAACCATCCATCCCTTACCTTTCTCCTAAACAGAGCGCCGTAATACTACACCATGAAAAGCCCAAGGAAACTCAACGCGCTGTAGCAAACAAACTTATCCACCGACGAAATCCCCAAACACCCCATCGACATCTCCCTCCTCACTCTTTCCCAAGACCCTTACTCGCCAACCGACTACTCCGCCTCGCCGGCCCCGGCGCCGCCATCTCCACCAACTTACTCGGCGGATCATCCTTCCCAAACCCACGCATCTCGCTCACCGGCTGCTCCAAAAAGCTCGCCTGCCGACCCTTCCCCTTGGCCACTACGCGCCTAAACTCCGGACTACGCGGCCAAGCCGCCGCCGACGCCGACAGCACTTTGCCCATGGTAGCATGTGCGTGGGACAAAGTGCTCGACTTCCGCCGCTGCAGGTATTTAAGCATGAATGCATCGAATTCACCTGGTGCGAGCGGGGCATCGTTTCCTTCGCCATTGGTGTCGTGCGTTAGGTCGTCGAGATCGAATGTGTAATCCTTGGGGAAAAGGGCGGATAAGCTTGCTTTGCGGGCTTGGGCTTGTGCGGCGACGTAGCCTTGGTCGAGGTAGGGGTTTGGCGGGGATTCGGGGATGGTAGGGAATCGTGGTGTGTGGTTGGGGTATTGGAGCACGGGAAGGGCGGAGCTGGTGTTGTGGGCGTCGTCGCTGGAAGAAGCGCGTGGACGCTTTCGCGGCGAGGAACGTGTACCCTGCGATTGTACCGATGGAGGGAGGCGGGGGTACATGCCTAGATCCTCGGTGTCAGATTCATCAGAGTCGAGATCGGGCTCGGAGTCTGAATCATCGTCCTCGCGAATAGTCCGTTTACGCTTGTTGATTGCCCGACCCTTGCCCTTCCTACGTGACAGACCCGCCGCATCCTCTGCCTCGTATTGCTCCTTGAGCGCACGGTAGCGTGCGATGCGTTCGTTGATGACTGGATCGTACTCGTCGTAAAAAGCCTCGAAGTTGAACGTTGCGGCATTAGCGCGCTTGGACCTGAGTGCCTTTTTGTAGACTTTGCTAGCCTTGATTTTTTTCTGCGTCATGGCAATTTCCATGTCGCCTTTGTTGATCATCAAGACGTTAGGCGTGAGCTTGCGCTCTACGAACTGGCGCATTTGGGACCGCGTGCGGTTGGCGACGTTGACTTCGTTGAGCGCATGGACGAGCGTGCGGTCGAACTGTTTGGGTGCAGAGGACGATGTGTGGATAGGGTACTCCCGGAACGCATCGTTGTTGCGCAGCATTTGCTTTTTGCACGCCTTGAGGAAGTACTGTGCCAGCTCGAGCTCCGGACGACCAGACATGGTCCACTTGGCTTGACCAGCCTCGCGGGGAAGATCAACGCGCGTGTCGACCTGGATGTCAGCGACTTGACAGATGGACTCGAAGTTGCAGAAGCGCTCGAGACAGTACAAGTGCACGAAGCCAGGGCAGTCGAACGGGTCGACGACCTTGTTGCCGTAGGTTTTGAACTTTTCGTCGAAGGCGACGCGATAGTGCCCGACATCGATGGTGCCGCTGTCACCCCAAACTTGCTTGGGACAGTTCTCAAAGAGACATTTGGAGTGACCGGGCGAGCCGTAGCGACGAGCCATGTCCGCGGGCGAGACCTGGATCCAAAGACGCAGCTGATCAGACGGGTACTGGGTGATGTACTCGAAGATCTGACGAGCTGGCATCTTCTTCTTCTTGAACTCATCGATGCCGCCATGATTGGAGTACTCAAACGCGTACTTACGGGAGTTCCAATCACCATGGGGAAGAGGCTTGGACTTGTACTTGCGTAGCTCGTTGGCCTCACCGTTGATGCGTGCTGTGCGCGTGGTTTCACCCTTGGTGTTGTTGTTGATACGAACCCAGGGCTTATCCTCACACTTTTGTGGTCGCTGGCCTATACGTGCAACGGTGAGCTGTTTTGGCTTACCAAGGGATGAGCTGCTTGAGAAGCCGGAGTCACGGGACACGCGACGAGACTGCTCAGACTTACGAGCACGGGCAGAATTGTCAACCTTGTAGTCATCAGACTCGTCGTCCGATTCGTCCTTGGGTGACTGGAGAACGCGCTGACGCTTGGGCAGAGGCACTTCATCCTCAGAGTCGGAGTCGGAGTCTGGCTGGACTCGCTTCTTCGACTTTGGTGGGCTAGATAGTGGCTGGATTGGCTGCTGTGTTGGTTGCATGAGTTGCTGCCCAATTGGAGTATAGCCAGTGTGTACAAAGCCCTGTGGATAGTAGTATGGCAGTGGTTGCGGCTGGTACATGATGGTTGGATCAGGGTACACCGGGTACGGCTGATACTGCATGGGCTGAGTGGGCATGAAGTCGTTGATACCAGGCACCGCTGTGAGGCCAGGGGTGGCCATCATGTTCGGATCAAGAGCACTAGTGCTCGTGGGCTGTTGCTCGAGAAGGGCAGGATCAATGACGCCTGTGTTGTCGAAAGACGGAACCAACGGTGCCTGATACTGCTGCTGTTGTGAGCCGGAGGCCTGAGGAACCTGGCCTGCAAGGCCGTCCTCATGCGCAATCTGCGGAGGAGCCTGCAAAAATTCATCGTACTGAAGGAAACCGTTAGGATCAAACATGTCTAAGAACGCGGTCGAGACACCTACAGCATCATCCCCAAAGTTGAAGAGATCTCCGTACGATGGATCAGCAGGATCTTCAAGACCCCACTGGCTCCAATCGATATCGCCCATGGGAAGGGCTACCCCAGACTGACCATCCTGACCAAGAACACCACCCGACAGTCGCGATCCTGCGCGACTAGATCGGCGAAGGCCAGCCATGCTGTTCGCTCGTGAGCGGGCCATCAAAGCTTGCTTGATGGTTTGATTTGAGCTTCGACGGGAAGCGCTTTGCAAAGGCGGCGGGTGTGCTGGATTCGAGGATGTATCGATGTCGACCTGTTTGTCAGGTGCCGATGCCGACTTTCTGTGTGGTGCTATTGGGGACATTTTCAGAAATTTCTTATAGTCTGATCGGTTGCATAGTGTAGTGTGCATCGCATGTATATGAGAGCGTACAACACTCTTTGAGTGGATACAGTGGAGGCACAGGAATAGACCAGACAAAGAAATGACGGGCAATGTGTATGAAGATGTACCATTGTAGTAATGTATCAAAGACAACATGAAAGAACAGTGCGCTACTAAACTGACTACAGCCATTGTCAAGATCATTGTCCACGAATCTCGAGTCTCGACTACAGCAGCGGACGGCACGTGGAGGTTGCCACACCTGAGATTATACCACCTGTGCGCGCAACGCGAGCAGACACCTATGCTCAACATGAGGAGAATGGTCAAGGATTATCTGCCAAAGTATTAGCTGGAGTAAATTCGACAAATCAAGTATTGTTGAGAGGTTTGAAGAGGTTGCGATCAGGAATAGGTACAACGACATCCACATGGTGTTTGAATGTTCAGAACAGGTCTGTGAATTTGTTTTTTCTCATCAGGAAAGAGGGAGGGTGTGGTGAGGGTTGGACTTACAAGATGACCAGTCTGCCGAAGCTGATGGCAATGTGTTAGTAAGTTAGTGTAGTGTTGTCACCAAGTAAAAAGACCGCCCATCAAAAGTAGTCATCAAGATGGAGACTAGTCTTGCAAATTTAAGTTTGCACGAATATATGAGCATAGTCGCAATTTGACGGCGTCATTATGGGAGGCGATTCGATACAAAGAAATCGAGGTGTCCAACTGTTGTTGTTCATTGTGTGAGGTGGTGTGCTCGAGAACCTGAGACTCGACGAAGATGGTTGAAAGAATTTACTTGCCAAGCCGCTAGGCGGCGGGGACAACATTTCTCCGGAACGCCCATGCACTCTCCACAACCCCATCGATCTTGACAGGCACGCGCGATGGGAATCTAAGAATGCCTTAGCACATTCCCTGCCTTACAGTCTAAGATGCCTGTCAGCGTCGATTTTCCAGGCGTCAACCGCATCCCCTAGCGCGTTATGTGATGCACCTGGCTTTTAGTGAAACGCGCTGCGGCAGTGGCTTGGAGGAATGGCGAAACATGATCGCCCTCGCAATCGCAGTCGCAGCAACCTTGAGTGTGTCGACCGCTGGCCCATTTGCCGCCGGATCAAGTCTGATTCAACCATGTACCGGCACTAGTATCCGTCCCGACGACTCAAGTTCACTCTCTCGTGGCACGCGATTTGCTAGGGATTGTGAAGCACCCATCATCCGGGGTGACATCCTGCTCTGTTTCAACGCTGAGACTCCCCCCAAAGCTCAGCCAGTTTGCAGTAGAGAGTACTCATTACGGTGGAATAATTCCAACAATCATAGCAACACAAGAAGAGTAGTGTACTTAACGTGATCTAGATTCGGGCCTCCCAATATACGTCGGCTGGATGCCTGCTGTAGACCCCGGGATCCACAAGTTCATAGATTCCGCGGATCGACAGCTATATGCCACATGGTATGTTGGTCCCGACCGAGGCAGATGCCCTAACGTTTCGTTTGAGCCACCGGGATACCCCTCGCTCGATACGTTCTAAAACTTTCCACAAACACGAGTCCGACCCGCAACCCCAGAGACCTGGTCCGGCAGACGCTCGAGTGTCAGGGCTACCCTCTACAATGCATCTCAAACTCGCCGGGTTACCGGCCGGAGCGAAGGCCAATCGCTTTCAGAAGTGGCGTTATTATGAGCATGATAGGGTTCCACTTCACTCGCTGTGTGTGTGGTAGCGGCACCGGGTCTGGGTACGCCGAGCCAGTGTTGCTCAAAAGCAATGCGTTCTTAACTCCAACAAAGCCACTTCCGAGATAGTGACTGACTGCACACTTTGGCCTCCGCTGTACGTGGTTGGTCTTTTGAAGGAAGATGGCAAGTACAAACCTTCGCGAACTGTTTCTGCTGGGCCGCACTCTTTGGATTCTACTCTTGACGCTCCTCGTTCTGGCATATGTCACTGTATTTTTGCGGTTATGGGTGCGATACCGCATCACCAAGAGCGCAGGATACGATGACTTGGCTATGGTGGCAACTTTAGTACGCTTCGCAACACTTCCCTTCTTTGGCTACAACTGAACTTGGTAGATACTCTTCACGTTTTACTGCGCCTTCATTATTGTCATCACGCTGCGTGGCGCTGATAGGAAACTGTTCGACCCCGAAGATATACGTGTAACTTTGGTAGTACGTCTCAGTGACCCGTTCTCGATGGTTTATACTCACACTGGAATAGTACGTGCAGCTGAGCGAGGTCTTCTACATACTCACAACCACGGTCCTGAAGATTTCCCTAGGACTGTTCTTCCTCCGCGTCCTCACCAAGCGTTGGCAGACACTCCTTTTCCAGATCCTTCTCGGTGTCTCAGCAACATATGGCCTCTTCTACGTCATCAGCACCATATTCGTCTGCGGTGACCCCACCCACATTGCTGACACGCTGCTTGGGTCAAAGCAGTGTCTGCCCAGAGCGTTCATCTTGAGCACTGGATACATATATGGCGCCATCAATGTCGTAGCCGACTGGACATTTGTCCTGATTCCCATTTGTATTTTGATCGACAGCGACTTGGACCGCCGTGCCAAAATCTCTGTCAGTATCGTCATGGCTCTAGGCGCAGTAGGAAGCGTATCCAGCATTATGCGCATGGTCCATCTCAAGGGCCTACTATTCAGCAGAACTGGTCTTAATAGTACGTGTACAAGATCTATCATGGAAGGCCTAAGCTAACTCGTACCAGCTGAGTCTATAAAAGCAACTATCTGGGCGACAGCAGAACCAGGCACCGGTATCATCGCCGCTTCGATTGCCATTCTGCGCCCGCTCATCCGCAACATCACCACATCAGTACGCTCGCGCGCGCCAACATACAAAACCGGTAGCTCGCGTACTCGGACGACATACGCTTCGTCAGAAGACGATACTATAGCTCTTACTTCCCGCGGCGGGAAGAGCAGCACACAAAGTGCTATTACCGATGACCCGTGGAGTCCAACAGTAACTTTCGGCAAGGCGAGCACACAGAGGTTCGTCAGTATACAGGGCAGACCTGTGGGTTCGGCAGTATAGATGGTCTGATCTTATGTGTAACATGCGGCGTTTGGCGTTTCAAAAATACCCTCGTTTGGTGCGGATACAGGTGTACAAAGCAGCTTCAGTGCTGGAGTTCTCGGCGTAGTCCTGGCGACTACGATAGACGAGGATATGATGTATGATATTCCCTTGATAAGCGCGGGAAGTTGTTGTTCTTGTATGATGGACCCAAGAGGATATGACATGATTCTCATATTAGATGATTTAATGAAGTTCTTCGTATCAGCGAAGCCGTATTGTACAGAATAATTACATATCTAATCTTCTGTTGTTGAACTCTGCTTACGGGTGACTCGAGATATGTCACCATACACTGGAAATTCTGGACAAGTAGTCACATCAATCCGACTTACGCGATGCTTGCAAAACTCTCAGATACGCGGCATTAGATTGCCGATGGACAATTCGGTACCTGAAACAGTATCCGATCCATGCCTCTGCACAGTACTCGGAGGTATCGTCGGCCATTAACATATCTCAGGCAACATGCCTGCGCGGCCTCAGGCAGCAACTCACTACAATAGCCGCCGAGTAGTTCCCTTCACAAGACAGGGAGTCCTCTACCATCTCCAGCCTGCAGAACAAACTAATATCTCCTTATCATGGTAGCTCAATAGCCCCAATAGATTAGTACAAAAGAGAATGACAAAAAGACACAGTTATTCATTACGGTTGGAACAAAACCAAGGAAGAGATAAATGCGAGCTTTGACGCCCAGGATCACATTCAGTCGCAAAAGTAAAATATACTTTAGATGAGAGCGAAAAGTGACTTTTCCCATCCGACGCATCTAGAATGAGGCATAAAATGCAGTGAGTCAAAGAAGCGAGATCTATCCTTCTGATCCTGTGCGCCACACGGCAAACAAGCCTGGATAGACCCCGACGGAACGTCCGAGTATAGGCCGACAAGGGGAAGGACTTTCGGTAGGTATTTGTTGGATTCATTAAGATTATATACGGTCGTAAAGATTGGAAGAGCTTTAGTCCTGGGGAGTACATGGTCGGATTCTGTCGATTGGTCTTTTGAATATGCTGTAGAGCACACCCTGTTCTCCCAGCATCCAAGAACGAATTTTGTTGTAGCTATAGGAACTCCGACAAGCGAAAACGCTACCTCAGATGAACTTTCACTGGCGTATCGACCGTATCAGATCCTCATGCGATTTTCCCCAGGATGCTTTTGTAATACCCATGCCCTTGTCCTGCCATCGCATCGTTCTCTCCAGCATTATACAACTATCCCGCAGAGTACAACGACGCATACTCACCGAAATGCGGACCATGTAACGCGACTCGTGTCGCAGTGAGCTCAACAATTCTTTCACTCAAGGTAAAGCCAAACTCTCGAGTTGCGATGTTGCAGATAGGCATGAGTATGAATGGTTGGCCAAGATTTTGACCCGTGCATAATCTCTCGGGAACTTGGCATCGATTTGGGCAGTCGGCTATGGCTTTGTCGGGTAATCTTCTTGGGTGAGCCTTGTGTGAAGGCGACATGCAGTTGGAGTGGGCGGAATGTCGCTAATCTTTCTGACCGATGGGTTGGTGGCTCTGGGAGAAACTTCCGTAGAGATGACTAGGTGCTTCTGTTTGGGGTCAGTATTAGGCCTGAAGACGAACTAATGATGGGATGGGTAGACCATACCATGTGAACACGGCGAAGTGTCGAGCAAGGACCATGGCTCCGCGTAGTGTAAGCCGTGCTTCCCCGCCTGCCAGGGAATCCTTAATGGCGATGATGACCAGGTCATGGATGGGACCAGGGAGTCGTGGTGTGAATTAGGCATCAAACGCAGCTTGTGCGCCTCCAGAATGTTCATTCAGCGTCGGTGGGGTTGGCGTAGTAGTGACTGAAGATCCTTGGCGACTCTGCTTGAAGTGAAGACTATTGGTCTCGAGACATACAACGAGCGGCGCCGTTTCGAACGATCCAGCAGGCCACCCGTTATGGCGATGAACGTGTTTCCAATGGCGCAGCTCATTGTGAAAAGGGAAATGATTGGACGTGTCGGCGTAGCAAATGAAGAAGATAGACAGACTAATTGACGAAAGTAAATATTACACAAAGTGAGGTACATTGAGTTCTGATAATGCTGAGCTCTCTCCTTTGTTGAGTCAGTCGGCGGTGTGTGCGTTGGTGTTTACAAGAGGCGGTCTAGGTAAGAGTGGGACGATATGCTCTCTATTGGCCAGCAGAGCACGTTCGAGGGAAGCAATAGAGATATAGATAGTACGTGAAACATGCTTATCTGCCACCTCACGATGTCGCGCGATGTTTGCCTCGAGCATTGCTCACGCAAAGTATTGTCTGCTCGGTAAAGTCCACGACCCGTATCCGGTCTGTGGGCGAAAGGATAGGGAGCTGACCACAACGGCAGAAAGGAATGAGAAATTACCATACCAGCAAACACACGCCTTCGTCCTGTCCTATACTCACCGCAAATCAGGCGGCCACAAACGACATTGGGATGTGTTGTCAATGTTGGTGACCCACAATTGAGGCTGGGAAGCCCGAGCATGGAGTTTCATAATCCCATCGCCCACCTCGACGCCCAAGTCTGCGTGACGGTCGAAGTTGCTGCTGTCAATTTTTTCTTGATGTTGGAGGACTGCTTGCGGGTTGTGGGAAGACTGCCGGGAACGACGTGGGCCAATCATGCACTATCCGGTGAATGGGGCTGTTCCTGAACGCCATTGAGGCTTGGAAATGGTTATCCCCAAACCAACACGCCAACCAACCATGACATAGCTCCCCGGCCTACACCACCATGCCTCCTTCGCCGCCCGGGAGATCATGTGGAAACCGACCTCCCACCTCTCCCGAGCCACGCGCCAGCGCCCAATTGTGTGCACTGCCTGCGCGCACGCCTCACGATACCCCCCCGCGCCCGTACCAATAACCCCGTTCGCCCGCCAGCGGCGCTGCTTTCACGAGTACTTCATCACACACATCCCCTCGACGTCATTGCATCCGGACTCGCGCACCCAGCATGGCGTGCACCACAAGCTGCCGCGCGACAAGAGCACGCCCGTCGATGCGCAGAAGGCGGGCAGGACCCCGGCTGCGATGCTGGGCACCTCGCGCGACATGACCGTCGTGCGCATCCCGCTGAAGAGTGCAAAGCACCACTTTGGTGTGTCACTGTCGCGCGGGACTCGGCCGTACAATGAGGATGCCTTCCAAGCTGGCACCATCGACCTCCCCGCCTTCGCCAAGCGGCGCCCCATGTCCCTTACCCGGAACTCGCGAGGGCAGGTCAAGAGCGAAGTCACACCGGATGTGGGCGCTACAGGTGACCCGCAAGTCTTCTACTTTGGTGTGTTCGATGGCCACGGGGGCGCCGAGTGCTCGGGCTTCTTGCGGGAACAGCTGCACGAATACCTCGAGAAGACGACACAGCAGTTTGAGCTCAAGAGCAGCTTGCGCGGCGACGCTGTGAAGAGGCAGCCGAGCAGTCTGGGAGAGAGGGACGAGACGCCAGTGAAAGATCGGCTACGAAAAGACAAGGAGAGCCTGGACGCCATTGAGACACATACGCCGCCCGGCACTACGCCTATGAAGCCGCCGTCTGCGGGCAGTGAGGGTGGCATGCCTACGCCAGGCTCCAAGAGCACCCAGGACCCTGTACCGAGTGCGCCAGCAATCAAGCAATCGGATAGCGTACGCAAGGCGGAAGAGCTGGAGCGCAGTCTGGTCAAGGACTGGAAGGAGTTGGTGGGAGGCTACTTCCGGCGCTTCAAGCCAGAGTTCTTCTCCATGACTGCCGGCGGGCGGGGCCATCCAGCTGAAAAGGATGTCATCTCGAAGCGTCACACGGGGAATCCATCGATACCGGACAATGTCAAAGAGGGCATTGGGATCGAGACTGTTCTCGAGTATGCCTTCCTCAAAGCAGATTACGACTTCGTCGCAGCACAAGTTGGCAAGAAGGAGGAAGACCCTGTCCGCGCAGACAAAGCGCTCAACGCCGATGACATCCTAGGACACCCTTCGCGTAGCATCAAACCCATTGGAGGCACGAACCGCTTCAAGGGTGGGAGCACGTGTAGTATCGCGCTCATCTCCACGCCAACGCCCAGTCCGTTCTGGCATCCCTCATCACCGTCGTCACTCATCACGGCCCATGTCGGCGACACTCGCATTCTCCTATGTAACACGGCAACCGGTCTTGCGCACCCACTTACATCGAACCACCACCCATCACTTCCTGAGGAGGCTACACGGCTACGTCGATTTGCCGCCGCCTTTGTCACCGACTCCTTTGGCGAAGAACGCATCTCTGGTCTCGCTAACTCGCGTGCGTTTGGAGACATGGCTTCGAAACGTGTTGGTGTATCCGCCGAGCCCGAGATCCGTCGTATCGAGCTCTCGCCTGCTGAATACTCCTTCCTGATCCTCTGCTCAGATGGCGTGTCGGGGCACTTGTCAGACCAAGAGATTGTCGACATTGTCAAAGAAGCCAAGACACCCGAGCAGGCGGCGAGAGACGTGGTCACGTTTGCTGTTGAGACGTCCACAGGGAGCGAAGGTGCGGATAACGCCACAGGACTTGTGGTAAGACTGGGTGGGTGGGAGAGAAGAGGAGAAGGTGGACTGGGCAGTCTTGGGACGAAGGAGATGCGGGACTGGAGGAAGCAGGAGGCGGAGAACCCTCGGGCGATGGGGCGGATGTGAAGTTTCATGGCTATACTTGGGGCATTCGGCTCGAGATATATAGGGCGGGTTTTGCATAGCGGATTGTTCTTGATGCGTGAACGTTGAGGACATAACACATCTGTACATATTTTTCTTAGACCTCCAAGACATGTCAGACCTTTTAGAACCCAGCCTGGCTCAAGTACGTCGTTTCACCTCCGCAGAGACGACATCAACGCTGGCTTCGTTACGAAACGTGAGCGTAGCGCGGATGTATTCAATACTACTACAGTAGGAAGGACAGCCTTAACATGCCAGCCTAGAATCACTCAGTATATAGTAAGGACTTTGCTGAAGACTTGAACACACGCGTAGGTCTTGCAGAGTGTCTCGTCGATAGTGTTGACATACAGTATTACACTATCCTCGTCGCACACAACGCCCAAACTCACTTCCATCTCAACTACCTCACTCTCCCATACCACGCGCCTCCAACCCCTCGCCCATCACAACACATACCTAAAATACGGATTCTCCTTGTCCGTCAAATCCATAAACGCAAACCGATCCCTCTCAACCTCATCCACCCCACGCGAAAGAGCCAGCTGATCCCTCTTCTTATTCTCCCTCCAGAGGACAACATACAACGCGCCAGCTGCCAGTATCGTAATCACATAACAAATAATCAGACCCGTCCAGAGCTCCGGATAATGCTGCGCTTTAGTCTGACTCTTGATGAGTTGCGGCCCAACGATATTGCCCACGCAATACGCGACGAATATAATCGCCGCCATGGCGGATTTCTTGGTCGCGCCCGCAACATTCGACATGCCGATGACGATTGTCTGACTGACTACCGCGCCAAACGTCCCGATGATGGAGTACCCCGCAACCGGCGTCGCGGCGTGATATGTCCAGCGTGATTTCCAGATCATGGCACACCCGGCGATGACGGGGAGACACATGACTACCAGCAAAATGAGCCGGATGTTCGGGATCCGACTGGACAGCCATCCGCACAGGAGAATGGTGATGAGACACAATCCGCCGAGCGGGAATTGCCATAAGATGGATTCGAGCGTGGACCAGCCGAATGTGCTGACGATCAAGGGGCCGAAGCCAGAGACGGCGCCGTTGACGGTGTATGCGCTTGCCATGAGGAGGAAGACGAGGTAGAATTTGATGTCGAGGAGAGATTCTTTGAGTTGGGATATCTTGATCTTTTGGCACCGGACGCCGGTTTGGCCGGCGCGAAGACGCTCGACGGCGACGATGCGTTCGGCGGGGGTTAGGAACCATGCTGTTGCGGCGGAGTTGGGGATGAAGAAACACCATATGCCGAAGAGGAAGGTCAGGCAGCCGGCGAGGAGGTAGATGTATTGCCAGCGGCGTAGGCTTCCGGAGGAGATTTGGGCGAAGCCGTAGTTGAGAGAGCCGCCGATGATTGCTGTGAGAGGTATCAGGTCAGTTGCTGTATGTCTTCATGAAAACTTTGTGGGTGGAGGATACTTACTAAAGAGACCTGTGGAACTGAACCACCAGGATTGACGCAGCGCTTGTTCGGACTGTGTGTAGTATCCGCTGATAATGCACATGAATCCCGTTGGAATGATACTTTCAACGAAACCCAGGAAGAAGCGCTGGGCGTAGAGACCGTGGTATGTTGTCACGGCAGCTGTGAGCATGCACACGAGCGCCCAAACAACCACAACACCGCCGAGGATTCGACCTAGATTGAATCGCTGCAAGGCAAATGTCATAGGATCTAAAGGAAGTGGTACAAAGTCAGCGATATATTCAAGGTAGGTGCATATACTTAGCGTGGCTGAGACGAAATGCCCCTTGAGTGGTGTCTGGGTTGTTCAAGAAAAGTCTATGAAAAATACGTACTAGACGCAGTTAGCGACCATCTATAATATAGTGTAAGGTACGGGTCCTTTGCTTAAGAGCAAAGACACTAAGACTTCCATTTGTTGGTCAAAAGCCTTAAATGTCCTCACGCCGACAGCTCAAGCACTTTGTACCGGGAACTTCTCACCACAAGCCAGCTAGCATACCAAAGTAGAAAAGCGAGGTCGCCCATGAGAGACGTGAGGTGTTTGTCGTCGGCGGGCGCGTCGAAGTATTCACAACGCTGAGCGATAAATCCTTGGTCATACCAAACAGAACAGCAGAGCCGAGGATCGCTTTGTCGTAGTAAACGAGGCCATAGCCTAATACATTGATTAGTACTGCGAATGCGATGTACAAAGTGTAGTGAACATACCAACAATCATAGCCGGAATCAAGAACAAATCAATCTTCCTCAGCACTCTAGCTTCAACCACAGGATCGATATCCCTCGCCCGTTCACCAACAAGTCCAATCGCAACATCTTTCTCCAGCGAAACAGACCGCGTGCTAGCCTCCTCATCACGTTCGCTCGGCGGCGAGTCTACCACCGGCGATACGTTCTTCTCTTCTGGCATCCTTATATCGAAAACGCTTGTGACGCAAATGTCCAAGGTCACAGACTGCACCGAACGAACGAGATGAAAATATCAACGCGCGAAAAAAAAAAGCAACTCTTCAAGCTTCGAACGCTTTACGCACCTCCATTATACATACACCCCAGGCTAAACACGGCCCAATGCCATCCCACTAGCGCAGTCACGACATGCACATGAGGCTGCCGAGACCGCTCGGCGACTTCGCTGTGAGCAATCATCGTCGACGCGGGCTTGCCGTCGCGTACACACGTTATTGGCTGGCCTTGTGAGTCGTCTTCTCCGTGGAGCAAGACGTTGGGACGGGTGGGTAGGAAGGCTAGAGCGGATAAGGTATGGTGGGGGATGATGTAAGCTGGTTGGGAAGGAAAATTCGACGCGAGCGGGTTGATGTGGAACACCATGCGCTGCACTGTACACGTGAGGGCGCCGGGAAGTATTTGGTATTGTGCTTGGGCGCCTGACGATGTATGATGGAATGCGATTGCGTTTTTGTTTGATGGTAGATGGATGGTCTCTTGCCTCGCTCGATCTGCTGTTTCTCCGGCAGGTTTTGAGCTGGATGCACATGTTCCTTTGGACGTTGTGTACGAGACAAGAGTAACTGAGACGATCTTTGAGTACGGAACCGGCTGATCCATGTGTCGGACCTTCGTAATTTATCTGTCTCGACATAATTCTCTGTAGACTTGCTCAAATCGGGGCGCACAACAAGCTCACGCGAGTCGAGAGGAGATGATTTGCAACGTAGAAATGCGTGTATTGACAACCATTGCCCCACCGCTACTGAAACCCCTTGAATTTGGGGCTGATCCCAGCGATGCAACTTCACTACATCCAATTGCTCATGTACAACAAGCAGCTTCTCCAAGCTCTATCAAAAACACAAAAACGCCTCATGAGACGATGCAACGCCCCTAGTGAACGAACGTCGCACAATGCTCGCTTCAAACGCCCACCAGCTTAGACAAAATGTCGTCTGCTCAAAATACAACCGCGAATATGCGCTGAGCGTTCTGCTTCAACCATTCCACCCAATTCATGACAAAAGGAAAAGCTGACGATAGGGTATAGTGTGGTCCAGGAGGAATCGAGTACAAAGAAAGAGCATGGTAACAAGATCAGTAGAGCAGATGAATTTATCGTGGCCCTCTTCGCCTTGAGGTCTGCGTCGAGCTACGCACTCGGATCGTTGGTGGTCGGATCTGTGGCGTGTCTGCGACTGCGGCATCATAGGTAGGAATGGGAGGGCTGGTCTCTGGGCGATTCTGCTGGTTTTGCATCAGAGGTGCTCGCTCGTCCCAGTAGCTGTCCCTTTGACCATCGGTTTGGCTAGTGTTTGGTGATCCCACTGGGCTAGAATACTCTGGGGGCAGCTCCCCAGGTTGTAGGAAACCCAGGCCTTGCGATGCTGTGATTGTTGTTCGGCCAGTATCAGCGCTCGTGCCTTCGCCGGCATCCTCTTCGTTCGAGTCCACAAGACTCAGCGCGGCTAATGATATGTCGGTCGGACTTCGCTGGGGACCGGGACTTGTTGGTTGATTACGTCCGAAGCGCATTTGCTGACTGCTTGATCGGGCGTGTCCGTAGCCAGCCTGAATATAATTTCCTCCCATGCCCTCTCTTACTCCGTCGCGGCCAGAGTCTAACAATATCGATCCCTGCTCGCTGCCGTATGGTGGTGGTGGAGCTAGGCTGCCGGTTTGTGGTGCAAGACCCCACTTCTTTACATTTGCCTCGATGAAGACGAATCCCATCTGACCAAAGTTGACGTGGACCTGGCAGGGCCCATTGGCACCCACTGTGGGAAAGAAGTTCTGTGTCTTGAGACCATGCGCGACATCGTCGAGCTTCTTGCCGTTGCGGGTGAAGAAGAGCGTGCCAGTGCGAGGGCGATAACCAACACCGATTACGTCTCCTTGAACGTAAGCGGGACCGTAGGCAGTAGGTACGAATGGCTGGTTGTGTCGCCGATTGCCGTTGGACATGTACGAAATCGAGGATTTGTGGTAGCCTGTCACATGTCAGTCCATGGAGTTCCATCGCACATGAGTTGGAACGTACCTGGTAGTCGGAACAACGGGTAGGGCTTCGTAGTGACGCCGACTGCAATGCTTGTGTTCTCCGGCTTCTCATACACCTTTGCTTCCCAGTAGTACACCTCGTTCTGCTTCGGTATGGGCAGATTGCTCTGGACGCTGCACTCGGAGTCGAAGAACTCAATCTCTGTCCGGCCCTCTACGAAGCAGTTTGCAATTTCCAGCTCGGGTTCGAATTCCCATGCCGAGACGCCCTTCTCTTGTATCGCCAAGAATTGCGATAAGGAAATGTCGGTCTGGACAGACTCAGGCGGGTTTGCTTGGACGAATGCTATGCCATGTCAGCGCGAACTCTGTCGATGGGACTACTCGAAGGGTTTGCCGGATTGCGACGTACCTTTCGCTCTCATATATTCCGTCCGTTGTAAATCGTCCATGTCTTCCAGGGCCTCTGCTTCTTCCCTCGCGAACTGCTGCTCGTCGTCATACTCGCCGGGCCGTGATAACCTATCCAGGAAGATGCGGCCCTGCTGTGTGTATCGAAAGTAATAGACGATTGCGGCGATGATCAGGCAGACACCCGCTGCGCCGAGCACAGAGAATATGCCAATCATGATGCCCTTTGCTGTCGAGCCCAGGCTGGTGGTGGACGATATCCGCACGGCGTCGTGGTAGGACGCCTGAGACTCCAGCATGACGGCGGGCGGAGCGGACGGCGCATGATCGCTGGCGATGTATGACCGGGAGAGCGTCGACGGGGGCGACGCTGCGCCTAGCGGTTCTTGCGGTAACATGGCAGACGTGCTGTGGATGTGCTGCCGTCGCGATGTGGCGGCCGAGGGCGTGCGACGATATCGCGGCAGTGCTGGCAGACGCTGCGGCGCTCGTGCTGGAGTGGTGAAGTGCGCAGGGTTGCTGTTCCAGGTGGGACCGGGTCGGTGATCGGTGACGTACGGCGAGTGCGAACGGGCGCGGACGACGCGATAGCGATGCGGGTGGTCAGGGACGGGTGCTGGCCGCTGTTGGCAGCAGTGCGATGCTGTCGTCGGATCAGGAGAAGTGGTCGAGAGAGTGCGGGCGTGGTCGTCGAGCCAATGCTGTGAGACATCTAGTGACTTACTGTTGCTTGGCTTGCTCGCCACCTCCGCGTAACGCACGGGATGAAGTAAGCCGCTGCTGGATCTCGCTGCGCCGATCTACCCGGCAGCACTTTGCACTCAGTTCAATCGCAGGATTAATTCGTCTCGAGAATGGTCAGCACACTCCAGAGAGTGAGAGAGCACAGCGGAGATGCGGCGCTCTTAGCAAGCGGCTGCAAGCGGGCAGGTTCTCGAACCATGGATGCGGCCACTGCAATCCAGACCGAGACATCACTTCGTCCTGCAGCCCCGAGACAGCGCATCTGCATTCGCCGACTCTCCTTGCGGCCTGACCTGACGGGATTGCAATAGGGTTTGGAGCTATTAGCCGCAGCCTCCTTGCTGCGGCCGGAGACAGACGCGCGGGAGAGGCTCCTGAGGCAGTTCCACGACCACTGGTTTCGCGGAGGCGTGCCAGGGCTGAAACACCCACATCGCAGAGCCGCCGCTATGTATAGACGTGTCAGAGATGCTTAGCCCTGCACGCATTTCACTCTGTTTCCGATGAACATAAGAGCTGCTTTATAGAGGACGACTACGGATTGCAGCCAGTTCATCGTCAGATGTTGGTGGTGAGTGTTGTGAATGCCCACTTGTGGATGTGTACTGCGCGCATCGAAAGCACTTCACTGTACATTCTGCGGTACTACATGTGTGAATCTGCATACCCAAGACTCAGCATCAATCGCACTCTACGCATCTCACAACCTCGATGAGTCTGTGTACCCGTGCTTGGTGCTGGGGTCTCAGCCACGCAATGTGATGAGAGTCCGCCATCAGCCCTACCTAGAGCAGCCTCATCCCTGCGCCATCGACGTCAACCATTGCCATCGCCAGTCTCTTCCATCAGCATAACTTCTTCCCATCTTGCACCGGACAGCTTGGCCTCGTGCAGCCTTCGAATTGGCGACATTTGTGCCACGATCTGTCTGCACGGAATGCTCAACTGACGTTGATGATGGATTCTGACCAGTGCCACTTGAGCCCTTGATAGCCATGCAGTGCCAGTAAATCAGCTTTTGAAATTGCGAGTTTGCATGACTCAGGTGATGCTGCCTTTACCTATCAAGAATGGGTCATTCCAACAAGGTCAGATTCAAATCTGCTTAGAGCTCTGTACCACCGTGATGTCTTGTCCAAGATAGGGTGTGACTCGACTGACACTGCTTCCCGGTCCCGCGCATGATGCAGAATTTGAAGTGATGTTGCTTGTTGGTATTGACATGGGCTGCTGTGACCCCAAATGGCTCATGGAGACCATGTCCGATGAACTCACCTACCTTTCCCCAGAGTGCCTCAGGAATTCATGTGGAACTCCACTCCTATCGTGAACGAGTGCGCACTTTTTTGTTAACTAGTTCTGTCTGCAGCTGGTCTTTACAAGACAATTGATGGGGCGGAGCGTTGTCGAATTCGCGGATGGCAATGTGAAGTCATCTCTGGGTCGTGTAACATGCGATGCCGGTCGTGCGCAGGAGAGCTCTGAAATCGTACCATTGCAGAAGGACTGGACATGATGGCGCACTGTACGTTGGACACCTTCCAGCCTCGGCCATGGACAGGAAGGAACAGGTCTTGACATCTTTGTCAATCGTGCTCGAGTTGTACGCGTCCTCGACGTTGGTCATACAGAACAAGAGTCGTATGCACGGCTCTGGAATCAAAGGAGATTACAGTCTCTCGGTTTGTCGAGGCAGTCCCTTTCGTGCTGTTGCCCAGATCTTGACGGTAGTGCCTTCCCGATGTGTCACAGCTCTTGCTTACCTGCACTTCAACAACGCAACGAATATGCGTGCCATGATTCAGACGCGCTCAACACCACACACTCTTTTGTATACCGTCCTGTCATATTGGTTTCGCTGGTCGTGGAATGCCAGTATTCAGATGAAGCACAGAGTGCCAGTGAATTGGCTGTGAGGGAGCCAATGCGCAGATCCAGTGACACAAAACTTCGGTCCGCCAAAACGTACAAAGGCATACTTCGTATCCGCAGCTTCAAGCACTGAAAATATCTATATGTGGGGTCGCATGGTCGGTCGTGGCTGCTGGCGCTGTGGGTCGAGGTTGTCGCATGAGGTTTGAACTAGAGCCGATGGAAGTGGGAGGAGAAAACGGGCCAACCCCAGTGCATGCAAATCCCACTACATTTCTTAACGCCCGCATTATTTCGAGACGACGTCTCTTCACGACCAAGCCGCTCGACTGCGCCTCACACAGCGCCCGCCAGCACTATCGGATCCCCTGCCGAATAGTCGTACTGCAGGCACCGTCACCCCGTTGTGCTCTCTGCCGCTGCAACTACCCGCCGCGGTGCACAGAACGAGCAAACTTGCGGCCCGGCACACGCAAAATTTATTCGACGACTGCTTCATATTGCATGCGAAGGTGATGGCCAACTTGTAGCACGCACTCTGTACGCGAGCAGGTACGAAGTAGGTCCTAGGCGTGCCCCTCATTCATCCTTTTATCGCTTTCTCTATGCGCCGCAACCAGCTAACCATGTGCTTCATCGACAGAGCCAGCTTTGGCCCCTCCACAGATCCGCGAGATTTCCGCCTTCACCACCATTTCGTGCATCACATACTCGGCAGCACCCCCACTGCAAGCGCTATTAGTCGCGGCACATCCGCAAGGCCTGCGCATAACCGAGCGTCCAGCACTCCAACATGGCGTGGCAACCAGCAGAGGAGCAGTTGCGCCAGCTGGTGCAATGCTTGAAGGACTCGCTTACTGGGCAAAACCCGAGCGTCCAAAAGAATGCTGAAATTGTGAGTTGCGCTCAATTGTACTCCCCGCCTGTCGCTCTGTTGCGCTGACCGTTGCGCCACTACAGATGCTCAAGGCGGCGAGAGCATCGCCCGATATCGATAAATACCTCTCCTACGTTTTCACCAATAGCCAGCCTCCACCGGCCGTGAACATGGATCCGGCGCATTACAATCAGGCACGCGCTGCTGCAGCCATCATGCTCAAGAACGACGTCAAGCTTTCCTACAAAGGCATGCCCGACTCGACAAAGGAGTACATAAAATCGACGATATTGCTTGGTCTGCAGGATCCTACTGCGCAGATGCGGGGATATGCGGGCAACGTCATCACTGAAATCGTGCGGCAAGGAGGCATCATGGGCTGGGCACAGGTCCTCTCTGAACTGGTTGCCATGGTCAGCAACGCGAGCGGCAACGTGCCGAACCAGACACAGGAGGGTGGTATGGGTGCTCTGCTCAAGATTTGCGAGGACAATAGGAAAGCTCTCGACAAAGTATACCAGGGCCAGCGACCTCTGGCATATCTGTTTCCGAAGCTCCTGGAGCTCACCACAAGTCCTTTGCCCAAGGTCCGCGCAGATGCCGTAGCCAGCATGAACATCTTCATCCCCGAGAAACCCCAGGCCGTGACGACTAACATCGATACTCTACTGCAGCAGCTCTTCCAGCTCGCCAGCGACTCCAGTGACGAAGTTCGAAAGCACGTTTGCCGGGCATTCGTTCACATCGCAGACATAGCGCCTGAGAAGATAGTACCTCATATGGAAGGTTTGGTTGATTACATGGTTGCACAGCAACGCAACCCTCAGAACGCGGAGCTAGCCCTGGACGCGGCCGAGTTCTGGCTTTGTGTTGGTGAGGACGAGAACATGCGCGACCATCTCGGACCCTACTTACCCAAGATTGTGCCTGTACTTTTGTCGAGCATGGTATATAGTGAGGACGAGATATTGCGTCTCGAAGGTGAAGAGGAGGATTACGAGCTCGATGATCGACAAGAGGACATCCGCCCGACTTTCGCATCAAGTAAAACTGGACGATTGACCACTGGTGCCAACGGGGAGGGTCCTGGGCCTAATGGCGCCACTCAAATACCCGGCTCAGAAGACGATGATCTTAGCGACGGCGAGATTGATGACTTCGACGATGACTCCCTTGGCGGCGATCCCGAGGAGCAGTGGAATTTGCGCAAGTGCTCAGCTGCGGCACTCGACGTACTTGCCTCTGTGTTTCATGAGGCCGTGTTCCAAGCCACCCTACCGTACTTGACCGATAATCTCAATCACGCGGAATGGCCAAATAGGGAGGCGGCTGTCCTAGCTCTTGGTGCCATTGCCGACGGCTGTATGCCTGTCGTGGAGCCACATCTTCCCATGCTTACGCCGTTCTTGCTCACTCTTCTGCAAGACCCTAAGCCTGTCGTTCGTCAGATCACATGTTGGTCGCTCGGCCGCTACTCTGGCTGGGCAGCACATCTCGACCCAGCAGGAAAGCAGCAATTCTTTGAACCAGTCATGGACGGGATTTTGAAGAAGATGCTTGACAACAACAAAAAAGTGCAAGAAGCCGCTGCTTCTGCCTTTGCAAATCTGGAAGAAAAGGCAAACACACAACTAGCCGACTATTGCGCACCAATTGTCAACCAATTTGTACAGTGTTTCGCAAAGTACAAGGATAGAAACATGTTCATCCTGTACGACTGTGTCCAGACACTGGCGGAACACGTGGGCCCTGCGCTGCAGAAAAGAGAGCTGGTCAACCTGTTGATGCCAGCGCTCATTCAACGCTGGAACAAAGTCTCGGACCAGTCAAGAGAGATGTTCCCGCTCCTCGAGTGTCTCTCATACGTTGCCACCGCCTTGAAAGGAATGTTCTCGGAATATGCACCAGGAATCTTTGCCCGATGTATCAACCTCATCCACCGCAATCTTGAAGAAGGCGCAATAGCACAAGGACACCCACACCTCGAGGCTCCGGACAAAGACTTCCTGGTGACGAGCCTCGACCTGCTAAGCGCCATCATACAAGCTCTAGACTTCGCACAGAGCGCTCAATTAGTCGCCGGAACATCTGGCTTTTTCCAATTGCTGGCTGTGTGTATGAGGGACCAAAGTAGCGATGTGCGGCAGTCTGCATATGCACTTCTTGGCGATAGCGCCATCTATGTCTTCCAGCAGCTTCAGCCTGCTTTACCAGAAATCATGGAAATACTCATTGCGCAGCTGGACGTCGAACAAGCCCATTTCGACTCCGAGGACACAGGCTATTCGGTCATCAACAATGCTTGTTGGTCGGTCGGCGAAATCGCCATGAGACAGAAGGAAGGCATGCAGCCATATGCCGAGCGACTACTCCAGAAGATGGGTACCATACTGTTCGATCAAAAGGTGCCAGACTCATTGAATGAGAACGCCGCTATTGCGCTGGGCAGACTCGGGCAGGGATGCTCGCAGTATCTCGCAGTGCACTTGGCTCAAATCGCTCCTGCGTTCCTCCGCGCGATCAAGAACGTAATGTGGACAGATGAAAAGGCCCACGCTCTGACAGGCTTCATGCAGATGATCCTGGCGAACCCTGGAGCCATGGAGCAGTCACTACTCCAGTTCTTCAGCGAGATGTCGTCTGCCGATGGAAACATTCTGAAAGTGCAGGACGAGTTTGCACAGACCTTTCAAAAGGTATAGTTATCAGATCCTGTTTCCGTACATAATTGCTGACTCTCTCTCTAGATCCTTCAGACATACAAAGGCATGATATCAGACTTCAACGGCTTCCTCGGAGGCCTCCCCGCGGATCAACAAGCTCGGTTCCGCGAACTGTACAGTGTTTAGCAAGCGCCGTTCATTTCTTACATGTGGCTGCAGGCGTTGTCATAGGGCGAATTAGGTAGAGGAAGAGATGGAAATACCAAAAGGGAATCATGACGCCATGCAATGGCGCCATGAAGGAAGGAGGAGGGATGCGATCAATGAGCATTTACGACCGCAATGGAGGTTCACGGCATCTATAGACATTTCCAGCGACGTTTGTTTCTATTCCTGGGCTGCCCCTCCAATGCGAACGTGGAGCAATCAGCGGAACTGGAGATCTGACAGGCTTCAGCGCGAACATTTCCAGGCGTTTTTCTTTCGTCGTTGTTGACAGCGCAGTCATCATTCAGTAGGTAGATACAAGTAGATAGTCTAAACGTTCGTGCATAATTGCCTTCAACAGTTTGCTGTAGTCGTTTCTCACGCTTGGACTTGCCTTTAACTTTCTTCGCAACGAAGTTCCTCACACAATCTCTCTTCCAGTAAAACACACACGACACGAAACAAGACCCATTCTAACCCTCCCCAACCCCATCTTCCACCCAAGATAGCTACCTACAACCCTCATCCCCCAACCAATTGCGCCACATCCCAAAATCCGATCGTCTCCCACCTCCAATCCTTCCACTCACGCATAACCACGCCATGATGTCTTGCCTCGTTTGCGGGTCAATCCCACCATTCCAAGACCAATCCTGCCTGGCTCGGAAGGATGAAGAGACGGGTTCTAGACCATTTTCTCGCATATGCACAACAGACATGATGCATGCTGTACGTAGTTCCGGGGTTGGGGTGCGCAGGACACGCGAGCGGACAGGGTTGGGGTTGGGGTTGGGGCTATGAATAGATGGTGTGAGAACTGGGGGGAGTGGCGGGGGGAAGTGGGATGGGTTGGTTGGATTCGATTGGGTTGAGTTGGTGTGAGGATTATTGAATTGGTGGATTGACTTGGATTGGTGTGAGGGTTATTGAATTGGTGGATTGGATTGGATTGGTGTGAGGATTATTGAATGGGCGGATTAGAGTGGATTAGGTGGGTTGATGGTGGATGCGAGGAGGATTCGCCGAGTAAAAGAAAGCTTGCTGTGAAATGGTTGGACTGGAAGTAATGGCAATGGACATGCGCAGTGAGGTAGGTGGTTTAGACTTGGAATGTCATGGATGGGACATGGTGTTGGAGACGTGATAAGTGACTGGGATGAGGGAGTATAGTCGGTCGGTATACTGTGGTAAGGCACTTAGCGAATGGGTAGGCCGGCAGGTGCGTGCGGAGATGTCACGGGATGGGAGTATATCAGGTGCCTTGCCTTGGTCAGGGGTTGTGAGTGTGGCCTGGTACTTGGACATGGGCTGTGAGTAATGTATCGAAAGATGTAACATTGCTGGGAGACATGACAGTATAGCTCGTGACATGTATGCGCCTGGATAAAGTGGTGAGGGAATCATGATACATGCACATAAACGAAAACCAGACATCACATTGCAGCTATTTGAGTAGACATCGCTTAAGTAGTCCTTGCGAGCGAGTTCTAATTCGCGGGGAGTTGACCCGAATTGCATGGTGGTTGCGAACTGGAGAGGTTTGGATAAATTCAATGTCGACATTATGACATGTCCACAGACGTCAATTCTGACGAGGAACGTCGGACCTCCGCGTCTTGTGACGATGCAGCGAATCTCGCTTCGACAACGCTAACGGCGATCCTGATGGAATTGGAAGGAGCGCTGGTGACAGTTAGGAACATTAGCAATTACTATATTCAAGTCGGCGGCCGTTGCTGGTGGGTTTCAGAATGCGGGAGGACGGGCTGTTGAGTGACGATCTTTTTACGCGAGCTGAAGCAGCTTTCAGCACGGCGTTGAAGGCAGTGTATGACAGATCGCTCAGTCCGTTGGTGTTTACAGCTCTGCAGCTGAGGTCTCAGTATACACTGAGACATACTCGGCGTTACAAGCATAGAGCAAGTCGGGACAATCCTTCCACGCGAGGGTCCGTCGACTCGGAGAGGACATGTGTTGCTTGTGTCGCCTGGCCCACATGTACCGCGCGGAAAATGGCCGCGCCGCTGGTAGAACAAGGACAGGGTTGGTTATAAAAAGGATGTCCTGGAGATTGTCGTGCAGTGCAAACGTGTGGCTTGCAGGGAGATGGAAGGTGTTTATTGCGCGCGGGCTGGCACTCAAATCACACAGCGTGTCTGCCGGCTTGGCCAGCGTGGTGTCTCTCCAGGTTCATCTTGCGCAACCCATCAGCACCCTCGACGCAAGATCGGCGACAGCGAATGGTGAGGTTTCTGAGCGACCCTGGGCACTCAACCCCAGAGACGGCATGGGCTCACCCTGGCCCGGAGCGGCTGCAGGCATCAAGCTTCGTTGATTTTTGTCTCTAAGAATAGCTGCTGGGAGCCAACCTCACCTCAACCGGTCACGCTGCCCTGAGCGGGCACTAGCCGTCAATTTCATACATATTTCGCGTCAACCTGCTTTCGTGCGTTGCGATGTCATCTCGAGACTATTGCCCACCAACCTCGGCTGGATTTGTATCCAGTCATTGGCCCGGAGTGCAGTGTTTCCTTACTTAGCACGTCGTACCTCGTGTCTATTGCTCTTTTGCTCCACTACGCACGGCATCGTCATCGCAGCCTTGCAGCGGTAGCCGGCTCCGGTTTCCTGGATGCAGAGACACACCGGACCGCAGCTGTCACTGCGTGCTGCGTGCCACCGACGACCACATCTGGATGGGTGCTGTGCTCAGTCGGGCTCGCGTAATTACCACCAGGCCCCAGCTTGCAATTTCCGCTGCACGCGATGGACCTGAGGTGCGACGCGGGGGAGGAGGGCGTTTACCCAGCGCTCATGTGCGGCTCCAGTATAGCCTGGTGCGCGCGCGGGTGAAGTTGTGTGCAGCAAGTGGGATTGCCCCTGACAGCCTCAGCAGCTCCGCAGCTCGCTCTCGCCGAAGGTAGACAATATTGAGTAGCATTGATAGTCAGGCCAGTGCGGCCATCAGCAGCGTGTTCGAAGATGCAATGACATGGCGCGACGGACAGACTCTTTTACACCGTCAGTCATGTCTGGTGACTGGGGACGAGGGGATTGCTCGCAAGCTCGACGCATGGGGGCCTATTTTTGGCGTTGCAGATATTGCGGCCCTTGCACGGCCAGAGTTTAGCGATCTCCATCAGCAACGCTTCGCATCCTCGCCTGCCCTCATTCGTCTGCCCCAGACCCGGTCTTTCATCAGGGTGAATTGCGCGCTGCAACTCTACTTGCACGCCCGCGCTCCACAGCCATGATGGCGCTCGCGCTGAGCGGCGACGTGCCTTCAGCGGCCACCGGCGGATGTGCTGGTGTGCTGGTAATGCTGACCAGCTGGTGCTCGCTATTCTTGAACTGCCCGGCCTCGGACTACCTCAACGAGCATGGCTTCTTTGTTCATCTCCACTGCTACTGGCTGAGAGCCTCCACCGCACGGCCCGCCAGTGTTGGCGGTTCACTCGGCCGGCGGACGTCCAAACTGGCCGTTAACGCCTCTTGCGCACTGGCACCCTGACCGCGCTTTCGAGCCCTCCTACAGGCACCCAGCTGTGGCGGTTCCTGCACCCTGCACGCCCAAACGTCTCCGCTTTCAGACAAGCCTGGCAGGGGTGCGTTGACGAGGGCCGCACTCAGCACACATTGTCCGCCATGGCCGCCGGCGAGCTCTGCAGACAGCGCCCCAAGTCTCGGCTCGCTGTCCGCTGCACCGGGGTGGATTGGCAACCATTCCTCCCAGGCACTCAACCGTGCAGCATGTGCTGCTTCAGGGACGGGACGAGTCCTGTCAGGGCCAGGGCATCACTGCGTGAGGTGGAGGGTTCAGCGAGCTCAATCCCCACGGGAGTTACACCGGGGCTATGTCATACGAGCATGAGCCAGCCGGACCCATCTGTGAATCAATCACTCCATTGCTGTAGCTCCCGCAAGCTTCTTCTGCCCTCCCTGCTAGTCCTTCCCGTCTCGCCGTCTCTACCGGCTGCCACCCAAAACCCCCTTCTCCGCCGCTCGTGGCGTCACTGCTATTTCTGTGGGAGCCATTGTGCCCTAGCCGTGGTTGGTCCCGTTTTGACATCTGTCGATTCTTTGGAGCCGAGCACAAGTCACTCTGCGCGTTTGCTCGGCTGCCGCCCAAGTCCTGCCTTCAGCCTGTCCAGCCTCTAGTCTCATAACCTTGTCCGGATCACGCATGGTCAGTCTGCAGGGGGCGCGTTGCATACAGTCTTGACCATATCCGCTGTCACCTTGTCGTCCTACCTACGTTAGTCGCTGCCTGTCCATAGACTGCTTCTGCGTCAGTGCCTTTTCAGCCTTAGATCTGTCTAAGCTTCATTCATATCTGCGCCCTGCGCGCCATATATCACCAAACATCCATCTCCAGCCTCTGGAAGAATCACCCTGCCCGCCCAGTTACCAGTTTCCGACCCCATTACCCTCGCTTTAACAACCGCCCACCACGATCTGCAGCCTGCATATACTCAGCCCCCTCGCCTACCAAATCTCCCTTCCATCTAGTCCAGCTTCCACCAGAGTACACAGACTACGATTTCACCAACGCTCACCAACGCTTACGCCATCCAACACACTGTGCCGCAATCCACTTTCGCTGAAAGATTTCTAACCTCCCCTACTTGACGAAATGGCTGGCCCAGGTGGAGGTCCCTCGCGGCGCAGCCATACCAAGTCTCGAAAGGGATGCAAGACTTGCAAGCGGCGACATATTCGCTGTGACGAGACATTCCCACAATGGTAAGCACCAGCGGCAGCACCCTTACGCCCCGCATGCTAATACCATGCTAGTCGCAATTGCACCAAGCATCAGGTTCGTTGCGACTACATGGACAGTCCGACTGCCATGATGCCAGAATCTCCTCAATCTCCGCAGCAGCCTAATCTGCTATGGACACCCGAAATCGAGGCAACCATTGAGCTATGGAGACAGACTGGGGAATTCCCGTTTCCTGATCTACGCGTCTATCCACAGCCGCAATGGCGTCTCTTGACGAGGACCGACCTTCGTTTGATTCACCATCTGTCCTCTATTTCGAACGAAATGTTTATGAACAGAACCTCCAAATCCACTCTCTGGACCGACATGATGCCCAAGTAGGTACAGAGTCTGCTCTGGAAGGGCGTTTCACTGATAAGAGACAGATTTCTCAGCATTGCCGCAGCACATCCCTTCGTTATGAACTCAATTCTCGCATTCTCAGCATCTCACTTGGCCTGGATCTCGCAGTCCACCGAGACTCGCAATCTCGCCTTCCACCACGCAAGCATTGCCTTGAAAGGCTTGCATGATGGGATTACAAGTTTCACGAAAATGAACTCGGACGCTGTTCTTGCTTCTTCTCTTCTTCTTGCATGGCAAGCTACTGATTGGTTAGTACCTGCCTCCTCTAAGTACTGGACACAGTAACTGACAAATGCTGTCTAGGCGCGGATGGGCGTCTCTAGTCACCGGCACTAAAACAGTATGTTGATCGACGATTACTTCATCTAATAAGCTAATCAGAGAGCTAGGTCATTCAGTCTATGCAGCCCTGGAGGCACGAGTCTTTATTTGCCGACTACATTGCTGAGCACACCCCTATGCCTGGCAGGCACTTTATGAACCCGATTAGCACGCCGATGTCGCAAGATGCACGGCGAGAACAGCTCAACACTCTGACAGATATTCACGCCTCACTGCAACGACTTCAGCCGTATTTGAATCGGAACGATCAGGAAACGAAATGGGTCGATCAGTTAAAGGGCTACCTCGACCGCCTAAGGGCATCCGCTCAACCGCAAACCCCTGAAGAACAATTCAACCAGCTGTACGCCCTCCGCAAATGGCTCTTCTGGGTACCGATCTCGCTCCTAGCAGCAAAACGCGGAGACGTTAACGTTCTTGTTGTCCTTGCCCACTTCTATGCCACTGCGCTGGCCCTGGAACCCATGTTCCCTGACGTTGCGTCTGTCTTCGTGGCAGATTTGTCACTCCGCCCTCTCGAGGAGATCATCCAGATTGTTCAAGGTTACCAGGACCCGCGCTTCGATTCGAGGATTCAGACCATGTCATACCTCGTGCAATTCCCGAGCGACATGGTTTCAACGTACAAGACGAGACGAGAGTGGGCGAGACAACAAATGACAACAGTGTCGCCAATTCAACAACCATCGTATGCGCTCGAGTCGCTAAATCTGGATCTTGAAAACCAGTTACAGCAGTATAGTTATGGCCAGAGCCTGAGCCCTGCGTTTGCGCCTTCGCCCTTGACGTTCCTCCCGCCTGGCATGTCATCCACTCCGACTTCGCCGTACTTGGAAGTGCCTCGGACGACCGTAGACGCATATGGCGCAACAAGTTATGTATCTCCACTGGGGTCACCTGCATCCGTGCTGCCGCCCTACACGGCACCACAAGAACATGCATTCAGCTATGGAATGTCTTCGGGTTATCCCAGCGGGTTCGTGGCCACACCTATTTGGACGTGAGAGCGACACAGGCTGAACGATCCCTCCAGGAATAACTCAAGAGTTGCTTCGCAGCCTCTTTCAACATTTAGTGCGATGCCTCCGCATCCCGGAAACCAAAATACAGGCCCGTCGCAAGCATCACCCACGGGGCAGCTTCCCCACCATTACAGTCATGCGTAGGATCGGCAGGGCCTTATCCCGGTGCAGCAAGAGGTGGAGATGAAATGTGTTTCATGCTCTCCGCGACAGCGCCCAAAAAGCCTCACCATGTTGAAACAAAGGAGCACTTCCTCGCCAGCCTATCACGCCTGTGTACGACCGAAATTGCCGCAGGTAGTGGCCGCAGCCATTGTTAACACAGACGCCGTGCCAATTTCTCGAGGCAATAGCCGAAGAAGACGCTGCTGGCGAACGCACGTACTGTGGCGCTGCTTTGCATCCTCATGCATATCATCTCCTGATGTGTGAGGCCTTACTGGAACCGAGTTGGACGGCTTAGTACTGGCACCGCGTCCTGGCGCGTCAGCCTAACGGTGCCTGGTCGTGCAAACGCACCATGTTGGCTCCGACAGACAGTTCACCATTGTATTGTTGGGGCGTATGGGTTTGCTTGCTTATCGACGCCCTTGTTGCGAATTGTGTTTTTTGCTTTGTACCGATTATGAAGTTCGGCTACAACTGCCCGTTACGATGAGCGGTGTCCATCTGCAGAACGACAGCTGAAGGAAGAAAGGAATGACATGAGACGCGGCGAACTTTCCGCTTTGGATGATACCAAGATCAATGCTATTCCTTCATACTGCGACTGCGTTTCTATAATGTAGCTAGGCAGCCATGACCTGCGAGAGCTTTCAGTCGCATGCATAAAAGAATTAAGGTTGTCTTCTTCCAGACTGGTTCCAACACTAGCGCGACTCATTGACACATGTTCACCCCAGTTCAACTCACCGTTCTTCCCGTCCCAAAATAACCGACCGGCAGCCAATCAGTACTCAGCAATACACCTCGCTTCATCCTACAGAACATCGGCTTATCCCGATTCCAGGTGCTCCCAAGCCCGTTACGTACAACCAATCCTATCGATAGCTACCGTGTCAAGTCTCATATCTATCCATGCTTTTTTTCCGATGCCGAAACAATTTCTCCTGGACGCCTGTGTCGAAGGCACAACCCGCCGCGCTAGTGATTACGTACGGGCAAGCAAAGCTTGATGTCATTCCACGCTTCCGAAGGCCAGACTAGCACTCTAGACACAGCCTCACTTGTCCCTGATCAGCAGTTATCATGTGCAAGCGTCATTTCGACTTGCCCAATCAGGTATTGTAACGCGAGTAGCTTTGGCGGAAGAACTGGCACAGCCACCTTTACAAGTATCCTGCCGGCGCATCAGACGGCTTACAGACCGGTGAAGCTGTGGCTTGAGGTTGAATCCCAGGCGGATGCGACCAGCACCAACTTTTTCTGGAATCAGCTTCGTAGGATGCATATCCCTGCGCAACGGCAGGGCGTGTGGAGGGCGGAGGGTAATGGCTGCGCCGGGACACGATCCGCTGTGTGCGCATTGGCTCACGCAGTGTTATGCAACTCAAAAGATTGGTGTGCAGCTCGTGACCAGTTGCGGCAATCCAAGAAGCCTCAGTAAGTTGCGCTCGCTATCACCACCAACTGCGGCCGACACGCGAACACCAAGCAGTCGCCGATCACACATGAACAGAGCGCACCCATTCCCTCGGCACCACACGAGACGCCTTTCAACCGAGACCAACCGCCCGAAAGGAACGCTAGAAGGGATTGGCACACGCTGGCTCCCGGCTAGTCTTGCAGCATCCCATTCGCATGGGTAAGCGAAAAACCTTCTTTCACTAGCGACTGAGCCCCTGTCCTCTCTTCTGGGATCCCGCCATTGGCTTCGTTGCCTCGTGCTCCACCCCTCTGCCACCATGAGATCAGCGCTCCGCTCCTAGCGACGGCTTTCCGCCGTCTATGTTTGCTCTTTGCCACCGCTCTGTCAGTGCAGCACCCCACGTTGGTGTGTTTCGGATCACGGGTCGCCTACGCCGTTGTGCCCGCATCACTCATCATGACCGAGCGAGGATCCCGCGCTGTCGGGTCGATGTGTAAGGGATGAATAAGGCAGGCGCGAGATATATGCGAATACATCGCCTGAGTTGCCTCAACCAAGTCCATTACATCCATGGCCTTACTGTGGTCACCGACACACTCGATGCTTGAGCAGCGCACCTACTCGCGAGCCCGGCCATTGATTCTAACACATTTTGGGACCTTGATAGAGTTATTTACAGTTAGAGCAAGGTGCATCGATACATGCAACCAGATATCGAAAGCCCTATCTGATCGTCGGCTCCACCACCATGAGAGCGCAGAGAATCCCAATCATACGATTTCTGCCCAAGGCACACCGGTCGCGAGCCTCCGCTTAGCTTCTGGACAACGAAGACCGACGTCGTTGGTTTTACGGTATTCAGACAAGACTAGAACCCCCGGGCACCGGACTAGTACCACCGAATCTTCTTAGGTCCTTCTTTAACGTGGCAATACTGCGCTTCGTCCCATCGGTCCCTGCGGAGCACTCTCCTAGCAGTCCTAGCATGCATTGGCATCTCGGCTCATAAATGTATCGGAGGCGCGATTTCACATCTCCTCTAGTTCGAGTTCGGGCAGACCAGGAAGTATTTGGCCGTGAAACCGTATCATTATCGTGACATGGCAATGTTACTTCCTGGGGTTCATGGATCTTCTTGGATGATCGCACATGGCGAAGTCACCATCTACAACTGCATGCTGCATGACGATGCTGATCATGGTCCTGTAGCATGGCAATTGGGCGATCTCCTGTCACCCAAGAATAGCGACGGATGCGGGTCAACGATGGCCGATATCGATTTTGTAACATGGACTGGTCGCACTGACAATTCCCAAAATGCATCGACTTGGAACAGAATACGATCTAATAGTTGGTTCACACGCCACGGTCGTACCTAGCCACACCGTACATTGTACGGCGCCCACCGGAGTCCACTCACGCCCACCGGAACCACAAGATGAAGTTCCAAGTTTTGGCCTGTTGACAGTGCACAGTGATGCGAGTCCGAATGCTGCCCTACTGTTCCCGAGGATGAGCTGTTTTTTTCTCTCCAGAGCATAACATCTTGGTCAATGTCGGCCTCACAGTTCCTTGCGACGCGCATTCGGCCGTGGGAATTAAATCGCGCACACGGGCCTGAACTACTACAGCATTGATTACGTACCTCCCTCCCTGGACGAGATTACCACCAGATAGGGTAAAGAACTGTGATGAACGGCTTCTCCTTGCAGATTCACGATTGTCTCAGGCACTAGGACGATGAACGCGTAAACAGCTATCAATTGTCAAGCCACATTATAGACATAAGGTTTGCCCTACGACTCGAACACAAGAGCCTGCAGGCTGCGCAGCAATTGGACCTTGATCGGAAGCGAAGTTATGGTGTGAATGGAATAGATGGGGTGACGAAGACGATTCTTCGAGGATATGGCCTTCGCTCATGCCCTTCAACTCACTTTAATTCCGCGCCCCTCGAGACGCTTGATCGAAGCTCAAGGACTTTTTCTACGTTGTACACGGTAAACCCTTACCACAGTATAGCACGATATGCTAATTGCCGATGACTGTCAACTTGATTCAGGTCCCCTATAACACCATACCACTTGGGTCTATCACCAACGGGAATGACATTCGCCTAGATGATGCGCTTCAAGCTGTTCCAGCGCACGACGAACGTGCGAAAACACATCACGGATAACTATACCCACGCAAGTGTCAATGCTCTTGACAAGCTGTCCTGGATGCGGGGGTTTGCGCAAAGGCATGTTGCTCTTCAAGGTCAAACGCTTACGGCAAACGTTCACGGATAATGTGCGAAACGTATTCTCGTCCACAGCGCGTTGTTGTCAGTTTTTCTATTGCTGAACATTATGTTCAGTTCTACGATGTCCTTAAAGTGAAGGTAATGTATTGTGCTATGCTCATACATGTTGTTCGTCAAGCTCGAAACGAACGAAATGAATTTTCTTTTTCCGACCCGCGACGTCATATTCCATGTCTCCAACTCATCGGGCCGAGCCTCAACTGCCAACCCCACAGTTCAGCGAAGATATCCCGAGCACGCAATGGAAGCGAGATTCGCGCAAGAGCAAAGCATTGGAGATGAGCTTGGTGGAGCTTGAAAAAAAAGTATAAACAAATAATGATACGGCTCGTGCAACGGTCATCTTCAACGTCTGCAATTGATTTCCTCGTGGTGTTTCCTCAGAATGACACCCAGTCAGGCATTGTTGTTGCTATCTGCAGGCATCAATGCAGTAACGAGCCATGTCTCTAAGCCAAATTTCGTCTTCATCATAACGGATGACCAGGATTTGCTGTTAGATTCCGTTTCATACCAACAATCTGTTCAAAAGCACTTTGCTCAGCAAGGGACGTGGTTCAAGAAGCACTTTTGCACTGTTGCCCTATGCTGCCCTTCAAGAGTGTCATTTTTGACTGGCAAGGCTGCACATAACACCAATGTGACGGACGTATCTGCACCTTACGGTAACATCACCAACACACGTGATCTGGAATGTACTGACGAATCCAGGTGGTTATCCAAGGTTCATCGAAGAGGGTTTCAATGACGTCTATCTCCCCGTTTGGCTCCAGGAAGCTGGATTCAATACCTACTACACGGGCAAAATGATGAACGGCCACAGCACAACAACGTACAACAACCCTCGCATCAATGGCTGGAACGGCTCAGATTTCCTCATCGACCCAGGAACCTACGTCTTCTATAACTCCACCATGGTGCGAAACAACGACACCTACCGCCAACTTCCCGGCGAATACTCGACCGATCTCGTTGCCGCCGCTGCCAACGGCTTCCTCGACGACGCCATCGCCTCGCACGACGCAACTGGCCGTCCATTCTTCCTAGGCGTCGCACCCATTGCTCCACACTCGGAAACAATCACCAATCCCCGCCCGGCACGCTTCCTCCCTCCCGTTCCCGCGAAACGACATGAGAACCTATTCCTCAATGCCACTGTCCCTCGCACACCAGGCTTCAATCCCAGCACACCCGGTACAGCATCGTACTTCAAAACCTTGCGGCAACTCAATGCGTCTGAGATTGATTACAACGACAACTGGTACCGCAAGCGGTTGCAGTCGCTGCAAGCTGTGGACGAGCTGATCGATGGCTTAGTCGAGCGTTTGGAAGCACGACCGGATATTTTGGAAAACACGTATCTGATTTATACGACGGATAACGGGTTTCATATCTCGCAGCATCGATTGCCGCCGGGGAAAAGCTGTGGTATCGAAGAAGATGTGAATATTCCATTTTTTGTGCGAGGCCCAGGTGTAGGGAAGAATCAGACGGTTGAGATTCCGACGAGTCATACTGATATTGTGCCGACGTTGTTCGAATTGGCTGGGATCCCGTTGAGAGAGGATTTGTAAGTTTGTCAGAAGGAAGCGTGTGCTGGGATTATGGACTGACGTGAAATTTTTGCAGTGACGGCGAACCAATTCCGGTCACGGCGGAGATGCAGAAGACGAGTGAGAAGAGCGAGAACATCAACATTGAGTTTTGGAGCAGGTTCGTTGTCTTTTTCACAGTTTTAACATAAGGAAGTGCTGACTTGTTTTCCCCAGTTACTTGGTCGAAGGCAATACCTTCTACGGCAGCGCCTCGCTCCCTAACAACACCTACAAAACCGTCCGCGTCATCGGACCTTCCTATGATCTCTCGTACACCGTGTGGTGCACCAATGAGCACGAACTATACGATATCTCGACGGACCCGCATCAGGTTACTAACCTCCTCTCATCCCAGTCCTACCAACCAAGTGTCAATACCTGGTCCATTCCCCGCCTGCAATCCCGCCTCGACGCCCTCCTCCTCACCTTGAAGCGCTGCAAAGGCGTGGTATGCACACGCCCGTGGGCGAAACTGCATCCCAGCGGGAATGTCAAGAGTTTGGAAGACGCGATGAACCCCCGCTTCGATCGGTTTTACGAGAAAGAGCAGGTGAAGGTCACGTTTGACGAGTGTGCGCTAGGGCAAATTTTGAGCCACGAGGGCGCGTTGGAGCCCGTGGTGTGGAATGAGGAGTGGGATGAGTGGAGTTGGGCGACGTGAGTGTGGTTCGGGAATGTATTGGTCTGAAGGTACTCGTGCGATTCGGCGAGTTTGGGAGGGATAGGATGAGGAGCTGAGGTCCTCCTTGCTACCAGTTTCGGTGGCGAAGGTAGTTAAGTGGTGTATGTGTACACACAGGAGGTACCTTAAATGTATATACTAGATTCCACAGACGACATGATTGTAAACATTCATGACCGGAACCACTTCATCTTCCGAAGTAGGATTCATTCATGTGAAGTCAAGCGCTAATCATGGCCTCCACATCTTCTTGACGCATTCAGCCAGTGGTTTGTATTGCGCTTGGGCTGAAAGCATCTTCTGCGAACAGTCACGCTTCCCTTGGTGCATGCACCGGGCTCTGCAGCATCTCATGCCCAAGCAACCAAGTCGCATCCTAAACAGTAGTGCGCGCCTGATGCTCAGTCCTTCGTATCGGAGTAAAGATAGATCCAGTGAACCGCGAAGACGTAGATGAGCGGTCGTAACTGACGGTGACCTGTTCTCCCGGTGCTATCTTGAGCTATCCATCAACAGGAAAGTGAAGACCAGACTTCACAGGCCATGTATCTCATATATAGTACAGCCCCCCAATCGCTACAGATAAGATCGCTCTATGAAATCCTGTTGAATTTGCGAGACGCATGCCATAGCCCATCCCCACTCCAATTTATCCGCCTGTCTTTACCTCGGCGCCCCTTGTCCACCTGGTATGTCATCCCTACATACTCGTTCCATATGAAGATGTGATATTCCGGCTCGTCGGTGTCAATTTTCCTTTCCTTGGTGAGTGTACACCGCCGAAGAGGAAACGCCTTTTCGTGAAATGAGAAAGGGATCCCGATGCCCAGCTTTGCGGCGAAGATGGCGCGGTCGAACAAATTGTAAGAGGGGCACGGACAACTGTATTCGAGTATCATCTCCTGTATCTCTAGAGGAAGACCATGTATGGGGTTGTGGATGGGGTATGTTTCTCGATGTATGGCGTTGAGAAGCCAGCGAACACCCGTTTCTGATGGCGGGCCGTCGCCGCCGAAGAAGTCTATGAGAGGTGTGCATTCTAGACGACGCCGGCCAAAGTCCCAGATTAGTTTGAAACACTGAATCTGTCGAATCGAAGTCACGACGTACTGGACCTCTACGTAAGTGTGACGACGATTTAGAGGCGGGTAACTGTCCAGCACTCCGTCGTAGAATTCATGTTCGTATCTGGAAAAGTAGTCATCCCACACGAGTTCGCTGAAATGCTCATGCACAAGAGAAGTCGCCAAATCCGTGCGCTTCGTAACAATCACCTGGGTCGAGCCAAGGCTCACGGTTGTAACAATATTGCTAGGCCATGTACGCCAGTTCAGGAGGTTGTTATGGTCAGCACGTACCCTATACTTATACATATGCAGGTTGGCCGCTGCTACCTTCTGCGTGGTGATGTTCAGCGTGAAGCAGCTGAGAATCCCCAACGCCAGTGGATGCAACCCATATCGGTCATCTGTGAGACCGGAGGTTTGCCAGTTGCGTTCGTAGTCAGTAGCGAAGCGATAGACGAGGTCGAACAGAGTTTGCGGTATTACGTCTCGAGGAGCAGAGTCAGTTGAACAGGCGGCCTTTGCTTCTTTCGAATGCAAAATTGGAAGCTGCATGGGCGAGTAAGACTGGAAATCTTTGAGTCGGAGAGCATGCCGTTCTGGCATTGAAAACTGGTACACCAGATGTTGCCCGTCTCGGTCGTAGAAAATACGATCTTCGTTGAAATCGACCGTCCAAACAAGTGGACAATCCCCGCGTAGAGCGGGATGAGGCAACTCGCCACTTCCGTGATTCCAATCGGTGGAGAAGTCACCAAAATCGCTTAGTGCGTCATAGAGCTCATGGTGCGCGTCCTCTGCGTGCGTGAGCTCAATACCTCGAGTGTGTTGTGCTCGAGATACGTGGCAGTACCTTTACTGGACCCACTCAATATGTGCGACAGCAATGCCAGGTCGTTAGAATCGTTTCCATCTCGTCCAATGACAAATCGATGGTTGTTTCGTCGCTCGATGGCGGTGGGGTAGTCAATCTGCGTGGCACCCGCATAGAGGACTACCCATATTCTATCGCAGCCGAACAGATTGTCACCAGGCCCTGCGAAGACTCGCGCACTGGGAAGAAGCTCCAGCACGCTAGCCATAGTGTGCAAGGCTGCTTCAGGAAGGCGAGAAATGCCTTGGTGAATTGTAGGTGGCTGGATGGTGGCTAGTCTTCACTATCTGGCGCCTGGCAACCGGAAATAAGTATGGCCGGCGGTGTAAACAAACGCCAGCACTCCACCTTAACGACAACGCATCGCCAAAGCTCAGACCTCTTTGGACTGCGGCCCTCATTCCCAACTGAGTCGGGACGGCATCCCTGGAGCTTTGCTCTCGACATTCCACATATTCTTTTCTCAGGCACTCACTGGACCCTGATTTGCGTCGACCAGACAGTCGCACAAGCGACAAACATTCACAATGGCAACTATGCACCGTTCTCCCGGGCCAGGCCTGACATCATTCGCTATCTACGAGGATCCGGAAGACCAACAGACCTCCTCACCGACCGACAGCGTTGAGGAAGACATGTCGTTCAACTCAGAGCTGTCGCTACCAACCGCAGACGATGCCATACCCAGCATTGAGCTCGACGAAGAACCTCAGCCATATAAAAGCTCATACACTTCACGGAGGTCGAGCTTGCAGCCACGTCGCTCGTCGGGTGTAACGCACTACAGCGTCGTCTCAGCCATCCCATCAGAGTCCTCGATCGCTACCAAACCCATTCCACAAGCCAATGAGGCAGACGACACCCGATATACGCCACGGAAGGAGAGACCACGGTTTCGCAACCCAGAGTCTGTGCGCGCTATGCAAATGGCCTCCCCACCGCTGCTCCCGACCATCGAGACCTCTCAGGAGCGGCTCAAGGGATCGTACAAGCTGATGACACCAAGTCGCAGTGGCAGATCTGAGACACCTGTGTCGAAGAAGACAAGATCGCGAAGAGGAAGCGTGCGAGACCAGCATAGTCCACGACCTACGCCCACCCCACAGCAAGCTCCACTGGTCTTGCTCCATGTGACCATCCTACCGCCGCAGGTACCATATTCGCACGACTTGATGGTCAGGATCATGCCAGAGTGGCTCGTGGAGAACTACAAACTCCTGGACGAGAAGCTACAAGACATCATACTGATGCGCCGGGGTCTTCTCATTCCGCATCCGCGAGACGAGTACGACCTGCTGGAAGAGCGGATACTGGAAAGCTTGGAACTGAAGACTCCTCGCCTGCTGAAGTGCGGACACTTTGTTGCTCCAGATGAGTACTCAGACGATGAAGATGAAGGCTATGAGGCCAGTGCCGCTGGCGACAGTACGGGACGAGGCAGTCGCATGAGTGGTGGTACCTTCACTGAAGAGCAAGAATGGATGGAAAACCCACTGGCGGAGACCGGCATGTGCACCGACTGTAATTGTGAGCTGAAGCGGCCTGGACGTGGCGTGGGCGCAGGCAAACGCAGATGGGATATCAAGATCTATGCCGCGAACGGACTGATGAGGGCTGCAGGTTGGACGGCTTGCTGGAACGACATGGAGCGATGTGACGTTGAGATCTCCCCTTGGATCCCGCTTGAGCTTCGAAAGACGCTAGAGAGGCGGGTGCAAGAAGAACAGGAAGCAGAGAAGCGGAAGCAAATGTATGCCTTGGAGCTGCAACGACAAATCCAAGAATCAACATCCAAGCAGAAGATCGCAGAGGAAGAAGCTGCTGAACGGAAGAGGTTGGAAGAAGCGGAGCTGCAGAAGAGCTTCGAAGCCGCTGCTGCTGCCCTCCAGCGGAGCGTAGAAGAGAAAGCCGCTGAGAAGAAGAAGTTTGAAGATGCACTAGAGGAGAAGATTGAAGAAGCTAAAGAGTCCCTCCGCCTCGAGATCGAAGCTCAGACTCTGGCAGAAGCGAACATCGTCACTGAGCGCCTCCGTGCTCTGGAGCAAGCACTGGAGGAATCTAAGGTGTCCGCATCGACCTCTGCATCTGCCTCAGCGACAACTCAACCAACCAAGCAAAAGGGACACCTTCGCGCCGCCGACATCCCGCTCGGCACCCTCCTGAAGAACTACCTACTCATTCTACTCAAGGATCAACGGAACATCATCATTCTGCTCCTCGGCGCCACCGTCGTGTTTCTGTCGATGAACATGCAAACCACACCGCAACTCAACAACCTGAGCACACTACCCGAGACCAAGTTGATTGATTCCGTCACAACAGTTGCTGTCACCACCACAGCTACTACCACCGCAACATCCTTCTCCACGCTCACGGTCACTCAAATCCAGACCGCAATTCCCGTGCAGGAAACTGCGCTTCCAGAGTCTGTCAGCATTCAAGACCCAAGGAGCTTGACGAGAGCAGAGCCTCTAAATACGCCCACACCGTCGGTTTCAGCTGAGGATACACCTCCTCAAGATTCTAGCGTGCAAGCTCCTGCTGCGACACAAGATGTGCAGAAGATCTTGCCTATCCCGGCGCTCCAGGAAGAGTCACTCTCCGCTCCTCAAGAGGAGACCGTTTCCGCTCCTGACAACGCAGTCATGGCCGCGAAGCACACTTGTCGCCCAGTCAATCTCTTCCAACCTGCCCTATCTCCCGCGCAGTAGAACACTCCTTTCTACTTTAACATCCTACTCGCTACACCCACTTTTTCTCTTTGTCGAACGACACGTACACGAAATTCCCCAGACGCCTTTTATGGCCGTCATACATATCATGAAGTAATGTATCCACCACCCATCATGCAGCAGGTGTTGGGTTTGGCTTTGTTAGTTTAGCGTTCGAGCGGTTATTGTGCTAGTTGTTTGTGCGTTTGTTTTGCATTTTGTTGGACTTGTTGAGATACCTTATTTGTTGGCGCAGTGGTCCAGAATGAGAGAGCATGAGAATGGAGGGCGGAGAAGGGGAAGGAGTAGATAGCTATGAATCAATAACATATCCCGTGTAATATATAGGAAATCAAGATTATTGTGTGGCAGACATGGCTTATGTTGCTATAACGCCACTGCTCTATTCGTTTCACGTCGATATTATAAGTGACCAGCCTTATGTTGGCGGGTGTAAGATGGTGGATATGAACGTGGGTAAGTAGTGACATCAGCAATCAGTTTGGTATCGAGACATAGACATCGCTGCATTAAGCTGCCGTGTACCATTATCATAATCATCATGCCCCTCTTCCATCATACCCAATGCCCTTCACTCTCCCTCTCCGTTCCCGCCGCTCAATCCTCCGCCGCAACACCCTGCTTCCTCGCATCGTCCCTCCGTTTCTTACTCCTCGCCTTGGCCTCCTCGACCCACTTCTCATATGCACCATCACCTTGCTCCAACTTGGCTTTCACAACGCCCTTCAACAGCTCGCTGATAAACCCGACGAAATTATGTCTGCGCAGCGAGTTCTCCCACAACCACGCGGCGCGCTTGTCTTCCTGCTGCTCGAGCTCCTCCTCGTCACCGATTTCGCGTGCCCGGATGCGCAAGTCGCGCACGCAGGCCATGAGGTTGAAGCGGATTTCGGTGGCGGGGTAGCGCGCGATGCGGCGTTGCAGGACAGGGATAATTTTGGCGGGGAAGTCGGTGGGTTTGCAAGGGCCGTGAGAGATGGGGGCGGGTTGGAGGCCGTCGAGTTCGTAGAGCGTGTTGTTTATTGACGTATAGCTGCGCATGTATGTAAGTGACGATGATGTGGAGCGGAAGGGAGGAGTGGGTGTGTAGGAGGAAGGAGGACTTACGCGATGAAGTGGTAGACGTCGTCGTCTTCGGTGGCGGTTCGTTGAGTCTCGTCGATGAAGGGCGAGGAACGGGCGAAGGAATTGTGCGTTTCGCGGATGAGGTCTGAGTTGGAGAGGGTTTCGCCGCGTAGCTGTCACATCTCTCAGTCATCGTTTCCGGCATGTACGATGCTGCTCGAACATACCTCTGGTGGGAACTCTCCAGCAAACTCCTTGAACTCTTTCAGTTCCTTGCCAATATCGACTTCTGCCTCTCTATTCAACAGAAGCGACACGATCGCCTGTGTGCCACAAGCATTTTGTATGGTTTGCGCCGCAAAGAAGAGGTTATTCGCCGCCTCGTGGTCGTATGTGCCGTCCTTGGGTGTATCGCCTCTTGTCTCGCCCGTGGGATACTTGAAGAGGAATATCACGCCATATATTGTGCCAAGCTGCTGGAGTTCTGACGCCTCGAGTGTGGTGAGCTCTTCGAATTGCACGTCCTTAACGCCGAGTTTCTCGATTAGATATGTGAAGACGCCCTGTGAACGTCAGTGATGCTGGTTTGCGAGCCAGGGAGCGAACATACGGCATCCGACTCTATTGTATTCCAGCCCCCAGACATGGCTGTAGGAGAGGGTATGATAGCTTGGATTAGTTTGTGGTGTGTTGTCACTGGCAGCTTTACCTCATCAACAGGCGCCCGCGCCGGAGTTACGGTCGGACCGTGGACCTCGGAACGATTCCGATCTTCGGAATGCGCGACATCGCTGAGATCGCCTCCAGCATCAAGGGTGAGAAGCAGTGCGAGGTGTTACAAGCCAAGCTTGACTCGTGTGAATATCGGGTCACTTCATCAGTCGAATCTTGGCAAACGATGCAATATTTGAGGCACCATGGGAAGAAGCGAAGTTCGTGAGACTGCCACGCAGTGATGAGTATTCATGAAATGCCTTTGCTATGGGCAAAACGAGGATGTCCTATCGACCTCCCATGAACTCCGGCTTATAGGCCTTCACTCCACCAGCCTTCATCAGCTCTCTCAGTGCCATAGTAGCATACTGGCTACTAGCCAACTGCAGCTTGATCACAACCGCAAGCTTATCCTCTTCCTTGACCTCCTCCATTTCCTCTCCATCCTCCATCTCGACGTCCTTCTTCGCCGCTCCATTGGCAGTCCGATCCGTCTGGCTCGCCTCGCCGCTCTCCTTTCTCAATCGCTGCAAGTCCGTCTCAACAAACTGCTCATCCTCTTTCCAGTACTTGTACACGTCAAACTCAACAGGCTTAAGCGGTCGAGCGAGAAATTTGCGGTATCCTCCGCTCAGACTGACTTCACGCCAGCCGCGGCGCATGTTGTGTGGGTCGAGACCACCGCCTTTATCGCTTCCCATGAAGTCTTTGTAGAAGTCACCTATGTCGTTCTTGGGATACTCGACATCGAAACCTGGTTGAGGAAGCACAATGTCCCATACAGTGTACTGCCCGCTCTCCGCTTCTTCCTTGGTCAGCGGTCGTGCACGCTCAAAGGCTTCGGCGCCTGCGTTTGCATTCTCGGTGCCAGTGGGATTAATGACGACTTCGCCGCTGTCGTCTATGTCCTCTTGCTTTACGGTTTCTTTGTTGGCCTCTTTGTCGCGGTGCTCATGTACGAGGACGAGATCGCCTTCAACGACCTTGTCGCCGTGAGTAGTCCAGCGCTTGCCAGCAACTGCATTCCAGACTAGGGACTGGTAGGCATGCACGTACATGAGCCTCAGCGTGCGTGGGATGGTCATGAGCGCTCCTTGCCAGTCACTTTTGCGATCGTACTGTCCATTCCTGCTGTTTCTCGATCCAAGATGTTGTATCATGTTGCGCTCTGCCGTGAACTTCCTTGGAAGGCTATCGAGGGCCTGATTGGCCTTGCCTTCCGTGTGCCACAGGTGTAGTGCTTTGGCGCGATTACGATCATCGTGAGATACCAATACATCCGAATTTTCTGGGAGTGTACCTTGTGCGGCGGCTAGTGCGACGTCGCTGTACGCCAATATATCGTCGACTGCGCCCTTGAGGTCGTCCTGGAGCATCTTGCGCCCTATTGAATCAGTGCTCGCAGCGAAGGAGCCGAATCGCTGGAGGCCGTAGTAGTTGATGAAGCCCTTCTGCGAGAAGTCCTCGATTGCCTTCCCCACGACTTGATTGGCCAGCTGATACCGCTGTGCATAGTCCATGCCTTCCTCGCCCTGAAAGTGGCAGTCCCTCAAGGTAATGGTGAACTCGTTGCCCATTAGGTCTCCGAGCGTCAAACCATTGGGCTGGTACGCCCAGTCTCCAATGGCAGCATTGTAGAGGATCTTGTTGAAGCTGAACATGCGCTCCGCCGTCTGTCGCTTGACACAGACACGCTGAACGGTGCACGCGCGCCGGTCTTTGGTCCCTGCAAAGCCAAACGCTTTTGCACCACCGCCGAGCTTGCTGCCTAAGAATCCTACAATCTCCATGGTGTCTTTGTTCTCCTTGTACAAGTTGAAGTGCAGGTATTCTCCGCCGAGCTCTTCCCACATCTGCGGACCTTTACTTCTCGAGCCTCCGTTGTCTCCTCGGTCACGGCCTCCGCCCTTTCCCTTGTTCTTTCCCTTGCGCTCCGCCGGTGGTGTCGCTTTGATGCGTATCGACTGATCTGCTTCCATGGAACTCTCTAGTAAACTTGGGAATATACGTCGCAGCGACTTGTGCGCTTGTGTCCGCGTCTCTTTATCGGTTATGGGAGGCGCTATCACGGCCTTGAAGTCTTTCGCTTTGCGTTGCTCTCGTCTTCGCACTTGGCTGGCGAGCTTGACTATTTGATTGGTGGTCTCTTCGCCGAAAATATCGTCGAGGGTAACGCGATCGTCTTGTGTGAGCTGTTGCAGATACTGTTAGCCCGACCTCCAGAACTTGGGATTTCAGGCTTACCTCAATCTCCGGTTCTGGTTTAATCTCCTCTGTCTTGACTTCTGGCTGCGCATCACCCTCTTCCTTGATTACCAATTTTTCTTGCGCTGGCGTATCCTCGGTCTTTACTGGCGCCTCAATCGTAGTGTCTCCTCCACTCGAGATATCTGGCATGTTGGCCTCGCCGTTCTCTTCCTTGACCACCAATTTCTCTTCTTTCGTGTCTACTCCCTTGGAACCTTGACCGTTACTCTGCGAGCCATTTACCTGCTTCGCCTCCTTCTTCGGCGGCTGCGTACTCCTCAAATGTAGTACCTGCCCGTCGAGCGCAATCTCATTGACCAAAAAGTCCGTATACCGCTGCTTCAGCACACCCGTAAACCCCAGGTTATCCGGACACACATATTCGGTAATCCCAGCGCGCACTTCACGCTCAAGGTCAGTGTCAATGGCAACTGTAGAAGCTGTGGTCGCAGCTTGGGTAGCGTTGATTGTGGAGGTGGCGGGGAAAGAGGGCACGGCATTGTCGTCGAGTCGCGCGCGTTTTGCGGGTCGCGCAGAGTCGTCTGTGGAATCCGACATGACTTTGGGGTGAAAATGGTGTTGGAGGTTGTGTAAGAGCGGAGGTTGTAAGTTTTGTGAATGTCGCGCGTCGAGCTGTTAGCGGGGAAGTTTTTCGCGAGGTCTCGCGTACATGAACCGTGGTGGAGCGTCAGAGGTAATAACGATTCGTCTCGATATTAATGCATCATCAATCATCAGTAGAAGAGACTTTAAAAACACGCGTAGAGTTTGAGATTCCATACGGAGTTCATTTGTATGCTATCTTCGGCTAGTAATCCGTCCCGCAATTGCCAAACGGCGAATCGCAACAAAGTCCCAACTCCTTCCTGCCCGGGGTATACCATGCTCAACCAAGTGAGAAATCGTAGCTTTGTCATGTCTAAGTGACAGGAAGAGTGTGTGTTTGTTTATCTGTGACCTAAGGAAAAAAGGTTTGTATGCTAAAACAAGGCCCAAAGAATGGGAAAGAATTGAAAAGATGACTGTCAGATGAGGCGCCATAGATCCATCAAGGAGTCTATCCACATGCAAAGCGTCAACTCTACGGCTGCGCAAAGATTGCAAGCGTAGCGCAGAAGTTCGAACGGTTGTCCTCGTCCTTAGCCAAGCCTTGACCACCCGATGTGATCATGTTGACTGAAGCCTTGGTCGACAGACCGAACCAGTTCACGTTGCTTGAGTTCTCAATCTGGTTCATGTTCTCCTGGCAGTTCTGTAGCGGGACACAGGTCTGCGCGTAGTTGTCGAAGAAGGAGTAGGTACCGGCACCGTAGTTCCAGATAGACTCGCTGTTGATGACGCGCACAGCCCAGGCAGAGGCTTGGTTGGTCATGTCCGGATCAAAGAATTTGTCGTTCTTAGTGAAAGGGACGTTGGCAGCGGGGTTAGGCTGGTAGTAAGGTGTCTCAGTCTGAATGGCGCCGTACCAGATGTCCTTTGCGCCTTCGAAATGGTATTGTGACAATTGAGAGTGCTCGGAAGCGGTACCCACGAGCCAAACGGGGCCCTGGGACTCAACGAGCATACCACGGCCGTTGTAAATGTCGATTTGCGCGTGGTCATCCTGATCAAGCTCGTGGTCGGCCGTCCACAGCCACACGTTCTCAAAGTAGCCGTTAGAGCTCTTGGTAATGTGTAGTTGCATGAATGAGCCGATGCACTCTGGGTTGGGCTCGTGCTTGGTGTCGGGGTTCTTCTTGCACTTGTCTGACTGGAGGTTGGTGCCAGCGAAGCCACCAACACGGAAGTGGACGTCCCAAAGACCTGCCTTGCCAGGTGCAGCAGCGATATTCCACTCCATCAAGATGCCACCTGGCGCAGGGCCCTGGGTGCTGATGATGGCGTCGGACATCTCGAAGGAACCCTTGTCACCGCTCTGCTTGCCAACGCGGAAACCGGGCTTGGGGTCGTTCATGTTTGAGAAGAACTCGCCGGTGATGAAGAACATGCTGTAGATCTCGCCGACAATCTTCACATTCTTTTCGGCCGGGATCTCAATGGTCTTCGTGATCAAGTAGGCACCGTGATCAGCGTGAAGGATTTGACCGTCCTGGAGACCATCAATGGCGGCTTGGATAGCAGCCGTGTCGTCAGTCTTGCCGTCACCCTTCGCACCCTTGGACTTGAGGCTGACAAAGCTCGAAACAGGAACGTTCTCGTACTGCGGCTTGCTGCGCTCGAACCAACCGTTGTCACCGAGAAGGCTCTGAGGTTTGACGGGAGCACCATTGACATCACCCTGAATGCGACCAGCTTGCGCCTGACCAGCGGCCAGTGCATTACCCTGAGCCCAGGTAGCGACTTTGCTGCCACCATTGAGGAGGGCCTCGCCGGCAATATTCTGAACCGCCTTTTCGCAGCCGGTGAAATCGACATTGTCGAGGATGAGAGTACCACCGGTGTGAGGGATGCTATCCTGTGTGAACGAGGTGTTGACACCGATTGGGGTGTTGGTGATCTTGCTGTCGAGAAGGAGAACAGAGCCGACGGTCTGGTTTTGCGGACTGTTGGCCATGTCGAGACCAAGCTTGCAGTCGTTGATGAAGACACTCTTCAGGGTCCAAAGCCAGTTCCAGTTCATGAAGATAGCGGTACCGCAGTTGTTGAACGTCAGGTTGCGAGTGGTGAACTGCTGGGAGCCGAGGAAAGCGCCGATTGCACCACCGTTGAAAACGAGGTCGGACATGAAGCCACCGGAACCGTTGTCTTGGAAGATACCTTTCTGCTCAGCGCCGGCATCGCCCTTGGCCATCTCGAACACAATGTTCTGGAGAGATGTGGCCTGCGAGACCTGCCAATGGATACCAGCAGCGGCCTTGGTCTGAGAGATATCGATGACAAAGTTGCGAATCTGGCGGTAGAAGTTGTTCTGGTTGGTGTACCAGTTGGCGCCATTGCCTCCAGGGATGTACGGGTCAGCATCAATCAAGCCCATGCCCTCGAAAACGGCAGAAGCCTTCAGAACAGGCAGATTGGTGGCATCGCCGACAAACTGGGTGTAATAGTACTGGATGAGGGGCTTGCTGATGACATACGTGCCGGCGGGGAAGTAGATGATGGCAGGGGTCGTGGTCGAAGAGTCGCAGCCCTCGCCGCAGCGGTCGCCGTCAGCGATGATCTTGTTGATGATGTCGGTGTCGTCAGTCACACCGTCGCCCTTGGCTCCGAGTTCCTTGACGTTACGGAAGACTTTGTATGCGGCGGGGTTGGGGTTGAACGGCGCTTGACCTTGGCGCTTGATGCTCTCAAACCAATAGCCAGAGGCACCGGCCTGCGGTACCTGCGGTGTATCGGCAGCTTGAGCGATCGGGGCAGCGGAAGATGTGGATGCAGAGAGGAGGACGCGCAGCGTCAGAAGGAGCGCACCAGCGCTGAATGCAACCATGATTGCAGTGAGTGCGTTGAAGTTCGGTGTAGTTATGCGTCGATGAAATGACTTGTAGTTCTGAAAGGGGACTCGTCAGTTGGCCTGCAAGAGACGGTTTGCTGTAGTTGAGCGGTGGTTGTTGTGGAAATGCTGAGAATGCAAGTGGTGTGTTTGCGTAAAGTATGCAGGTTGCCTGGCAACAAGAGGGAAAAGTTTCCGAGCAAGCTCTTAAACAACGAATGAATGACGAAGAACAATAAAGATTCAATAAACACACAATGGTGCTGTGAGCTGACAGATAGCCTGCGTGAAGAGGGCAAGAAGGGAAGGGAGCCACATTGTATATGTACACGTCAATTCGGAAGGGACTTACAGTACGGGTAGTCTTGTGCGGCCTGTCGCGCCAATCAAGTGTATCACGGCTCCGTGTTTCAAACGATGGTCTGCCAGGGTCCTCTCTTCGTCCTGGTATGCTCCACCCATTATACCCGGATTCAAATAGATTTTGTACACGCTCTTTTGCATTGCGATACCAGCGCGACCTGGCCGCCTCTTCATGCCGACCAGCATCCTGCGACCCATTCAGCAGGCCGACAGCCTCTTCCACTTCATGATGAGGCCTGGTGGCCGCGTCTGCTCGCCACATTCCTCGCCCGTTAGGGGTGCCGAGGGAAGAGCTCTGGAATGCAACCCTGGATGAGTCGTGTTCACCCTAAATTACCAAGGGTGGCGTCTAGCAAGGAACAACTACCTAACTCTGCAATGTTTCGTTTGCTGTGTGAAACGGCAGGGCTGGATCTGGCGACGACTGGAGATGGTTGCGTGAGTGGAGGTGAGGGCGAGCGGTTGTTCCTGAGGCGAGCAGGGGTTTGAGTGGCTTGCAGCCACAGGCGAGGAGCATCCGAAACCGATCCTGAAACCAAGTGCCATCTTCGGGTGACTATTGGCCAAACCAGAAATACACCCGTCGCAGCGCTTCCTCGTGCAAGGCCTTCGTTCGTCGACAGCAAAAGGCACTTCTCAACGCGACGGGCCGCCACAGATCTCTGCGAATCGCTGGCTGCCGCACTTCCAATAGCCACAAGAGTCACCCGCAGGCTCTTGGCCCGCTTCTTCACACGTACATACCTGCAGCCCTGCACAAGCGCCTCGAAGTTCTTCACCCAACGACCTTGCATTAGTGTGGTGTAGGAGGAATGGTGGTCGTGCTCTTCACAACGGCCGCAGCAATTGCAGCGAACAAAGGAAGGCACGCTTCCCCGCTGCACCTGCTTTCACATGCGTCGCAGACCCTGATCTCCACTCTGCCCCCTTCAACACCCAGGGCCGCTGCTTATCGATGTGTCGGTTAAGGCGAATTGTTTAATTCAAGGCGTTAGTCTCGCAGATCCGTTTATGCTTAATACCACCTCTAATGAACCACTGACCAATTGGATCGTGCCCCGACGATGTGAACGTTCTAGGTCTGCGGGAATATCAAGCTTACTTTCGTTAATAAGAACATTCTTGGTGCTTGAACTTGTATGGCTTCACATGAGATTATCAAGAGTGGAGCATCAGTGCCTCAAATTCATGTTGAATACCACGTCGTCAAAGTTTTCAGATTGATGTCGCGTAGCTGCACATACTTGCAGCCTATATCGAGTGGCGAGCTACCAAAAGTTCTTCGCCTGTCCTTCAGTAGCCGCCGGCTTGGTTCCAGTGTTATTCGAGTCTGCTTGCATCCGGCGAATGACTGCCGCAAGCCGTGATATGCCTTCAGCCAGCACATCTTCATCTTCCCACTGTCGTCTATGAGCACGTGCCACTCACTTAAGTTCGGATTACTCACAGCAAAACAGATCCTGATATCGCTACCGAAGGACGTTCCGGGATGTTCGGTGTCGCCGGGCACCTGCTTTTGTGAGCTGCGGCTACAGTTGATAGAGAAGGCTGGCTAACTTCAAAGATGTCACCCTGTGCTACCACAACATTCTCTTCTTCCTTCGCGCGTTGCGCAAGGACTGCGCCTTGGAGCGGACTCGGTAAGGTTAGCCAAATAAAGTACCCGCCGACTACTTCTCTGTCAGTTTGAGGTAAGGCAACGCCTAACGGAATCAGCTCCGCATTGATGACCTCAACCATCTTCCGGTACCGCTTGCAGTACGTAGGCTGCAGCGTATTGTACACAAAATGCTGTAGCTCGCCTGTTTCTAATGTCTCGGCCACGAAGCAGGCAGTCATCTGGCTGGGTGCGCCGCCCGAACGACTAGAGCCTCTACATATCGTCAGCGGTCATGACCGGTCAGGCGTGGCGTGCAACAATCAGCGAAAGTAGTCACCGCCCGCGATATGCCAACATCATCAGCTATGGTAGCCATCCGAATACTGGCCGCTGTGACGGTTGCGACCGCCGTTCACTGTGAGGTTGGGGAAAGGGCGGCTCACGTTTGTGAAACCCCATGCGACAGTTTTGGCGAGCCCTCACACCATCCCGTCCGCAATCCTGGTCCACAGATCTTGGAGAAGCTGCCATTCGAGACAGCATTACCAAAGCCATCTGCACCTTCTCGTTCAGCACCGCCATCCAGATATCGGTCGATATCAACAATGCGAGGCATCGTAGCTTTGTGTAACGACATGTTCAGACTGGTGAGATCTGACGGCCACTGTAGGAAGTCATACACATCATCAGTGATGACTAAAGCGTCAAACTCTCTCGCCACGCGAACAAGCTCTTGTCGCCTTCGCAGGCTCATTGTTTTGAAGCTCGGATTTGAATAGGTGGGCACAGCATAGATAATGTGTTTGTAGATCTTACCCCAGTCCCGTGGTGGTTTGAAGAGCTGGGACGTTGTCAGCTGCTGAAGGCTGGCCATGCGCAAAGGCGAGCGACTCTAATTGTCCAACACGTTGTAGTAGGCTTACCGGTAGGTCATTGCCATCGGCAACTGCCTTATCTTCGCTCTTCTTAATTTGCTGACGCAGATACTCAATGTCTATACCTTCATTGTCCTCTGGTATAGCACGAAGCTTGTCATGAAAGCCCGCGTCTTCAAACATACGAAAGGAGAGCATATAAGCAGGTGCAACCGCCCAGACATTCCTGGTATAGACTGGATCTGTAAATACTTGGAAAAGACAGGCCAGATTTTGCGAAGCTCCCCCGGTGATGCAGATGCGGTCGTCAGCAATAGTGTCCGTTGGCTGGTAGAAGCTCGTCAACCACGACGCTACGCTCTTACGCAATCTGGGATCGCCTTGGTCGGGACCATAGCACATTGCAGGGAACGCGATAGTTTGGTTTTTCAGGACGTTGTGCGTTGCTTTTTCCAGTAGCTTAGTCGGCAGGAGCGAAGTGTTCGGCCATCTGACTCAGTCAGCGATGGACGATTTGACTGTCTCCGCATCACTATTGGGCCGCGTAAGAGCGATAGGAGTTGTGGGACACGGGGAGAATAGCGGCGGGAAGTTATGATGGTTGCGTGTGGAGGAGCTGACGCACCCTCGGAGCAAGTTGATCAATTTCTTCGGACTCGTCGTCGACCCGACCACGTCTGAGAATGCGCCCATAGCGTCGCAAACGGTTTCGTCCGTCGATGTATTGAACGAGTATCGAGTGCTGAGCAAGCGCCGTGTCCAGACGGATATGGCAAGTATGAACCGGAAGCCGGATGCGAATACGGTGTGGCTCGTGAGAGGGCGATCAGAGGCGTTCGCTGTGCCCCGCCACGACGAAGTACAGCGGCTGCTGGCTTATATCAGATGGCCCCTAGATGCGCCCTACAGTCGACAGCCCAGTTACCTAAAGGGAGCGCAGCTGTCAATCTCACGTTGAATGGCGCAAGCGATCCCGGCACTGCATGTGCCTCACGTGGGGTCCATGGGTGCGGAAACGACGCATTCAGCGGGGTTACGTCATCGCGTTAGTGCCACGCTCCGTCAATAGCGACGAAGCAAAACGCATCAGCTACATGCGCGCGCCGAGATGTTGAGTGCATTGCCAATAGACACGCCACGTCAAGTACGACTTCCATAGCTGGGAGACAGCTGAAGGTCGAAGCACACTGTACGCGGCTGTGGCACGGAACCGCGCCCGGGCCTTGCGCCCTCTTCGCAGCATGTGCGAGGCGCAGGTCCCAGGCCGCCATTTGGGAGGATCTTGAAGGGGCTAAAGAGGCTGTTCGGGCAAATTTACACGAATGAAAATGCAACTGCAACAGGCGGACAGCCACGGGGCCCGCCGCCTGAATCGTCATAGGCCCACTGGTATGGCTCGCCTTTCCGTTGCAGACAAGCATCATTGCCCAGATCTGCGACGGCTCAGGCTTGAATTGTCTAATATAGATGCGTTGGTCCTACTAGCTCTCCACCCTTTCCTTCGGTACATGTTTTCACGACTGCCGTGAAGCCCTGCATGGCGCATCGTTTGTTAGACATTGTCGCAGCGTAGCCCGGCCAAAGCACAAATTCTGTTTCAGCATCATCATCCAAAAGGCGCAAATCCAGCAACGCCCTCGGTCTCTTCACGCCTGCTGTCGCCATGTTGGGCGACAAGAAGAAGTCGAGCAATCGGCTGTCGGGCCTCTTCTCGAAGAGCGACACGCCCGACAATAGCTCTGCGAAAACAAAGTCTACCACACCTTCAGAGTCGACCGGCCGCCTCACCAAAGTCAGGAATCGCATATCCTCGGCGACCCATTTGGCACCCGAATACCCCCCACCACCACCGCCGTCTATCCCGCGCGACGCGTCTCTCTCCAATCCCACCATCCAGCCGGTCGAGCCAGCTGAAAGCATAGCGAGCCTTGCGCCTCTGGAGCCACCACCGACTCTTGGTGTGCCGGGATCCCGCACTTCATCGCCGGTGCGTGGTAGAAGCCGACCCGGAACTCCTAATGCCGACTCGTCGAATGATGGAAGCCTGAAGAAACTGAGGCGGAAGAGCAAGCTATTTGGTGGTAGTCAGGCTGGAGATGAGGTCCCTGGTGGGATCTCGAATGCGCAGCCCAATCCGCTGGCATGGATTGTGGGACACAAGGGCAAAGTGCCGTACAATTTGGCTATGCTCTTAAATGGAGAGAAAGTAAGATAATTAGGGTCGTAATGGCCAGCACATATCTAACACGTACATTTAGGTCCAGGAGCTGTGGGACCCCCAGGCGGATACGTTTGTGTATCTGTTTCCCCGGACATCTGGCAAAGGTCCCTCCTTTCGTATCGACTCCTCTGTCTATGCGTCATCGCAGCTACTCACCCGTCTCGTACACGGCACCTTATACAGCGATTCGAGCAACACAGGTCTGCCCGAAGACCGCTCATCGCGGCGTGTCTCACAAGAAGTCTACAATGTCCAGCAGTCGCGAACAACTTCTCCTGATCAAAGCTTAATTGGCAGCTCTGATGAATCCAAGGGGTCGCGCGCCTTGAGTGACGCTGCGGAAGATGACCACTCCGAGAAACATCTTTACATGCCCATTGCGCTCAGCTCGGACGGCGCATTCACCAACGAACCTCATCTGAGCATGAAGGATACCGATACATTGGTCACTTATCGAAACTTCTTCGCATTTCTCATTGGCCAATCGCTTTTGGCTACTGAGCGCCATCCGCACATGTTCGACATTTTCTTGCGGATATCAGACATCTTGAATCATTATGCATTCTCAAATGTCGATGGAAGCAGTTTTGGCGAAGTCGCTGCTTCGAGCTTCGATTGCTACGTCGAGGAGCTGAATCTTGCAGACATACGACACAGCCGTGAGAAGACCATCGAGGCGATTGTGCTGGGAGAGAAGATGCGCTCCATGGCCCTCTACACAGAAGGCTTTGTGCACGCCGCCGGAAAGTTTGACAGTATCAAGGAGCTGCAGTCTCCGAAATTCGACATGATCAGCCACAAGACCGCTACCAGAATCGCGCGAGCCGCAATGGATCTCGACACGCGCGAAGCCACCATCAACTCAAAGCTCAAGGACTTTGAATTCCCAGCCATTTTTTCAGGCATCATGAATAGCGCTATGGCAGAGGAAGGCAAAAGGATGAACTTCAAGAAGTGGAGGGCAGCTTTCAACAGCACCAGGTCCTTCATCATCGACTATTACAAGTCGAAATATGGATCATGGCTGCCAAGAGCAAAATCGAAGAAGAACAACCTGACCACCAGTGGCCTGAACCGTCTAGTCTTATTAGACATCTATCGTGACATATCTAGTCTTTACGACCTCCTTGTAGACCGCACAAACCTTACGGTCCGCACCGCTGATGGTTTTCTGGATGAAGAAGAAGGGAAAGATTATGACTCAATAGTGCGTCGATCCCTGCGAAAGGTTCTCAGCGAGTATGACCGAAGCACTCCGCCTGTGCAACCACCCGTACCTTTTGACTTACCGCTGTATCCCATGCTGAAGACGACTGAGACTGGCGACGCCAAGAAAGATGCAAAGGCAAGGGCTAAGAAACTACATAAAGATGAGGTCCTCAAGGTGTTGAAGCAGTCTCACAACATCGATGCCGAGCACCAGATGCCATTCCTAGAAGCCTTCCGACACTTTGAATTCAAGCAGGCCTCAGGCGCTACACTGGACGATCTTTGGGATTTGAGGAGCGGGCAGTGGCTATTCCTCTATGCTGTGATCCAGTCACTCCCTATGCTCGTGGTCGATGCACCTGGCGTACGCTACACTGAAGGAGTGGAGTACTTCCTATGCGAAGTGCCTCGAAGTGGTGTACCGTGGGGCCGCGAAGACACGGCAAGATCGCGAACATGGTTTGGCGTAGGAGGAGGTGCCCAAGTCGTCAGCTTGCCCACTGATATTGTCGAACATGGTGTCGAAGGCGTGTTTCGCCGGTCACACTGCTGGAAGAAGGCACAACAGTGGGCAGCGAATGACACCATGCTCAATGCAGCGATGCAGGAACTGAACGTCAATGCTACACCACTGCCTCCGCCACCGGGCCTGCTTGACCCAGCGGCAGCTGGCACTGGAGACCGCTCGCGATCACACAGTCCTGATCGTCGACGAGAGAGCGTCATGAATCTCGGACTCGAGGCATTGCCGTTACCGCCTGGCGTTCCACCTCCCACCAACAATTCACCACAAATTCGACCTGCGTCAAGTAGTGACCCGAGCAAGACCTTCGATGCGATCCTTGGCACGAGTGCTGCTCCTCCAAGCAAAGACAAAAAGAAGAAGAAATGATCAATCTACGAACGTGATGATAGTGCTGGATGTGAAGGGGCTTTGTTGTATAGGAAAAGTAATTTTCATTTGGTTGTGTGTCGTGTTCATATTGATGAACACACTTTGTCTTTGACGTACGTTATTGTGGCGGATGCATTGAATGATTTAGCGACTATGCATTAATGCATTCAATTATCTTGTAGAATTCAAGCTGTAGATGACAATTGAGCGAACAATTAATGGAAGGTGTGTATCACAGCATGTTGTGTGCTTCAAGCTTATCATACATCGTGCTTATGCTTCGGGCCGAGCTCGGTCGTCGCCCGCTATCGGATCCCGCTCATTGTATTTACCCACACGAGCTTTCCCCAAGCTTCAAGAGTTTACAAGCGCAGACAACATCTGCGTCTCAATTGCGCTTTATCGCGCATCATGACATCCTCGCTGCCTGGCAATCGCGATCTGCCCGTCTCTCAGTACGATCTCAGCACGTACTGGGGTCGCGTGCAGCACTCGGCCACCATATCAGACCCTAGGTGAGACAGCTGCGCAAAGAACAATTCCTGCATGCTGGGTGTGGTGAGTACCACGACCGTCAGTTTCTCAGACGTGTAGCATACTTTGATTGAACCAGTAGCTAATCATGCGCTCTGCAGAACACTCTTCACATCAGCCGCCGGCCTCGAAAATGCCAAACAACTCGTTACCGCGTACAAGACGGGCAAGATACGGGACATGACGCCAGATTTGTGGGAGGCAAAGAAGACAATAGACTCAACGCTACACCCAGGTACAACCGACGTGCAGTGAACGGGGCCAGATGAGGGACTGACATGTTGAAGATACTGGGCAACCTGTTTTCTTGCCTTTCCGCATGTCATGCTTTGTGCTGTCCAACCTGGTCGTCACAGCTGGTATGCTCACGCCAGGTCTCGGGGTATGCAACACAAACGCAAAAGGCCGAAACATCAGCTAAATATTCTAGACGGCAGGAACACTCGGCTGGCAGATCACCAATCAGTCGCTCAACGTCGGAATCAATTTCTCGAATGCGAACAAGTCGATGCCACTACCAACATCCACCGTTGTCAAGTCCTACTTTACGGCAGTAACGGCATCATGCGGTGTCGCATTGGGCTTGAACGCACTCGTGCCGCGCCTGAAGAGTCTATCACCGAACGCGAAGATGGTAGCAGGCCGCCTGGTCCCGTTCGCGGCTGTCGCTAGCGCAGGTGTACTCAACGTGTTTCTCATGCGCGGCGAAGAAATCCGGCAGGGCATCGATGTCTTCCCTGTCCTATCGGAAGAAGAAAAGTACAAAGTGGAGACAGGCGAGCTGGAAGTAAAATCGCTGGGCAAGAGCAAGAAGGCAGCGACGCTCGCTGTGGCAGAGACGGCGGTGAGCCGTGTGCTCAACTCTACTCCCATAATGGTTCTGCCACCTCTCATCTTGGTCAGACTGCAGAAGACAGATTGGCTGAAGCAAAGGCCTAAGATGGTTACTCCTGTCAATTTGGGTAGGTCAAGCACGGGTTGTGGGGTCCGAAGATGGTGTCAGCTAACATCTAAGCAGGACTCATTCTCACGACATCCATTTTCGCACTGCCACTTGCGCTCGCTGCGTTCCCGCAACGACAGGCTGTGGGTGCTAAGACCTTGGAGCGTGAATTCCATGCACGCGGTGGTAAAGATGGGATGGTGGAATTTAACCGTGGCATTTGATGAGGCTGTATCATTATGGTGTATCTGGGTTTAGACAGCCTGTGATTGCGCCAGGGTAGTAATTACGGCTACGAGAGAATGGACGTCACGTCGTGTGTCTTGAAATACCACAAGTCGATATAAAGTATACCCTCTACTTTTTGTGTCATGGAAGACATGTCCCATGGAAGGGCTGCGGCATCGCTGCAGATTGCGGAGTTGCAGGCTTCCGATTGGCTCGCTGCCCATTCACACCGCACTCAAGCCAGAAGTCAAACAAATAGGTAGACAGATGGGGGTATGCGATGAAATGTTTAACCGGGTACAAGGAAGCAGTGAATTGCTGTTGCCTGAATCGAGTCATTTCAGTCGTGAGTGGTGATGTGCTGGTGCAAGTAGGGGCGTCGACGTCAATGTGTCCTTTCTTGGAGAGAAAGAGCCACCTGGCGAGAGCTACCAAGACGCTACTCATTAAAGCTGCACCCCACGACGAAACACTGGACGAGCCCGCCTCATGTTCCGTGCATGATTAAACTCTGTCCATAACTACATCTGCCAGGGATAGATTCCCGTTTCCTTCTTTTATCCTTCGCCTCTTACTGTACTTGCGCGCACGATACCCTAGATTATTCCCCACGCGGCGCACCCTCCCCTCATTGCGTCTGCGCTCTTCCACACCTACCTCGTCTCTACACCCGCACAATGGCTCCTCCAGGCCGTCGGAGAGCGCATCTCTCCCCAGCTACAATACTGCTTGGCCTCGTCTTCCTCTTCTCGTCCACCGCCTCCGCCGCATCAGCCGTTCTGGGAATCGATCTGGGCACCGAATATATCAAGGCTGCCCTTGTGAAGCCTGGTATTCCGCTCGAGATTGTCCTCTCCAAGGACTCAAAACGCAAAGAGACCTCCGCTGTCTGCTTTAAGCCCTCGAAGAGTGGAGCCCTGGCCTCGGGCTCCTACCCAGAACGATTCTATGGCGGTGATGCCATGGCGCTGCAGGGTCGCTTCCCTGGAGACGTATACCCCAACTTGAAGCACCTTCTTGGTGTATCGAATGAGAATGGCGCGGTTAGCGCATACAGGGAACGATATCCCGCACTCGAGGTCACAAGCACAGAAGGACGCAAGACGGTCAGCTTCAACAGCGGCACGTTTGCTACGGAGAGCGAGAAAGCCTTCTCGGTCGAGGAGCTACTGGCCATGGAGCTCAAGAACGTGAGGGAAAACGCAAAGGCACTGGCAGGCAAAGGCTTCGATATCCAAGACGCCGTTTTCACAGTCCCACCCTTTTACACTGTCGAGGAGAGGCGCGCGCTCGAGGTCGCCGCTCGATTGGCTGGCATGAAAGTCCTCGGCATGGTCTCCGATGGTCTGGCTGTTGGTATCAACTACGCCGTGAGCAGGACATTCCCAGATGTGACCAAGGATGGCAAGGCTGAGATTAACATGGTCTTCGACATGGGCGCTGGCTCTACATCCGCCACTGTTCTGAAATTCCAAGGAAGGACAGTCAAGGACGTCGGAAAGCGCAACAAGACTATTCAAGAAGTTCAGGTCCTTGGTACTGGCTACGACAGGGCGCTCGGGGGCGACTTTCTCAACTCGCTCATCGTCGACGACATGGTTACCTTTTTCGTCGGCCTCCCAGGTGCCAAAAGCGCTTCAATTACCGCCGAGCAAGTCAAGGGCCACGGACGTACGGCTGCAAAGCTTTTCAAAGAGGCGGAGCGCATTCGCCAGGTTTTGAGCGCCAACAGCGAGACGTCTGCGTTCTTCGACGGACTCTACGAGGACGTCGATCTGCGTTACAAGCTCTCGCGCGCGACGCTTGAGAAGCTCGCCTCCAATTACGCCGCACGAATTGACAATCCTATCAACGATGCTTTGAAGGCTGCCGGCTTGACCTGGAAGGACATCGACGCGGTCATTGTGCACGGTGGCGCAACCCGCACTCCCTTTGTTCAAAGCCGACTCGAGAAACTTGCCACCAAAGCCAAGCTCAGGGCAAACGTAAACTCTGATGAGGCTGCCGTGTTTGGTGCAGCTTTCAAGGCTGCGAGTCTCAGCCCGTCTTTCCGCGTCAAGGAAATTCGTGATGCGGATACTCAGAGCTACGAGCATGGCATCCAGTACTCGTTCAACCTCAAGGACCGCGATCAGAAGATCTTCACGCCGAACACCAAGCTCGGTGCGACCAAGGATCTGCCATTCCAGATGATGGGCGAGTTCGAATTCACCGTCTACCAGGCCCTTCCTGGAGCCAAGAGCGCCGCATCAAAGGAGCCTGTGCTTCACTTCCAGAGTGGTAACCTGACGAGGGTGGTTACGAAAATGATTGACGACGATAAGTGTGATCGCGACTCCTTTAACAACTACGTTCAAGTAAGGCTCAGCCCCATCACTGGTGTTCCGGAAGTTGTATCTGCCTGGGTAACCTGCGAGGGCGAATCGGCAGACGCAAAGGGTGGCATTGTCGATGGTGTCAAGAACTTGTTCGGCATGGGTGGTAAGAAGGACCAAGAGCCACTCAAGGAGGGTGACAGCTCTTCGGAGTCTGCTTCTGCCTCGAGCTCTTCTAAATCATCCTCGTCGGCTTCGGCCAAGGCTGGCAGCACGGATGCTGCAAAGGCAGAGGAGCCAAAGAAGAAGACTATCAGATCTGCCATCACATACGACGTCAAGCAGCTGGGTTACGAGAAGCACCCTCGCAAGGAGCTCAAGAGAATGCAGGACAGGTAGGATACAGTCCCCTTATTTACGACTGCAGAAACTGACGTGATATAGACTCGCCGCCTTCGACGCTTCAGACAAGTCTCGTCGCGTACGGGAGGAGGTTCTGAACTCGCTCGAAGCCTTCACATACAAGGCGCGGGACTATCTCGAGGATGAGTCCTTCATTGGTGCTTCAATCGCTTCCGTCCGATCAACACTTGAGGAGAAGCTCAGCGCTGCATCTGACTGGATCTACTCCGACGGTGCCGAAGCTGGGGAGAAGGACTTGAAGGCCAAGCTCAAGGAGCTTGAAGACATTGTCAATCCCGTACTCAAGCGCAAAAGTGAGGCCATTAAGCGCCCTGATGCCGTCAAGGAGTTCAAGGATACTGTTGCCCATCTCAAGGAAGTGGTCCAGCTTGTCGATGGCCAGATCAAGACCCAGATCCGCGATAGCTCCAAGAGCAGCGAGATGGAGGCCTCTAGGGCGTCAGCCACGCCCACGCCATCACCATCAACACCCACCGACGACCTTGATGATCTGGAGGACGATGATCTCCTCAAAACGTCTACTGAACCCGCCGAGCCCGAAATCACCGAAGTCCCCACCATCTACACCGAAGACGACCTCAAGAAGTTGCAAGAGCTCTCCTCATCCGCACAGAAGTGGTTAGACGAGAAGGAAGCCCAGCAATCGAAGCTGAAGCCCACAGACGACCCCGCCTTCACCATTAAGGACATCGACGAAGAGAAGAAGCGCATGGACGACGTCATCATGGACATGATGATGAAGAAAATGCGCTACGTCAAACCACCGACGCAAAAGCCAAAGGCGAAGCCAAAAGCTAAGCCAAAGGCAAAGAAAGACAAGAAGTCTAAAAAGGACAAGAAGGCCACCGAGGCAGATAAGTCTGCGTCGACTGATGACAAGACCGCAAAGGACAAACCGACCGACGAGGAACTTGCCGAGGCGCTCAAGAAAGCGGGCGTCAAGTCTGAAGGCATCAAGTTGAAAGCGTTTGATCACGCGGACGACGTTGAAGACGAGGCGGGGCGCAAGCTGAAGAAGTTGAATATCGACAAGGATAGTTCTGAGGAGGATATTCTGAGGGCGATTGAGGAGTTGACCAAGGGTGCTGGGGAGGAGAAGAAGCATGATGAGTTGTAGATGGATTGGATGGTATGATATGGAGAGCGTGTGGGATATTAGAACGGGCGGTGGGACATGAGGGACCTGCGTGATGGGCAAGCCGTGATGGAGAAGAGGTGTATATGTGCCTGTGCGTGTATGTGTGTGAGCATTTCTGGAGTTTAAGAATATGAGAATCGAGATCAATATCAAGAAATACAAGTCTATCTAGCTGCTTTCTTGACAACACATCACATTATCACACACGCCTCTTCTCAACGCACTCACTATTCAAAACATCTCAGCACTTTCACTGTATATTTTGAACTTATTCTTCACACACTCGTACTACCAAAGCCCAATATATACATTGCTTCTTCCCCGTCTTCTCCTCACATCCTTCCCACCATCCCTTCTCCCCGCTTATGCAAAACAAAAAGAAAACAGCACTCTCATTCTCATCATCCGCAACACCCTTCCATCATCATTAACAGAGTCATATAAAGGAGCGTAAAGAACATATATCTTCATCAATACAGCCGTGGCATTACACCTCGTCTCGTTCTCGTATCCACACAAAAAAGCCCAAGGAAAAGAAAAAGAAAAACGACAAGACAAGACATTAGATCCTGGACTCTGACCAGCAGAGTAGGGTGTGTTCGGGTGTGTATGTTTGTGTCGGGAAAAATTATGCGGCGTGGTTGATTGGGTACACACGGTGTCGATGTCGGGTTTGGAGGTCGTGTTGGTTGATGTGCAGCGTTGTGTTTATGTTGTGGTGTTGGTGGTGGTATGTTTGGGACAAAGATACGAGATTATTGTGTTGGTGCGGGAGTTTTGGTAGAGATGGTGGGTTGTGATGTATAGTTGCAAGGGAAACGGGATGGCAAAGCGCTGAATGCTGATGATTGGTTTGATGCAATTGATTCGGTAATGGGGTGGTGGTAGATAGAGTATGTCGCTGTCGGACGTAAGGAGTCGGCTAATGCAATGGTGGCGCCCTTATCCAAGTGTCCGGTGCGGAAAGTGTTCGCTGGTGGCTATGCAAACGGAAAAGTGCGTATAGTGTGAGTATGCTGTTCAAGTCGAGGTGGCGAGTTGAGTTCGCTGAGTTTTCGGAGACCTTTGGGACGACGAGGACTATCGTCGATACATCGACTTGTGGGTGAGCGGGCTCTCGAATGCCACCGGCCCACGAACTCTCCCTCCTCTTGCGATCGGCGTCTGGCCCGTGCAGAATACGCATACATACACAGGCGGTATGTTTCCGCTATGCAGACCCACGCAGCGCATGTGTAGCCATTTGTTGCAGCTCTCACATTGTACCATTGGTTGGCCATCGTCCATACCGCTGCAGACGCATCTTGTGCTTTCGCTCGAGAGGCTGCTTCGATCAGTCGATGGGGTTGTGAGGCCGTCGGTATTGGGTGACGCGTTGAAAGAGTTCGTGAACGGGTCGTAATGACCGTGGCCGTGTGGTGTAGCAGTGTTGGCCATGTCAGCGGAAGCCTGTGCCCAACGCTGGTTGTGTGCTTTGAGAGTGTTTTGAGATGCACGGTCTGCTGGGGTTAGTAACAACCAGCAGCAAATGTTGAGCAATCGTACCAGCCCTCTGTTGCCGACCCGCAACGACCTTCTTCAATGCGCCCAGTGCATCTCCAGGTGAGTCTGGCATATGCTGATCTTGGCTTTCTTTGACGCCATCGAAGGAGGTCGGAAGGTCCATCATGCTAAATCTCCGATGTGCATTGTCTGCCACTTTCCTGACAGGTCGTACAGTCTCGAATGAGGCCTTGTCGAAAGCACCGGATGATGTTCTCGAAGCAGGCCGCGGCATTTTGAACGAATTGGAGCGTTCCAGCCCACCACTATCTTGACGAGCATGCTTTGATGAGCGGCGTTGCGGTTGTGGTATATTGAACGAAGTATTTCGACTAATCGTCGGCGCTGGCTCGTCCTCCTCCGATTCGGTGTCATCTTCATCCCATAGCCCCGGGTATTGGCGCCTTACATCTGTCTGTGATGTCACTCGAGTCATTTTTGGTGTTTCCTCGTCATCTTCGGCAGATACGGTCTCCGTTCGAGCTCGCCCAGTCTCATCGATGATCAGTCGCGTGCGCGGTCTCCGTATCTCAGGAATGGCTGTGAGTGATGCTCCGCTTTGACGTTTCAGAGGCGATGATCGTCGTGGTATGGTAGATGCAGCATGTGGAAGAGATACCCTTGACTCCATCGATGATGGTCTACTCTTCCTAAAACCACTATCTGTGTTGCTTCGTTGTAGATTGGGCCTGACATTTTCCGCCGAGCCCGATGAGGAATTAGTGTTACTTCTTGAATGCTGACTCCGTGCTTTTTTTGCAATCTCCTTCTCTTGCTGTGCTTCTCGCACTTGAGTTTCATAAGGCTGCCGGTTTGATACATTTCTCACTGGCTGCTGTGGCATGTTACCGAATGAAGTGGCCACACTTTGATTCGAGAAGCTGAAGAGCATGTTTGGATCGACTCCAGCCGAGGTGGCTGCGAAGGGGGTTGGTCTTGATGGTTGAGAGGCCATGACGTTGCTTGGGGAGAAAGACGTTACTGGCCCAGGTGACGACATGCCATGGAGTGCTTGAAAGGCCTGCGAGTTCATCTGATGATTGACAGGGGTAGAGAAGGTCTGCCAATCAAAGTTCTGCTCGACCTTGTGTGGTGTAGGACCAAAAGGATCTGCGCCAAGCGGCATGTCCACGTCCATTTGTGAACCATCGTTAAGCTGGTCCCAGAAGAGACGAGATTGGGGCATGGGCGGTGCAGACATTGGTCCGGCATTGGAGAAGGGCATCATACTAGGTGAGAACTGGACATCTGTGAAGCCGAAAGGCGTCTGATTGAACAATGCGTCTGCTGTGGGCATCTGGTTAGGTGTCCGTTGTATCACAGTAGCTGGTGTGGCAAACTCTTGTCCTGCACTCTGGGGCAGGCCCCGCCGTGAATTGGCATCTCGCGTGGGCGGCGGTGTTTGCATGTGGGAAAAGTCCATGGTGACAGGGCGAGGGCGACTTGCGTGCCCTCCCAAAGGGCGAGCCTGAGGACGGCCTATCGAGTTGGGACCCGGCGACGATGACAGTCTCCGCGAAACCTCGACGGGCGGCAGTGGCAGGTTGCTCGGGACAAAGTGATTGACATGGAATTCTGGGTCCTCGGGGGTGCGTGGCTTCAGACTATATGAGCTCGACGGTCGGTCGTTGGGCGTCGAAAATGTGAAGGATGGTGTCTGTATTGGGGTATGCTGCCCATTGATTCGGGGGGTTGCCCATGCGTCGATGAAGTGTGGTTGAGGAAACGCCTCGGTCTTGGGCGTCTTGAGCGTTGTCTCTGGAAAGGTCACCGACTTGGGGGTGGAGGAGGGACTTGGGAGCCACTCCGTCGATCTAGCACACGACCCACATTAGCTTTGACCCTGGTCACACATTCTGCTAGACACGGGGTGCTGTGAAGAGAAATTGTGAAGGAAAGAAAAGTAGGAAGGTGGAAGCAAAAGTTGCAGTGTCATGAAGCGTGCGGGAATGCGGTTGGAGTGATGCGCTAGTGCCATTGAGCTTCAGAACGGAAACCGTGCGGCGATGCTGCCTGCTTCCCCTGCCTACCCCAAACCACATTGGAGCACGCACATGGCACACTTGGTATGCGAGCAGGCAGAGAAGGCAGCATTGCCCGCAATGGTGTTCATGAAGACCCAATGCACCGGCCAGCAGTGGGAAATCGAGTGCTGTCATTGAGTGGTGCTGGGTGCTGGGGGCCGCGGCACATTGGGTGCGTGACCAGATGGAAGGGACCCGTACCCATATATGTGCTGATCCAGAGTCATATCCAAGCCTAGTGACACCGTGTTCCTGCCCTCAGACCATGTAGCGGGCTATTGCTGGCGACGGGGCGGAGGAGGCGGCTTCGAGGGGTGCGAGGCTGATGATGGCGGCGGCGGATGAGAAGAGGGCGGGGGTCTGGCAGAGACTTCGCAGTGTAGACGACGGATCTGGAGCAGAGACAATTAGGACGGCCGTGTAAGGCGGTGACACACTTGTAGAACGCTGGGGCAGGGAGAGGCTTGGAATAGCCAGCGCTGTGAGACCCGTATGCAGGAACCGTTCAGTGCAGCAGAGAGGTGCTGCAGCCGCTACGGTGACGTCGGTCTCAAACAGCTGCGGTGAGGAGCGACGACGGGGTTTTTTCTTCACGTACTAGACGAGGCAGTGGGGCCCGAATGGTTGATGCGCTGAAGATGCACAAAAACGATGGGAATTGGCCCGATCCCGCAGTACCGGCAACGAACAGGAATGTGTCCCCTGAAGTCTACCGTGCGAACGCCAGAAGCAGCCGATCAAGCACTGAGCCGCAACGGCCTAGCTCCATATTGGCGGGGATATAGCGAGGGAGTCATTTGGGAGGTGAGCAGTAACGGCAGGGAGACGAGGCTCTGGGATGGTCTGATGGTCTTCAACGGAGTACGCGAGCTGTCCACCAACGAACGCCAGCCATTAGATGAATGAGGCCTAGGCCGCGCCATACTCGACAACGACGTGCTAGAGCGGAGGCGGCACCAGGTTGACGCGTGGGGAGAATGGGCAACGGAAGGGTGGTCTGGCGTTCGTATGGCTGCTTGTCCAGCGTCCGCCCAGAGCGATATGCTAGACCTGACCATGAACCATCTGTCCCGCCAGCCAGTCACGGCCGCGCTTCAATGTCGCCTTACTGCGCAGCTGTGCCCGAGCATCTATCGAGCTGCACTCCTGAATCCCATTGCGTAGACGGCGCCGGCAACGGCAAATAGGATTCTACAAAAAGTGCTCGCCTGCCAGCTCAGCAGTCGACAAATTGCCGGGCATAGCCTTACAGAGGAACCCATGTGTTTCCCAAAATGCGGAACCCCAGCCGCCAATGAGAGGAACGAATTTCCTCCTGCCGGATTTAATGATCAGCCACCGCCCCTACTCAACGCCGCGCCGCCATTGCAATCGCCAGCAACCAGCGAGATTGCCTTTGTCATTGCGTATCATGCAAAAACGGGCAAGCGATCGAGGAAATGATGTGCGCCGTTGCCAGCACGACGTCGTCGGTAGGACAGGATGTGCGTCTTCCTCCCTGGCTGGGCATAACATGTGAGAGGGGTCCTGGGTTCAAGGTTTACCATAGTTCTCTGGTACCCTAGCGTCTAGCTGGTGCTGATTCCTCATGCAAGGTACAATCTTCAGCTTCGCACCCATGGCGAGATCAGCCACTACTTTTGGGTAACTCAACGCCGTGCGCCACTGCCATTGCTAGCGAGATTGCAACTCTATGCAAAGAAGTCATCATAGGACGGACTTGGGCGTCTCGGCAACTCTGTAGACCAGCTTCTCGCCGCTGACTTTCCCTTCTCGCATATAGACCATCCCACCCAAGACTCCCTTGAGCCCGTCCGGGCCCACCTTTGCAGGATGCGGAATTAGCTTTCCTTCTGCCAGCAGCCTCGAGCTGACGTCACAAAACATCTTTGCTTGTTCGAAATCCTCCTTGCTCGCTGGAAACTCCATTCCACCCGCAACTGCGAAAGTAAACCGCTCTCCAGTCATGGTATAACCCAACGTGTGCTGCTCAATGTCAGTCGCTGCCGGTCACGCGACATGATATGCTAAGCAGGCTCATCTTACCAGAGCTTCAACATCTTCACGCTTTTGCGAAGTCGTATAAAGAAGGTAACAGATCTTGCCGCCTTTGGAAGAAATCGAATCAGCACAAATGTCGATCGATGCCCCTTCCGCAATACAGTCCAGACCAAGCTCAAGCTCGTCATTTGTATACTCGCGAATCTTCTTCGCACACTCGGGGTCATTATAGTCGAAGGCCTCTACCGCCCCTCGGGATTTGACAAGCTGCGCAGCATTAGCATTAGCTTCAACAATTCTCATCACCATTCCATCAACATACCTCGAAATTCCGCGGACTGCAGACCGCAATAACCTTGCATCCAGATCTTCACCATCTCAAGTCAGTCAAGGAACCAACAACAAACACCCCACAAACTCCAAATCAACTTACAGCTTCGCATACTGAATCGCCATACTCCCCATCCCCGAACTCCCCCCATACACCAAAAACCACTTCCCACCCAACCTCCCCTCCCCCGGCACCGGCAACCTCAATTTCTGATACAAAGCCTGTCCACACGTCACAACCGCGACCCCGAGCGTCGCCGCGTCCTCATCCCTCATCCCCTCTGGTATCCGCACTTGCCCCGCGTCACCTTTGACCATAGCGTATTCCGCAAACGCGCCATCTTCCGGCTCTTCGTGATTACATCCATGCGTGAAACCTGCGATGCGATCGCCTACGCGCCATGGCTTTGTGACTTTCGAGCCGATTGCGACCACTGTGCCTGCGTAGTCTGCGCCGACGGTGCAGTTTAGGCTGTGTGTGGCCATTATGGGGATGGTGGTGTGTTTCCTGTTCATTTGGCGCCGTTAGCGATTTCCATTTCGTGGTTCTATTACTAGTGTGGGAGGTGGGTAGTGGGTGGATGGGTGTGTGTCGTAACTAACCAATCTGTAGGATTCAACGCCACGGCATTGACTTTGACCAAGATATAATCATCTCTCAGGCGTGGGAGCGGGACTTGTTTGATCGCTGGAGATCCCGGGGGACCAACTTTTATTGCGCGCATTGTGTTTGGGAGAGACATTTTTTCTTGTCTTTAGAAAATTCCTCCTCTTCTTTCTCTTCTTTTTTCTTCTGTCTGAGCGGGTTGAAAACGAGTACAGTAGACGCGCTTAGGTATTTATGTAAAGGATGTGTACATAAATAGGACAAACGAATCTCGGATTACGTGGGCAATCTATCAATAAACACAACTCGGTACAAAATTCAAAGGAATCTCTTGTATCACTCTGACTCGACTCGACTCGTCTTTCAAAATCTCGGAACCAATCCTTAGTCTATCGCTCTATACATACCTAGCAAAGCCTGATTAATCATCCCATCTTTTGCACACCGTCTTCCCGCCCGCGCATCTTGATAGTTGCACTCCAATCCTCCACCGGAAGCAAATCCCAAACGGAAGTGATCCGTGCCCACTTTCCACAACAACGTCCGCTGGCTACCAGGCGGTCCGGGGAGTGGGTGGTGGTGGATAAGGCGGGGTTGCGTCATGAGGGTGATTTCCCCGCTGGACGCTAACGGGCGGTGCCCCATGGGGACCTCGGGAATCTAGATATAAGTAGGGAAGGAAGGGGAGTGGGCCGTGGAGGTGTGTGGAGTGGAGGTTAGCCTCGGGAAGGCTTAGTTTGTATGTATATATGTAACACATATGCACGGAAGGGAAAGGATGTGTTAAACCAAGCGTTCGCTGGTTCTACGTGTTTATCTCATAAAATTCAGGGTATACAGAAACAGGTAATGTGTTGAGTTCATCATGAACATCATGTTTGCAACATAATACCTCGTAGCTACATACGGTACATGTGTATCCCCGTTTTCCAAACACGTCTGCTCCCGAATGTGGGATAGATACCGCAGCAGTATCGTCGCAGCCAAGGTACAGTGAGCGAACGCCTCGTGTATATGCATTCGCGGTTCAGGAACGGTGGGTTGACACATATCCCCAGCATCAATAGAAGGAAACGAAACGAAACAGAATAAACACCTCGCTTCGCCGTGAGTATATACAAGAATAGAAACATCAAGGTTCTAGAACGGCAACTATAGCGAATTCCGATTCACCACGGGATCCTGCTGGTACGACAGATCTGACACGGCTGAAAAGTTATCATCGCGAGCGGTCGTTGGGCCCGAGAGGTCAGACACCGCGTCGTCGTTCACAGGATCCTCAAACGGCGAGCGCTCAATGAGATGTGTTCGCGAAGTGGCAGGCGGAGGGACAGATGCGCGGAAACTGCTTTGTCGCGATGAGTTTGTCAAACTGGGCGGTGCCGCGCTGCGAGGCCGGTAGGGTGGCGGAGGCTCGACTAGGCTTTCGTTGTCGTTGAATGGGTTGACCGAAACAGGTCGAGCGTTGCTTGCAGACGTTACTGAGATGACGTCTGAAGTGTCAATGCCGGTAAAGTATGCGCCGTTTGATCCTGACGGGATGGGGCCAAGGATGATTGGCTGCGGGACGGCCAGGGTTGGTGGAGGCAGAGGATGAGAATCCGTGGGAGAGTATTGCGGTGATGCTGAGGTGGGTGGTGCCATGTACGGCTGAGCAGAAGGCTGTGATCGAGGCTGCATTTTCATTTCCTCGACCTTTTGCTGTGTAGCTGCGATTTGCGCTCGCCGCTTACGCTTTCGCATGCAGAAAAAGACGAACACTCCTATAAGCGCAAGAACAACGATTGGCGTGATGGCAGCCGCAGCATACAGTCCTCCATTGCTCAATCGCCCTTTGCCCGCCCAGTCTGGATGGTGCCCGTAGTTGGAAGACGTCGCCGCCGCGCTTCCCAGTCGGGTTGGTGACGTCGATGTTTTTGATTCATATTGACTCTCGTACGCAGCGGAGTCTTTCGATTTAGTGATCAATGTCGATGTCTCCCATGGCTTTGGTAGAGTCGAATCGGTCACCCATGATGGTGGTAGTGGATATCCCGTGTAGGGTGGTTTGGGGTAGTATTTTGTTCTGGTGGACTCGGGCAAGACTTGCTCTGATGTCACGATCGCTGGAGTAGGTGATGGCATTACAACTGGCTTGCCGGGATAGGGAGGCGCCGTTGGCTCAGTGTCGTCGTCCAAAGTGAAAGTGCTACTGTAGGGATGCTCGAGATCCTCATCTTCGTCTTTACGAGGGGGTGACATTTGGACTCAGCCTGCGACGGGCGAAGCTGCGCTTACGAAAGATCTCTGCGTCGCCAATACGAGAAGTTACGGTGCAATGTCAGACCACCCGCAGGAAAGTGGGTCAGGCAGAAGTGTGATAGGTTTCTTTGTCGTCGAGTGTGCCGGCAAGCTGCCTGGTTTTCAGGATCTGACCAAACGGAGGCTGGTGCGGGACGGTGATCATTGACTTTGTCGAGTGGCAGGAGTTGCGGGGCCGGCTGACGGACTTGTCGTAGTTGGCCTTGGTACAAAATAACACCTTACCCAGCGGTCAATAATGACGCGAGAAATGCCGTCGCGCCAGGCCGTTCATCGAGAAGGACCGAAAGATAGCAATGATTTCAGGCAGGGGGCGGGGAAACGAGCAGAATTGAGGTGCGGACGGCGGCCCTTTGAAATGTTGTAGCTGAGCGTGGCGCAGAAAGGTTCCTGCGGCATGGGATCTTGCACGACATGCAGACAAGCCAACATTGTCCAAGTCCGTAAGGGCCGGCTTGGGGCGCAGATGGTGGTTGGCTACAGGCTGGGATGTGAGATACTCCGCCTCCATGAACGACCCCACCCTTCGCAATGGGGGTATTTTTGGCTAACGCTAGCCGTAGATCTATGGCCTGGGTAAGAAACAAACACCAGCTCTGTGGCCTCTTACTGCATCAAAGACTTGGTTCTTTGTCGGTCAGTTTGTGCCAATATTTCGACTCTCTCCGCCACCTCAGCTTGGGCAGCCTTGTAGGTGTGGCCACACAGTCCCTGCACGAGGTGCAGGAAGAGCCGGAAGTCAAGACATGTTACCGCGAGAGCTTGCGGATCTTGCCAGTTTGCGCCGGACGATTGGATGGCAAAGATACGCCGAAGAGAAAAGCGCCAGGCCTGACAGGCTACAAAAGGCCCACGTCTGCACGAAGCCGCTCGTTCGGGTGCCATGATATCACAAACTCAGACTTGAAACATGCAGGCCGGTCTTCGCATGCACAGCTGATAAGCTTCGGACTTAATTGGCGGAGTCGGTCAGCATCGCGCATGTCGATGCTCCAACGCTTTCCGCATTGCCGTTTGCCATTAAGCGAGCACGAGCCAGCCTTGTTCAAATGTTAGCCTGAGGCGTGACTCGTGAGTGGTGGTAAATGTAATCCCTTCCAGATGCGAGGCAGATGCGGAACAAAGCAAACATGTTGATCGGGCCAGACTTGCCTCCAATCGTCGGTTGGATGCAGTTATGCGGGTATGTATGAAGAGGGGGACGTGAGTGTCCTGCGCATGTTCGACTGAAGCTCGTCGAGATGGATGGATGCGGCGATTGCGACTGCTGATTCAGATGCTTGGCTGAGCTCATCGGGCCGCGTCAGTTTCCACACCCATTCACGCGCCCACGATGTAAAGCTACTGTCCACCACGCCAACATGGCCGAGAAGTTCAAAAACATTGCAAAAGGTGGCTGGCACCCGGAGAGGGATCGTGCAAGCCGCTCTGGCGAGTCGAGCGGAGGGCGGCTTGGGCAGGTGGTATGTTGCCGTGTACTGCCGCCGTGTACCAAGGTCTAAGGTCTAATTCCTCGCAGAAGGGCATGCTTGGTCGAGGAGGTGGAAAGGACTCACATATTGAAGAAGCGCGTAACCACCAGTCGGCACCGCTGTCGTCACTGAAGGACCCCGCGTCGTTCGCCCCACCACCAAAACGACTCGACTACAACGCGAGCCCAACCGCATCTCGGCCTGCCACCACGCCAGCGCCAGCAGGCTCGGCAAAGCAGCGCTTGCAAGAACGGCAGGAGGCGCAGCGGATAGCAGAGGAGGAAGCAAATAGACCGCCTCCAGGACCATACCGGCCTGACACAACCGGCCTTAGCACAGCACACCTTCCAAAACCACCAGCCTTCAGACCCGGCGCCGCCTCACCTCCAGTACCAAACGCTGCGAAGCCGAAGCCGAGCCTCCCGCCACGACTGCCGCCGCGACAGAACTCGAATCCGAACGAATACGCGCCGACCCCGCCACCCACATACAATGAAGCCACGCAGGCAAATCCCTCACAGGGTGTGCTGAACCAGGGCGCGCTGGACCGGCTGGGTCAAGCAGGCGTCTCCGTACCTGGGTTCGGGATGGGTCGCACCGCCTCGCCTCCCTCGTCCACGAGTGCGCCCGCGCCTCCGCCCCCGAGGACTGGCCATGGATCACAGCTGGGCGAGCTGCAGCACAGGTTCGCGGGCATGTCGACAAGATCAACGGCCGCAGAGCCTCCAGCCACAGGGACAACTTGGGCCGAGAAGCAGGCGGCTCTTCGGACAGCCAGCGGTCTCCGAGACGACCCTTCAAAAGTCTCGGGCGCGGATATGCGAAATGCGGCAACGACGGCGAACAACTTTCAGCAAAGACACGGGGCTCAGGTTGCGTCGGGCTGGAAGGCCGCCAATGGGCTGAACCAAAAGTACGGCATCGCAGGCAAGGTGAACAACTTCGCCTCCAGTAGTGCGGCATCTCCACCACCGTCGCCCGTGCCTGGAGGTACGGGAGGAATCGGGAAGAAGCCAGCTCCGCCTCCACCGCCGAAGAAGAAAGAGCTAGTAGCGTCAGGAGAACCGCCGCCGGTTCCATTGAGCAGCAAACCGAAGTTCTAGTCCTTCCTCCCACATATGATTTCCATCACAAGCTGTGGGGTACATTTCTCTGTCAATATTATTAGACTTCCAAGACCCATTGCTATAGTCCACTCAGGATTCGCCGCGTGTGAATGACCTCAAGCGCCTGACCATTTTCGTGAAGACTTGCTTGAACTTGTACATCCACTGAATTTAACGGTGTGTGCTGTCTAGCTTTTGTTGAAGCTATCACTGAGATATCAAGCACCTCGCTAATCCGCAACTTTTTTTCCGATTACGAGAGAGCCCATTCCAGTGTATGGGTCAATTGCTCGTATGTCCAGGTAGTTCGCTCACCATCTTCGTTGAGATGCTCGATCACTATGACGCCTGTAAATATTCTTATCGTGAGCGGTGTTGAGATGTACACGTTGCAGGGGGTCAAGTTACCCGCTGAAGGGTAGGAGCTAGGACCAAGCAAACCCGAGGGTCTGCATATCCCTGTCTCCACGTTATGGCACCTGCTGTATCCTCCAGGGACGAGACAGCGCTGCTCGCGGCCAGGACGCAAATCGTTAGACTTGCGAGGCCGTTTGCACTCGCGACACTTCTTCCTCTTATTCCTAGGTTCCCAGGGGCGCCCCCATAGGCAGGCCAGGTACATTTGGTTTCCGCCGACGATCCAGGCTCAGATCAACAGGGCTGCCGGTGGCTTGCCTCGGTATGCGTGCGGGCTGCCATTGGCCGCTGGGAGGGAGGATCGCACTAGACGCGGCACAACTTGAGCATCCCAAGACAAGCATCGTCATTTTTTTTCTCTTGCTAGAAAGAGCGCCAACGCCGCCGTGCCAGCTCCCCAAAACGTGGCAAGACCGAGGGCAGCGTGTGTATATCTTTGGTTGACGTCGCTGCTTCGAGCCGGACCAAGCAAGAGCGGCCAGTCTCCTCGCGTGCTCTCCCAACAACAAGGAAACCGGCACGACGTGTGGCCAGCGCTCCAATCGGCTCCATCACCAGCCAAGTCGCGTGCGCTGATAGGTTGTGTGCGCTGCTCAGCCGGTGACCTCACTAGCGGGAAAAGTTGTGGTTTGCCATTTCACGGCTACGACGCACACGCGCCGTCATCGTCACAACAACCCCGTCGCTTGACCACGCACCAAGCGCATCGCGTCTGCTCCGCCCAGCACCCTTCAATTGACCCACCCGGCGATCCTCTCGAGCTCCGGCGCGCGACCTCATCCATTGCCAGACCGCTGCACCGCAGCAAACACCTCCCCATCATGTCTGGAGCTGGCCCCAGCCTGCATACCCCAGACTTCCCGTCCTGGTCCGTCTTCAAGTTTCCCCCAGACTCCGCGCCGCCGCCCATCACGAACCCCTACCACGGCGAGCCGACCTTTGCGAACCCATTTCACATTCCCCAAGACGTGTTTGAGGGCGCGCTGGCATACAAGGTCCCGCTGTGGATTGCCTCCGTCTATGCCGTCACCGTCACATACTTCAACTGGTACAACCGGCAGCATGGCAATAAGGCATGGAGAATCGCAAAGACACGTCCCTTCTTCGCCTTTGTCATCTTCCACAATGTGTTTCTGGCCGTGTACTCGGCCGTCACCTGCGTCGCCATGGTTCGCGCGTTGAAGCACTCCTTCCCGCACTACAGCGAGCCCAACGCGGTCGTCGGCACCATTGACGCGCTGTGCAAGATCAACGGCCCTCGAGGACTTGGCGACGCTGTTACCTACAACACGACCACGAACCTGTGGAGCAGCAAGAATCCCAACGTCTTGGTAGACTCGGCGACTGGCCTGCCAGACACGACCGATGTGGGCAGGATCTGGAACGAGGGTCTCGCTTTCTGGGGCTGGTGGTTCTACCTCTCCAAGTTCTACGAGGTCCTTGACACGGCCATCATTCTCGCCAAGGGCAAGCGCAGCACCACTCTGCAAAAGTACCATCACGCCGGCGCTATGCTTTCCATGTGGGCCGGCATGCGCTTCATGTCTCCGCCAATTTGGATGTTTGTCTTGGTCAACTCTGGAATCCACGCTATGATGGTAAGCCGCGAAGAATTTACATGGACGACCGACGACTAACTAGATATAGTACACTTACTACACAGTCTCTGCACTCGGCTACCGCGTGCCGAACGTCGTCAAGCGCACCCTTACCACGCTCCAGATCACCCAATTCCTCGTTGGCTCGGCGTACGCCGCAGTCCATCTGTTCGTTTCCTACACCGTCCCAGTGTCGGTCGCCTACAATGTCGCGGAGAAGGTTGCGCCCAAGGTTATTTCGTCGAGCATCTCGTCCGCGGTTTCTTCAGCCACGAGCGTCGCTGCTACTGCTCTTCCTACGGCCACTGGCGCAGCGGTAGCTTTCCTTAGGAAGCTGATCTACCGTGCGGCCGGCGACGAGGGTCTTGCCGAGAACATTGCTGTACCCGGTCAGCCTCTCCCGTACTACCAGCAACAACAGCACCTGCCCGTCGCGGAGCGCCCTGAGCACCCCATTATTGAGAAGATCTTCCACCCTCACGAGACCGTGAACAGAATCTTCTACCGCACCGAATACCAGTCTGTTCCCTGCATCGACACCTCGGGCCAAGCATTCGCCATTTACCTCAACTTGATCTATCTTGCGCCTCTGACCATCCTCTTCATGCGCTTCTTTTTCAAGTCCTACCTGCGCCGCACTTCGCCCAACACGAAGCACCAGACACGACATACCGCTATTCAGAAAGCTGCGCACGACGCTACCCATGGCGTAGAACGCGAGATCGATTCTCTCGGCAAGACGGCAGAAGACGCCGTGTCCACTGGCGTCAAGAAGGCCAAGGACACTGTACGTGGCCGCAAAATTAATGTCAATGGTAATGGCTTCGCCAAAGACGAGCGACACGGCAGCCTCAGCCCAGCCAACAAGAAGTTTGTAGACGATGTCAAGCGCAAGGTCAACCAGAAGCTGCAAGAGATTGAAGAGGGTGGAGAAGCGGCCGCGAAGAAGGGACAGCAGCTTGCAAAGGATTTCGCTGGCAAGGCAGGCCAGACCAAGGACAAGCTCCAGCAAGAAGCGAAGCGCGCCCAGGAGCAAGCCAAAAACACCAAGGACAACGCCAAACAGCAAGCAAAGGACACCAAAGACCAAGTCGAAGACGACTCCAAAACCTACAGCGAAGCCGTCAAAGAAGAAGCCAACGGCACCAAGGACAAAGCAGACTCGGCATCACAAAAGTCCGACAAGCCCAACGGCACCGCCGACGAGTCCGCAGGCTGGGAAACCGCCGGCAACAAGAAGGAAAAGAAGTCCAAACTCCCGCAAAAGAAAAAGGAGCGCAAGGAGACGGAAGAATCGGGTGTCCTGGTCAAGAAGGAAGACGCCGAGCCCACGGACGAAGAGGTGCAGAAGCCAGAGAAGGAGGCCGAGCCCAAGGATATTAATAATACGCTGGATAAGGGCGAGGGGAAGGGCTTGTTTTGAGTAGTCGTCGTCGCTGATGTGTGTGAAGGACGATGGGCTTTCTCCCTTGTAGGATCAAAATGGCAATGGCAATGGCAATGGCACTTTGTAGCTTGGTACTACTCCGGTTTTTAAAGTATAGATTTCCTCTATTTTTTACTTAGCTTTAGATTGGCGAGTATGCCAGTTTGTATTACTTGGTACTTGGAGGTGCTTGGAGATGAACATGAGCGGAATGGGGTGGAGGAAGGATGAAGAAACGATAGCGTGGAGAGTAGGGGGGATAGAGAGTGAGTGGGCGAGAGATGATAGTGTCGAAGAGAAGAGTGAAATCAAGCAAGCAAGCAAGCAATCCATATAAGAATATTTTATCGCCACATCATCTCTTGTATATATTTTATGGTATACATGGCAACTACCATACACATTCCTCCTTCCCCCGCCCTCACGCCCATTCAACGTAAACTCTCCTCTCCAACCCCCCCATTTCCCAATTCATATTTATCCAAATCCTCATCCTCCTCCTTCCTCTTCCCCCTTCCTCCCAGCCCTTTACCTCCCCTTCCACCTGCCCCTCCCAACCCACCACCAAGCCCACCCATCCCACCCTGCTCCCTCCTCCTAACCCCCCCACGCCCCTCCTTCTCCTCACTCCGGGCAAACACCTGCAAGCCGCGCAAATGCGTATCCTTGCCATTCTGATGGTTCTCCAGGATCTTGATCTGCAGCAAGTGTGCGCGCAGAACGGGCATGCGGTCTGGAGTTATATTTTGCGGCGGGTTTGGCGAGAGGGCGGCGAAGGGGCGGCGAAGGATTGGGCGGGGGAGGGAGGGGGGGTTTGGAGTGAGGTGGGGATTGTTGGGACCAAGGTTTGCGGGGGTGGTGAGGGATGGTGTTGTTTGTGGGTTGTGTTGGTGGGGTGTATGTTGCTGTTGGTGTTGTTGTTGCGGAGTTTGATGTTGGTCGATATGTTGTTGTTGGGGGTTGTTATTCTCTGAATCGGAACTCGCGTCGTGGTTAGGTGCTGCAGCAGCTGTGCCGTTCGGTCCTGTACTTATTTCCTGTCCGGGCGCTGCGTCTAGCATTCTGACGTCCCCCTCTTCGTCGTCTTCGTCATCGTCATCTGGGTCTCCGACCTGGTCGAACGGAACCCACACCCATCCGCGCGGGTTCTCGAGACTTAGTTCACTCCACTGCTGTAGATCGTTCATCCCACTTCCAGCAAGAAAGATGATCTTCGTTGGCGTGTAGCTCTCATCTTGTTCGAAGTCAAGATACAACCTCAACCCTACGATTCTGACGAGCTTGAAGAAGTGGATGTTCAGATAGTGTGGCTGCGGACCATCACTCTGCCAAAATAGATTCGTGCTTGCATGCCGCAGTTGGGGAATCGAACATCCGGGTTTACTCGAAGACACCGTCCAAGAAGCTAGGGTGCTGATTTCGCGGAGATGTGGGCCTGGAGGGTCGAGATTCAGAGCTTGAGTTTGCGCCGCAACGAGTAAGTCCTCGTCATCTTCGGACGGATCATCTTCATCTTCGACGCCGACGAGCTCGCCGTCCATGTCTTCATCGTCGACGGCGCTTGGCCCCATGCGCGGAGCGCCGGGGAAGACGTCGGTCTCGCTGTCTGTGTCTTGGTCATGCGGCGGTGGTGCGCGGTTGCGCAGCGAGGGCATGGTGGGCACGAGGCGGGTAAGCCAAGCGGGGGGTGTTTTGGTTACTTTTCGAGTGGAATGTCTGGTGGAGGAACGCGAGATATGCAGGGATCGCGGATTGGGTGTGGAGTCTGGGGTTGCAGGTGAGAGGCGGTCTACACAGGCTGGACCTGGAGCGATGGACAAATGGAGGCCTTAGTCCGGGATGTGGTTTCACAGCTGCAGTATCGTGGCGTTGCAAGACGTTGAATTTGTTGTCGTACAAGGCTTGCGCGGTGGTTGGTGGCCAGTGTAGTCCGTCCGTGTTTGACTTGTCGTCGCGATCAATAACATAAGTTTCCCGCAACGCTGCAAGTCCCTGCGATGATTTTCCCAGTCCTAGCTCTTTCTCGCAATGCGATTATTGCTTTTCGCGCATTTGTCGCGTCGTTGATGGTCGTGGCCAGGGTCTGTTTTGAGTGGTTGCAGAAAGGAAAGACCTGGCCCGAGCGTCTGGGGTTTCCATTCTCGTCTCCCACGCGCCTGCGTTCGGGTCACACAACATGCCTTTCTCTGCAATACTGTAGGTCCGCCAATTGGTGTTATTGGAACTTCCGAAGACATCCCAACGCCTCCAGGTTGACACTCTGCGACGTGTCGCAGCTCAGGTGACAGTGGTCGATGGCATCGCAATGTGCTGTCGACCGAACGTCCAGGAAAGCATTGACATCATATATCCATGAAGATAACGTCAGAAGTGGTACCAAAACGATTGAATAGGAAAATGAAAATCGCTGTGGTTCTCAAGTGGCCTCATCGGTCTGCTTTTTCGTCTCCGCTTTTCAGGAGAAGCGATATTTACTTTTGCTGTCAGCATGTAACTCCCAAACAAACCCATCTTTCAGCTTCTCTGCATCCTCTGCAACGGTCCTTTTTCCTTTTCGAGACGCGTGCGACCTGTTAATCTCGCCATTGCGGTTTGTCCCACGTCTGTGTAGCCACGCTTCCAACGTGGCTTGCAGCACCGCTATGGTTCCCAGATCTGCTTGCTCCTGATATGCTGCCACTCAGCCACCATCGGTCCTTGGGCAGCCATCTTTCGCTTGTTATTCTTTTATCAGATTTTTAACGTCTTTGTCTACCACGTCAACGTCTTTCTGTCGATCTCGAATTCCGCGCGGGCCATGACGCTCGTTCCTCGTTCTGCCTAGCTTCAACTTAGATTCGGACATCTATCGAGAAGATGGCGCGACACAGCGACGACAGCACAGCCAAGTCGGGCGAACAGTCGCAGAGAATAACGATCGTATTCCTGGCTCTGTCATGGGCATTCATAATGCTGAGGATTTTCACTCGAACATATATCATGTCAAACTTTGGCTGGGATGATTCAACCATGATACTCGCTGGCGTAAGGCCTTAATCCAACTTACGTCGAGAACTGCGGTGCTAATACTTCTAAGTTGATATTCGCAGTCTACTGCGCGGCACTCTTGTACATTGGGTCCAATGGCGGAGGTACACACATACTCGATTTACCGCGACTTCAATTGCTCACAAAGGTCTTACATCCTTATGTTTTCGTCCTGCTGTACTAACTAGAACAGTGGGTTGTCGTTAGTGAGGCAACATATATCATTGCCACTATGACGCTCAAGATCTCCTTGGGTATCTTCTTTGCGCGCATCGTCGTCAAGCCGTGGCAGGTTGGCATCATCTACGTCAATGTCGGGATCAACATCTTCTCATCTGCGGCAGCTTTCTTCTATTGCCTGTTTAGATGCGGACCAGATCTGGATAAGTATGCTGTGCAGCAGGTTCTTGATAAGTGTACACCGCAGACATTGGATCGTTTCGTTGCCTACCAGCAGGCAGCAGTCACGACAATGACCGACCTCATATTTCTCATCATGCCAATGATCATACTCTGGAATGCAAATATGTCCCGGCAATCAAAGATTTCAGTCGGCCTCATTCTCAGCCTGGCAGCTCTGTAAGTACAAGAGCACCACTTCTGGTGGTGGGCGGTTTGGTGTGGTTTACTGACTTGAGTCAGTGGTGTGATCTGTTCTATTCTTCGTTTCCGCTATGTGGATGGCCTGACACAGGTCGACGACTTCTTCTGGAATGCTGTCAACATTTCCATCTGGTCGACCATCGAGTGCGGCGCAAGCATCATCGCAGGCTGTCTCGCGACCCTTCGGCCGCTTCTTAAACGCATTGTCACCGCTTCCGCCGTTTCAAGTTCGCTAGGCAGTTGCGTAAAGCATGTTGGTCGCAGTCTCCGGTCGAGTCAACGATCCGAGCCGCAAAATTTGCCGCAGCACAACAGCCAAGCAAGTGCTGGGCATAGCCAGGCGACTAAAAGCACAGAGAACAAGACGGAACGAACGTTGTCAAACGATGAAGCAACACTGGCCGAATTCCTGGCGAGGCCTGGTGAGGAGGTCATCCCAATGGATAACGGAGCTGGGACCAGTCGAAGTGCCGCGCATCAGGTCCTACAAACGGACGATATGGTCGACTTTCCGTGGCCTGCGAATCCAAAACGGACGAAGAGACAGACTATACACGCGACATGGACGCTGAGACGAGGTATTGGCAGTGATGGACGAACAGCAGGGCTCAATGAGAGTGAGAATATGGCTTAAAGAGGAGGTGGACGACTGGAATCGTGGCTGAGACACTGTTCTAATTCACAGGTCGCCAAAACTTCCGGGCCAACCACGAATCATAAGAAGTCAGGCCGTTAGTAAACGCCCAGCGTATCTATCCGAGCGACGCCAGCGTCCGGACGTTTATTGTTTGCACAAGCCACCCACGAGAAGGTCGTGCATCAGATGTAAGCCAAGGTACACTATCATCTGGTGACGGTAGCAATACCTTCTTCTACGTTCTGGCTCTATCCGATGCGAACTTTTGCGCGTCTACTACTCCCAAGACATCTAGAGACAGCTATCGCAAGGACACTCGTCTGATGAGCAGTGTTTGGTATCCGCTTGTATCACCACTCTCCTCGCATTTGCCACCGGGATGCTTCATCTAGTCTGCGTTCTATCCGGCCTCTTATCAAATTCTCGATCGCAGCCGTCGCATCCCAGCGCTACAGGTTTCAAACGGTGTACCTTCACCCATTATCGCTCGCTCCCGAGCCACATCCTTTAGAAGGCTCTTTTCGCTATCAGATACTGGTCATTCAGTATTTGGAGAGCACTACAATTGATGGCGCCTGCTTCAATGCGTATATCTTGTGGATCATATCTGCCACCTGACGCAGTTTCTTATCGTATTGGGCTTCTTCGTTCAAGGAACACTTCCAAAACGTCTCAATCAGACCCATTGTCTTCTGTGAACCCAGCATCCGATACGGTTTCGTTGTGTGCAGCTTCCTACTTATAAGCATTGCCTCCAATATAAGTCTACTCGCTGCCATTCTTGGCAGTTTTTGTAAACAACGTCTCAGAAGCGATCACCCAGTCGATTTTAGCCGGTTCAAAAAGCTTCTTGTTGTTTCCGCGGACAAGATAGCGATTGTTCCATCGAATCATTGTCTGATTGGCTTGGACATCCGAAGGCCAAACAGGCAGGTATTGGAAAGGTAACTACTGGTTTCTATATGAGGTCTGCGCATAGAGAAGCGCATTGTATGCTCGTTGCCTTAAGCATTAGCCATGTCATCCGCCAAAATGTGGCACATGCAATTGAAATGGTGCCCGAAGACCTCTTCCGAGTACGGAGGAAGTCTATGATAAGCACGAGCGTTTGGTGCTGCTTTTATTACGGGCTTTCGTCGAACAAGCTTTATGGTTGTTTAATGCCTTCGCTGGAGACCGTAATTTCCTACCGATGAGCTGCACGAAGACTTGCGAATACGAGGCCTCGCACGCGCCACCGTGACATAGCTGACGAGTGATGGTGCATCCGTCTAGATAGCGAACATATTATTTGGCAATCGCTATACCTAGCTAACTCCTCATATCTGGGTTTGTGTATTTGGGATGCTGCTTACGACAAGCGTTAGTAGAAACTAGTCGCTGCTTAATTTAAGAGTTCATACCTTTTGCGCAATGACTTACTTTTCTCACCAAATACACTATACTTCCTGGCATAAGATTTACGTGCCGCCGGTGTGGACGCACCGTGTCATGAGTGCCTTCTATGATTAGTTAAGTGATACGACTTTGATGGCGCCGAACATGTTTCCTGGAGGAAACATGTTGCGATACTGTTGGCCTTTGCCTGATGACTCCTTCTGATCTCGAAGTACGTCCATGATTTGCACCCAATGTTGGATGTCTCCTGTGAGGTCGTCTTTCTTCTGATGATACGCCATCAGTTCAGCAGCAGTGAAGGCCATGACCGACCCGAGACCTAGGAAAGGTACCATACGGCGGTGATATGTTTTACCGGTGTATTTGTATATTTGGAACAAGATGAGCGGCTTCATGCCTCGGTCCTTCACCAGCATTCGTACAAAGTCGAAGAAAGAATTGACGTGAAGAACGAGCCCATCCAATCACCGAATGACGACAGTCATCTCAGATCCTCTCGGAGTACTGCTGATGATCTCTCGGGTGTCCTCAGACATGGCGGACCAGCTTGAGCTCCACTTGATGCTGCTCTTACTTAGCATTTTATGCCAAGTGGAGTGAATGGTCGCCCATGTGATGGGTTGTGCAGCATTAGCACCGAGACGCTTGCCGATCTCTGTGCCTTCCTCAACACGTCGAGCGATGTACCCAGCTTGGTTCTTCTGGATCTTCTGGCATTTTCATGTATCGATCGAGAGACCATCGTCGCCGAACATGGCCGGTGGCAAGGTCATGAAGTGCGGGAACAGCGTGGAACCCAGCTGCGCGGGCATGAGGCGAGTGACAGAGCTTTGAGTCCATACAGAAGTATGAATAACTTGCTCCATAAGCACCAAAACTATCTCGAAGATAGCCAACACGGTTGATGAGCGTTTTCAAAATGAACACAAAATAGTGCCGTCCATGTGATACTTAGGATATCTTTACCTTATTTCCGGGTACAACTGTGACTCCGTACCTTGAGGCAGATCGAAGAAAGGCACGACGTCGAGGACCACCCCAGTCTGGTTTCTCTTCTTACCCAGGTGGCTCACACTGAAAGTTTGTCGAGCTCCACTGCGTCCGAAAAGTGAACCCGAGGACGTTTCACATGAATGGAGTTGGAGCACTCTTAGACATCCGTTCTCCGGGAATCAGACCTTCAGGTCGACGCTACTTGATGTTGACTGCATGGCCGATCTATTACTTGCATTGTGGCGATGTCGGTGCGAATATCATCGGCGAATGACAGCAACCTGCCGTACGCTTGACGTATGCTATCGATATGCTTCATGTAGCCCCAGATGACTTCCCTACGCTTGGGGATGTCCTCAATCCTTAGGATTGTGATGGGCTTGATCTCATCGAGGTCCTGATATATGCGGCGTAGAGTGACTCAAGGCTGGCTGGTCGTTTGGGAGAATTATGTAGCCCTTCAAATGTCAAATCTGTCTGCGCATTTTCTACCGATCCAAGATGCATTTCATTGACGATGGCTTCCAAAGGTCGACGCGGCTCGAAGTCTTCCAAAGCAGAGTAGATTGTCTGAACCGTATTAGCACATTTCTGACGCTCGCAAGTGCGCATTTCTTTCATCTTTGTTAGCTCTCTAGCAATCTAGGAGGAGATCATACCGGGCTATTACGAACAATTATACCATTGCTGCCAGGGAGTAATAATTCAATGCACATTAAGCACAGCTCGCTTCTTCGACATGCTTTATTGCGTTCACGCCTGTCTGGGCCTGGTCCTGGTCCTTTCCCTCATGTGTTGTGTTTTTACCAGAAGATGATATATCTTAGATGAAAAAATATGTAATCGAAACGCTTTCGCCATGCTTGTGGTGTCCAGGAAAGAGAGACGAGCCATACCCGCTAAAGACTCGAAGATACGCACCTTTGCTCTCGTGTTCCACCTTCCGCTATGCACGATGAGTCGGCTTTGTGAGGCTTCTAGGAGCTCCCTCAAGGAAAGGTCACGCAACCTGCACGTGCGGCCCTGATTTGTAGACTCCGTAATGACTGAATACGCCTATAATTAGCGAATGGAGGAGCAGGCAAAGTTGATTAAGCGCCAGTTCAGGATACGACCACGCAACATCCGTGCCGGGGCCATTAACACGGCTTCGAAGTCACCGCAAAGCATGGGCACGCTGGCACATCGATATAGCATTAGGATGGGACATTCTCAGCAGTAAAAACTACACTTTTGGACCCATCGCTAGTTTTGAAGAAGCTCACGTCGGATGAATGCTTGCATGCATGCCGCTTGGCAGAAAGGGTCGGAAAGAGCCGGCGCTACCGTAAGTTAAGCTCGCACACCTCCACACCCGATCCGCTTCTTCTACGACTCATCCCATATCTCACGCAGACCCTTTCCGAAGTCGCCCAGTGTCTCACAAAGCGCATCTCCAGCCGTCAGTGAGACGAGTGCTCTCATCATCTCAAAGTGCATCGTGAAGTGAGTTCTGTCCAGGAACACTTGCTCCTTGGTCGTCATGCCTTGCGCGAACTGCTGCTTCATGATGGTTTCCTTCTGCGCGGCATCGGCGCCCTGCCATTCTTGTAGTAACTTCTTGGGAATGGAAGCCTTCTGCTCTTTGAGGCGAATCATGTGCGCCTCCATGTCATCCCACAATGCCAGCATCTCGGCGCGCACGTCACGAGTTTTCGGACCGTACTCAGTGACCCAAGCGTCGATCTTCAGAGCGCGAGATGATACGCTTTCATCAGGCATGTCGATCAGCGCGACCATCTTGTCCAACCGTTGTTCGATACGGAGGGCCTTGATACGCAGCGTGCGTGGCTGTTGCAAGAAGTCCCAGAGACCTTCATACGTGAGGTCGTGCCTTGCCTCATCAATGGACATGTGATGAAGCTTGTTTACGGTCTCTTTGAATGGAGCCGGCACCGGGAGATCTTCAAGCTCTAGATGATGCTTCTAGTATGCGTCAGCGCGGTCTCTAACCATTATCGTGTCTACTTACATCTAGCAGCAGGTTGAGCTGCGCCTGACCGTTGTATCCCAAATTCCTCAGATACCTTATGAGGTTGGCGAGCTTCTCGGCGGCCTGGCTCCTCCGATCCTCCAGCACTCTGACTTGCTCTAGTTTCTTGGCAAATACTTGCTCATGCTCCCGCAGGAACTTGCTCAATGTCTGCTTCGCAAAGAATGCCATGCGATCATCGCTCTCTATGGATGCGCGGTCGTCGCTCTCTATGGACGCGCCATCGTCACTCTCTATGGACGCGCCATCGTCGTTCTCTGTGGATGCGCCATCATCGCTCTCTGTGGATGCGCCATCACCGCTTTCTGTGCATGTTGCGGGCGATGAGCTTCGTGTCAATCGGGTACTCTTTCGGGACTGCTGCGGCATAAGCATCTTTGGCGAGCTTCTCGTATTCCCGTTCACGACGAGACAATTCTGCTTCCCTCGTCTGGGCATCGGTGATCGGGCGCTTCAATGTAGCGGTATACACCGTCAGATCTAGCGGTGGTATCGCATGCGCGGGCGGTGCAGGCTTGCCATCTGGCAATGTAGCGAAGACACCATCTGGGTGATTGGCATGGAAACTGCCCCATGTGACATAGTGGAGCATTAGGGAATACTCAAGGTCTCTATCAGATGGCTGACGGTCGGTAGCGAGCTCATCGCCGGTGTCGGCATCGAGCACTCGCAGATTGATGGGCGAGGCCATCGCGTCTCCAGAGTCGGTAGGACGATAGACGATCGAAGGTGTGGCCAGAGTTGGTGCAGATACCAGAGGTGGATTTTGGACCCGACAGGCACTGGTGAGAGCAAACGGCGTAGAACCACGCTAATAAACCTTGGCCACTACTCTTCAGGTCACCCAGGGACTCAAAATCCCGCGCCCACTCTCTCAAGGCCGAACTTACACAGTCAAGCGTTACATACCAACCCTTTACCCGCAGCAACCGATCCACGAACGAATCCCCAATGTCGTCAATCACGAGCGACGTGCAGCAGGAGATGCTGCGAAAGAATCGTGCGGAACTGGAGCGCAAGCAGGAGGAGAGTGAAGAGAAGGAAATGAAAGACATGGAGTCTGAGGAGAAGAGGCAAGAAGAGGCGGAACATAAGGCGAAGACAGCGCAGATGTCACGTGAGGATAGAGCCACGTATGCCACGAGTTGAGGACTATACGTTGACTGGTATACAAGAAATCGCTGCCAAAAGAGATGCGCTTTGTCAAAAGCTCATGGAGGTCGAGGCGAAGTACGCAGAGATAGCCACGCTAGAAGCTGGCAACAACGCGCTCAAGAAGTCGAGCGGTATCATCGCAAACAGCCTCACCAAAAACATAAACGCCGCCAACATGAAGCTCGTGGCTGCCGCATTGGAGCGCTTCAAGGGCTGATCAATCTGATATGCGATACAAGGCGTTCATCATACAGTAGCCACCTGCAGGTAGCTCATCGAAAGGAAGGGAACATACTTTGCCTTTATTACACCACATCTCCTATGTAATAAATGCCGACCTAAGCTTCGTAAAGATACCGTCCAGACTCTTCTGCTTATGAGCTCCATTCTGCTTCAATATCCAATCTTGTCTGTCATACCAGGACCCGAACACTGTAGTCCCTCGGCCGCAGCGCCATCTCCCAAACCTTGCCTAGCAGCGACTCTAAATTGACAGCGGAGTACTTCTCCCTTAGGTATTCGGTCTCCCTCTGCAAGTCTTCGATTTCTTTGGCTAGCTTTTGGCCGTGATCGATGGCTTCGGCTAGCAGCTCGTCAAGCTTGTTAGCTGGGATGCTGTCAATGGCGTCGAGCAGCGATTCGACCCATGCTGCATCCAAGCTGTAGGCGTAGAGATGTAGTTAAGCGCTATCAGTGGTTTGAATGGTCGTTGAAAAGTTGTTGCGGATGGTATTTGAGTGCGAATGTGGAAATACCGATGAGAACAGGTTATGTACACAAGGGCATGTACAGGTCTCGGCGCAACACGGACTGCAAGAGCCTCTTCGTTAATGGCCATCCCGGCGGAGGCAAGGCATTTTGCGAGGATGGTTCGTGTGTGTGTCTAAGCACGGCTGCGAGGGCAGGTGAAAGAGTAATAGAGATTTGAAATTCTTCAGGAGTACTAATAAATGTACTCTGTTAGTATCTACAAAGTTTTCAAGATAGCCAGGACAGCTAATGTAGGTCTTTGAGATGGACTTGAGACAGTAGGGCAAGTACGATGCTCGTACACGTTTACTGAACCTGAAGATCTGTGGTGAGATCGAAATTAACTGCAGCGATTGACCTTTGGGGCATAAGGACGTCTATAAAGATTTTTTTTGGGGGTCTTCAAGGATAAGTATGACAACGAATGGTGGTCGATATATACTTGAGGCCATACAGGAACATGTGTAGAGTTGCTTCATTTCTTTTCAAATGCTCTTGAGCTTAGACAGGATGGTCTATGCGCTTTTTGGAGTGGCCTGTAAACGACGGGCGCGTTGAGAGCACTCATGCGCTAGCGCATGAGTGGTTTGGTCGATGAACACTCCGAAGCTGAGCAATTTGGGTCATATACACACCCAATCCGCCTCCGAGAGGTATTGAGATTGTGAGTGACTTGCTAGGTGAACTTTACTTCCCTTGGGCATCGTTTTTTGCCGTTCCAGACTCTTTTTGCCGATTGTTTCTCAAGGCCGATACCAACCTTGAGACGAGATGAATGTCTAAGCTACTGTCGTTTCTGAGGAGGCGCATGGTGACATGTCGCTCCGATCGGGCGCTAAGATCAATGTGCAGATTACGCTATAGTGCAGAAGGTAGAGGTCTGTCTCAAATACAACGAAACACATAATCTGAAGCATTTGCCATGAAGTCGATTTGAAGAATTGATGATTAAACGAGAAACGTAGTATAGCGGCTCGCAATCTCAGAAGCTTAGGTTTTGGACCTCAATGATAGCACCACTTCCGCCATTCCCATTTGTCAGTATACTCTTTGACTGGAAAGCTGATATGTGTTTTTGGTTGTCTTTGGTTCAACATGTTCGAGACTGAAGTTCGCAGAAGTTGAGGATATTGCGCGTCAGACATACCCGCGACTTTGTCCCATCTGCATAATCAGTGCTCGGGTGCAGCACACTGAAGCTCATGGTTTGGGTAAATATGTACAAGAAGGACGACGATGTTCACGATGTTCAAGACTTTGTAATAAAAATCTACAACTCACCAGCCAGTCTTTCAAAGTAGCGCATCACTTCACTCCACCCCTCAACACATGCTGCGAATGTCACACTACGAAACTATATGAACACCAAGGCTTTCTTTACTTTGCCCCAATGGTCACGCGGTCCTCATGGTGAATGTTGGCACGTGGGTGCCAAGATTCCCGGCCAAAATGTGAAATTCACCACTACATGCACTTGGGACGCCACAGAGCTATCTCAGCATGACCAGGAAGGCAAAAAGAGTCTGGAACGGCAAAAAACGATGCCCAAGGGGCTCGAACCCTCAACCTTTGGTGATACTGCTTTCAAACCGAAAACCAACGCGCTACCATTGCGCCAAGGCACCGTATCGTACTTTGATGGAAGAATTGGCAAATAAGATAAAATATATACAGCAGCGTGTGGCACATAGTATCTTGAAGCTAGTGCCACAATCAGGTTGACATAGCTTTGATGATCTTATGCCTGCGGTGGTGCGAGGCCGAAAGAGTGGGGGAGTGGGTCGGGCTGGTGAGGGGTACGCCATCCACCACTCAAATTTTCACACCATGGATCGATTCGATTCCGAACGCAATAGCGTGGTTCACGGCACGTATGACTTCATCGAAGAGTGGTGATTCTACTGGCTGCACGAAAAATCTAAATTCCGCTACAGAGGTTCTCACTGTTGACCGAACATTTGACTTAGTCGTGTTGCACAGTTGTTCGGCGAGTCAGGTGCTTACGGAGGCCGATCAGTTTTTGTGTCAGGTCAAAAACGATTTGCCTCCAATCTCGATGCTGTCATATGAGACGACGACAACAATACAATGGCGTGAACGAGTTTCTTTCTTTCCGATGAGCGCTCATTTCTACTCTTGAATTAGACGCGTATCAAGCACCTCCAATTTGAAGAGATTCAGCGACAATCGAGGCTCTTCTAGGCGCAACGTTTCCTCCCAACTCAAGTACTACGTATGAAGTTCGCTTGTTGTGTGCGGGAATTTCATTTGTGTGAATCTACCTCTTCACCTTTAATTTCTTTCTGTTCATCAATATTCAACAATGCTCGATCTTCCTCATACCATTCACCGTAGGTGGTTTCCAGCTTCCAGGCCTTCAGACCACCGAGGCTGTGATTTATACTTCATCTAATGCTTGCTTTGGGTTACGTATATGGCTCGAAGAAACGATATCAATAACATGAAATCTTCAAGTACTTGCAAGCGGTTCGAACCATCATCATTTCCACAATTTGAGATCGTCAATATGCCATCCAGCGGCTTGATATGGGCAGTCCGAGTCCTTTGCTCCGAGGTAGAGAATTATTCTTTATTCTCAACACGCGATGATAAAAAGGAGCAGGATATGATTCAAAGATATAGCTTACTATTGTAGAACTTGATAACACCGCCATCAGTTTCGCCCACACGACTACGACGCGTGGAAGCATAATGTTTGGCCTATTCACGTGCCACGCGTTGAGATAGCAGTATGAACCACAAATCTCCTGCTTGCAAAGTCGTCGCTAGCATGGAAAAGGTTAGGCATTGCTTCTCATCCAGTCTCATGCGAAGTGACGCAGGAGAACTTGCGGATGCAGTCGTTCCTGTGCAGCGCTACAGTGAAAGACGCTAGGGAGCGATGCAACCATGGTTCCCACCAAGAACAGGTCACAACCTTCCATAAGATAAAAGTAGCAAATGATCTCCTCAATTCTACACTATTGTCCCTTCACTTTTCGCTCTTCCTAACACTGCCCAGGACTCAACACAAACTTTCTGTTCAAGCCTTTCATCCACCAAAACGCCTCAGGACTTCCACTCCCACCAATATCCATCCTCACCAACACAATTGAGAAGTTTATGAGTATGCTCAACTCTCGCTTAAATATACCTCAAACTGATAGTGGAGATCGCACTCCGACGGCAAGGAGCTACCGCAAGACGCCTGCGCCATCTACGATGCCCGTCCGCGAAACCGTCCCATACCCGAAAAATAACGTCAACGTCAATGGCAACGCATGCCTCACGGACTCGAGACCCTTCGAGCATTTACTTGCCTGCGGCCATCTCATCTATTCTCGACACCCCGACCTGCCTTGTGCGCCCAATTGCCACCACGTCGAGCGTCAAACTGTGGGTTTGATCACGGGAAAAGTCAACGGCAAGCTCGTCAGCGATAAGGACTTCTTCTGCGACGCGTGCATAGAGGCAGAGATCGAAGAAGGAATTCCTCATAACGTGACAGCGACGGACGCCGAGGGTTATAAAGCAATGCGAAAGGCGGAGGAATTGCAGATTCTTGACAAGAAAAGGAGATTTCGCGAATGTTTTATTGCCGAAGGATAGTTCGATTCCGTGCTATGCTGATGGAACTTTGTCGCCGCGTGATCGGCCGAATGCGAATGGACATTCGCTAGATATGCGCTCGCCACGCATTAGTAATAACATGTTCAAGGACAAAGATTCTAATTCTGAGCCTGCGGTTTACGAGCAGGAATTGAAATAACAAAATCTGGGTCCAAAGTGTAAGGCGACCACCACGAACTTCGCCGAAGGGGACGACAAAGATGATGAAGTCATCACCGAAGCTGTTGCTGGTGCTCAGCAGAGAACGCGTCGTGGTTGGGTCGGAAATGCGCAAGCTTGAGGTCTCGCTGACAAAAGGAATGTTGCTCTACGAAGGGACATGAAAGTGTTGGAATAACTTGGATCAAATATGCTCGGCCGTGCATTCTACATAGTAGTGCTCTGGAGAGTCACTACGTAAACATCAAGTTCTACTATAAGCAAAGCGTTGTACTTCCTAAAGACTCTCAAGTATCTAGTAGTGCTATGCTAAGCTTGTAAAAAGATGCGGAGACGTCCAGGAACTGTTGAGCAATAACATCCGGCTGAGTAGCGAAATCGAGTGGCCAAAATATATTGCCTTAAGTTATAGCTTGACAAGCGGTAGATTCAAGACAAAAAGCAAGGCACGCACAACAGGGCAACATAGGCTTGCAGTAGTGAAGCATACTCAGCTTCAATACCTCTAACCAGAAACCTAATAGACCTTGAATTCCACCAACCTGACCTTCTTGCCACTCTTTGGTGTGAAAACCAATCGCACCTTACTACTCGTGACATCCGCCCAGCTGACCTCTGTGATGCCGTTCGCAATAGACTTGCCATATTTCGCGGCGCTTGCATCAGCCCATGAATCCCCATTAGCAACTTGAATGCGATAGCTCTCCGGCACGTCGAAACCTTGTCCTTCATCGGCGAAGAACGCAAGATCCGCAGCGCTTGTCGAAGTACCTGCACCAAAGTCGATCTGGAACCATAGCTCCGTGCCATTTCCAATCGGTGTGCTCCAGCCATTAGCAACATCGGTCTCCGGAAAGAACCAAATACGTCCATCGATTGACCCATAAATCGTGCGCGCATCAACACCGGTTACTGATACGCTGCCCTTAGGAAATGCGGTCGTGCTACTAAGTTGGATGGACTTTGCGATACGACGAGTAGTGGCTGCCGGAGCTGTACGAGAAATTGGAACGCTTAGACGAGCCAGCGTTGGTGAAGAAGCAACGACTCTACCGTCGATTTCGACCTGCAACCCTGTGGTGCCATAACGAGAACCATTTGCGTCCCATTGTACTGAGATCTCGTGACCATGGTAAATGATTCGATCGGCGCGGAAGTATGATATTGTCGAGGGATCGATCAATGGATTGACCTCGAGTACGTTATCTGCGCTGGGGCGGATTCCAACAAGGCCAGACAGGACGAGGTCAACAAAACCAGAATGGAAGTAATGCGGCGACCGTTTCAGCCCCACAATCGGATAGCCAGTATTCGGATAATAATTTTCTTCGAGATCAAGAATGCCTCCTCGCTCGGGGTTGTAGTGCAGCTGTGCATATTGCTTCAACAAATGCGTGTGGTCCGATGCACCTATGATACCAGTGGAAGCACCCTTAGGGTAATTATTCAGGAAATTTGCAAGCCCTGAGACGACTTGGGTCGTCTGGTAGGGCCATGATGGGCCGTTCCATTGGCACCGGTTTGCATGTTAGTATGCTGTTCAAAATATGCTTTTCATTTTACTTACTCTGGTTGAGTACCTTCGTATCGATACTGGCGCATATAGTACTGGTAACTTGGTTCGACCGTGCGCAAGCCGTGTTCGCCGAGAAGTTCGCTACTGTTCAAAGCATGCTTCCAAGCTTCAGCATATTCGGTTGTGTCGTCGGGTAGTTCGTGGGTCCAGGGTACAAAGCCGACGAGTTCGCGGCCGCGGATAAAATCCCAGTACTTGACAAAGTCATTGTTTTGTTGAAAGCGATCGATGAAATGCTCGAATGTCGAGTTCCAAAGCGAGTTCTGAACACGACTTTTGATAGCTGCTGCTCGAGAGTTGTAATCTTGGACAGTGCTGTCCGAACCACCTTTGAGCGCTGCCAAGCTCGCAATAGCTTTCGCATTTGAGAACTGATAGCTATTAATGCTTGGTCGAAACGAATAGCCTTGAAAGAAACCGTCCGTGCCATTTGAGGCGTCAATGCTGGATATCGTGTACTCTGTCGCATCACGGAGTGGCTCAACCCAGTAGAGGCCCTTGGAAGTGTCGAACGAGTCACTCCACGCGTTGAACACAGTCTGCATCCGGTCAAGCCGCGCGATTGCGTCCGAGGCCACGCCGTCTACCAGGTATCCCTGCCAAACTGCTGCAGCCATGCTTTCGGAAAATTGCCGTGTATTGCTATTTGATCCGAGGATAAAGGTCGCGTAGTCTTCTTTGAAGCGTCTATCACGACACCAGCGACCCTCCAGGAGATGGAATCCAGTCGCATCGTTCAGAGAGGCCCAGGGGTTGGTTTGCCAGCTGACATCATCGAGGAACTCTGTCGAAATGAAGCCATTCGCTCCAAGGTCGCGCTGATGAGCTCTGAAAATGTTCCAGCGGTAGTAGTAGACATCCGTAATATCTTTGTCGCTCGACTCGAAAAAGGGAATGCGATCGCGATACCAGGGTGCGTCGTTACCAAAGTATTGTTTGGCAAGCGCGTCCGCGTCGAGCAGAGCATGTGCTTGCCGCACAGAGTAGACAAATGCCAGTACACTTGATGTTCTCATCTTAAGATGTTTAGTACCTGGAATGGTAGGATAGTCCTCTCGTTCTCTTGACCTTGAGACGTGCGCATGGTCATCCTTATACTCCAAAAGTACGCGCCTATGGCAAATGCTACGAGATATTTCGTAGCGTCATGATACCATGTCCATTACCTGCCGCAAAGAGGCAGGCGACATCGTGTCTCTGGTATGCCAATACCCCGGTGAACGAGGATCTCTATATTGCCCTGCGACAACTCCGGTGGGATGTGTCTTCAACCTCGGTATCATTTATTGCTGTTGTAAAATATGGGCAGATGACGCTGGAAGGAATAGAATGATTCGCCGGAATTCCTGCTCCGAGCGTTAACGGCTGTTCCATACACAGGTCATGCTAATGTCATGCGGAGCGGAGGACGTTTTGAGATGCGTATCCCACCGGAGTCTTCATCATGCTCCAGTGCTCCACATTTTCCCCGCGAATTAACATGATCGACAGGAGCATATTCATCCGTCATCGGCCGTCATCGGGAAAAAGGGAGAGCGAAGCGCCCGTTGCGACTGCAAGCGCATGGATTACTCGACTATTGAATGGCGATACAAAGCGGAAATGCTGTAGCGCAATGAGCGAAGCGGAAGACTAACCAGGTAGGGCAAAGGAAGCGCCACCTACGAACAAGCATCATACAATGGCCCACTCGCACCATACCGTCCAAGCTTAGCAGATTGGTTCGCTGGAGAATCCGGATTCCGGCTCTCGTGGAGAGTGGAAGTTCGGTAATAGGCGTGCATACTCAATGCCGACAACCAACGAAGTGCTGCGAACGTGCTGCGAACGTGCTGCGAACGTGCTGGTCCAAATTTGACTTATAAGGAGGGTTGGATGCTTGCACTATATCAAGAATTTCAGGTCAGCTATTGAGGTGTGCGCGAGCGTCGCAATGCTAGAGGGGCGCTGGCCACTACGTTCCTACTACCGATTTCCAAGCTCCGTCAAAGTCCGGGCAGTCATCGTCATGGACCAGTTCGTCTGATAGATCTGAGGTATATGTAAGTCGGAAATTGGTTGGAGATTTTGATGGCTGGAAAGATGCTCTTGCACATCTGATAACATTGGACGTGATTGTAGTGGCTATAACGGTTTCATTCACCTGAAATCTAAGCATTTCGCAACTAAGGAGCGCCATGGTATTCGCTTTTCATGATTCGTGTTTCGAGTGAATACTGATTTCGGTTGTCTTGTGTATCATCGGCTTCAGTGGTACGTCGCTGTCCTCGCTGCGTGCTGCAGATGATCCACGTCGCTCGCTTCGCATTGTGGTGAGCGACTGCTCCATGCGACCTGTTGGACCGCTCCGTGGCCCGCTCCGTGATCGTGAACCGTAGGAGTGAGGTTGCGAGGACACACGTGTATTTTGCTCTTTCCTGAAGAAGTAGTAATACATCGATCGGGACAGACCGAGATTGGTTGCGATGATCCCGAGACATATTTCCGCCCTGCAGAGTCGTGTTAGTATGCCCAAGTAAGCATCATACGCGTGTGATACTTACATGGCCCAAATAGCAACGATGGAGTATTCATATGCGATGTCCTTGGACTTGGAGTTCAACGTCTTTGCTCTCACAGCGGAGCACGCTGTGCACACAAGTCCCATAGCCATCAGTGCCCAGATCGAAAATTTCTTGCGCAGCGGTAATTGAATCTCCCACATTATGGCAATAGGAAGAAGCGAGCAGATTAGATCTGTGATAATCGATAGGCCTATAAATAGTCAGTAAACGGCCGGCAGTGCATCTGCGCAGTATTGTCTCACCAGCTTGCACATAGATCGAATAAATGCGAACTTCTGTCGGCCAACATTGTCCGGGTTTCGCTCCACGCCAATGTGCACTGATAGGCCGACACTGGGCGAGCAGCACGATGCTCACCTCAACGCATGCTGTCACTAGGCATCCAATGACGACGGCGACAAAGATTTTCAGCTTCCTCGACGGCTTGATCCTGATGATAAGCAGGCAAACAGACGTTTTGATGAGTGCCATGCAAGAGAACAAGACATGCTGGGCATACCCTATTCGTCGGAGTCAGGTTTGAACGTCTCGTTGCCCGTAAATCATGTGCAGAAATCGACTTACAGCTGTACATATTGATGTACTGGATATCAGCTTTACTCAGATACATAGCACGCTTTCCCTTGCCCCGAGTGACGGCTTGAATCGTGAGTGCAGCTTCGACAACGGCCAAGACCATTGCCCCGGCTATAGTATAGTCGTCCCATCCTATTGCTCGCCGACCTGCTCGAGTCCATAGACGTAGAACAGTGGTGATGAATGCAAGTACGGTGAAGACCACCGAAACAATGGTAAGAGCAGGACCCTTATCGTCTCGAGTCGAGGGATCATCGCGGATATCTAGCGGAGGCATGGTTTCTTGGATCCTGGAAGGGAATGTAGACGTCTACCAAACAGGTGGAGTAAGTAGGAGGTAAATACTAGCATTGGGACTGGGTTCAACGTGTTGATCTCCATCGCTTAGTGACGAGACATACGGGGAGGGCCGATTCGAGGATGAGGGAGGAGAATACGGGGGGTTGCTTTTTGGTACACATTTGTGTTGATCTCTGCATGTAAGCTCCAGGACTCCATGACCTGCTACATGCCCCAGCGACGACGACACGCGAAATGCTCGGAAACCGGCTCTCAAGTGGCGAATCAAGCTGCAACGGAATGCAGGTCCTCGTTCCTGGGACTGCTTGATCTTGGCTGGTCCAGTCATGAACAGTTCCATTCGGCGCCGGTGGGGCTAGATTGGATCGCTTCGAGCCGTGCCATGGTCTTGGTGCGACAGTGGATCAGCCCTCGGGCCGTCCATTGGAGTTCGCCATGGCATTCATTCAACCTCCAACGACTTAATTTGTCGAGTGAACAAGCTGCAGAATGCAGGCATGCCGATCGCGTGCTGTAGCAAAGGGGAAGGCGTTCTTCGCTCTATCTACCTATCGAAAACAAGCGCCGGACTAGAACCCAATCAGAGTCCTTGGGGATGCGGGAAAGCGGATGTCAATTCGCTGAGCCAAGGGGAAGAGGCGGGCTGCAAATTGCCAAGAAGGTGTCTTCATGCGATGTCTGTGCTCCTGCAGGGCCACCTGCGTAAGATCTCGCTTAACCAGATTGTGGGGCCGTCCTCTGAGTGGTCGAGTCCGGATAACAACGAGCTTTCCACGATTTCTTTCGCAATCAATGCCAGGCGTTCCTGCAGTGCTCGGGGATGATTTTACTCTCTTCGCGCACGCTGTAAGATGTAGCGGGCCGATTACGCTTGAAGTCGCTGTCTTCTAAGAGTTGATCTCTCTCGCGTCGGTGGCGAGCAGAACGCTGGTGGCTGGCGTAGGTGTAACATCACAAGTTACCCCGGGCTTGGTCTCAACTGCAAACGGGACGATCGTGATCTTCACACCGGTGCGATTGGACGTTTACGCATGGTTGCGCTTTTTTGCCTGCTCCACCAAGTATTCCACCGGTAAAATTCATCGCGCACGTTGGACCTTGCGGATTGCCGACTCGCCTCCGCAGCTCCGCTGCTGCCGAGCCCTTCCCGTCCGCCCCATGGAGCACACGAACCCCTTTCAGGCAAATCTACAAGGTCGACCTCCATGTCCACGAGTCGTGGAAGATGATGGTCCTTGCCACTGGCAAACGACCATGAACCAAAGTGCGCCCGCATTCGCTTCTTAACTTTCTCTCTGCCACCCTTCAGCCGCCAGGATCCTTTCGTTCGGACGGTCCGGAGGCCCCTTTGCGCTCCAAATCCGTAACCATGCGAGCGACATTCGGCCTAATCGTTACCACTCTGTTGGGTCTTGCACATGACGCCTATGCAGGTGGCTGCCAGCAAGGTAGCATTTTCGACTTCGTATGTACCCTGTGTTTACTGCGACGTCATTGGCTGCAGCTGACCACGTTTCACAGGTCATCGTCGGAGGTGGGACCGCTGGCCTCGCGCTCGCCACTAAGCTGAGCCAGAAATTGCCCTGGGATTGTGTGCTGATAGTTGAGGCTGGTCCTGATGGCCGCAATGATCAAAGAATATATGTCCCTGGTCTTCGAGGAACGACATTTGGAGGGCCACTGGATTGGTTGCTACCAACTGTTCCACAACCTGCGGCGAGCAATCGCACGGTGTCTCATAACCGTGGCAAAGTGCTTGGTGGGACTTCTGCTCTCAATCTTCTGGTCTGGAATCGTGCTACTATCAAGGAGTTCAATGCTTGGGAAGAACTGGGCAACCCAGGATGGAATTGGAAAAATATGTATCCGGCCATGCTCAGGGTCGAAAACTTCCAACGCCAGGCTGGCGAGGCCCAGTATGGTAATGAAGGCGTGGGCTATGGTGGCCCTCTACAGATTGGCTTGATCGAAAACGCGCCCCGCCATGTAAGCTCAGGCCCAGCCACGCTGAAGAACTTGGGTCTTCCTGGAAATCTAAACTCACTGAATGGCAACATCATCGGCGCTATGTATCAGCCAGCGATGCAACGGTTCTCCAATCACACCCGGTCCTATTCGGTTGATTACTTACCTCGTGCCGGCAACAACCTCGTGATCATGTACAATTCTACGGTACATAAAGTTAAACTTGAAAGGAACCGTGCGGTTGGAATTGTTCTCACTGATGGCAAGGAGATCAAGGCGAAAAAGGAAGTCATCCTCTCTGGTGGCAGTCTCCTCTCGCCTAAAATTCTCGAGCTTTCAGGTATCGGCCAGAAGGCGGTTTTAGATAAAGCAGGCGTCAAGCAAGTCGTGGACCTTCCAGGTGTCGGCGAAAATCTTCAAGACCACCTTCGCATCCAGACGACCTACGAGCTTAAGCCTGAAATCCTCGGCCTGGATATCCTGAAGTACAACACGACTCGTGCAGCCATTGAGCTGGACCTCTGGAAGCGCGGCCAGACCTCTTTGTACCAGTACGCCGGCAGCAGCTATGGTTTCATGAAATGGAAGCAAGCCGTCGGTGACGACTCCAAGCTCCGCCAACTTGCACAACAATCCGCCAACAAGTCGAACCCCATCGACCGTAAGAAACTCGCTCTGCTGACTGACGATAACTCTGGAGCCCCTGATCTCGAAGTTGTCTTTGGCGATGGTTACATCGGCACGCGGGGCTATCCTGCCAACGGTACCGCAGGCTATGGCAAACAATACGCCTCGCTCCTCGCGGGTGTAATGCATCCTTTTGCCCGCGGCTACGTACACATCAATGGCTCTGATCCAGCTACCAAGCCCACTATTGATCCTCGCTACATCAGCACACCCTACGACGTTGAAGCGACCAAGCAAGCCGCCATCTACACACGCAAAATGGCCAACACCGCGCCCTTCAAAGACACCTGGGTCAAGGAGTTCGACCCTGGCAATGCCGTTCAGACTGATGCGCAATGGGAGAAGTATATCCGCGACAACGTGTCGACATTTTATCACCCACTGGGTACATGCGCCATGCTACCTAAGAAGGACGGTGGCGTTGTCGATGCGCAGCTAAAGGTATATGGAGTCGAGGGATTACGTATCGTAGATGCGAGCGTAATTCCGATGTTGATCAGTGCGCATATTCAGACGGCAGTGTACGGTATCGCCGAAAGGGCGGCTGACATAATTGCTGCAAAGTATCGTTGAGTTAAGATGAGGCTTAGTACAATATGAGAGTTTTGCATACAGTAATATATATACATAATAGGGCATATTGAAACATCCCCTTTCGAGCCCAATTGGCGCAGAGTACAATCGATTCGAGAAACAATCGATGGAATGCTGTGCTCAACAGTAGACACTGCTGCCGAGTACAGAATCGAAATCCAAATAGTCAAGAAAGTCGCCTGCTGTCTGGTCTCCGTTCTGAGCACGAGATTGGGTTGCATCGTAATTAAGAAGCGGAGGGACCCAAGCATTGAAGTTACTTGTTGAGTCGAGTTGTTGCCTTTGCTCTGTATTTGTCAGATGAGCCCTCTAGATGATCGTATTCTGCCTTGTTGCGATATTGTTACGCCAGTGTCTTGACTTACGTGTTGAGTCCAATATGTGGATGAACTTTTCGAGGACCTCACGGGCCTTGAGAGCTAGCGTGCTAGACCTTTGGAGCAATTTCATGTTGTCAATACTTTCCCCTAAAAGGCGCCTGATTTCAGCTGCAGGCACTCCGACTGACGTTGCGGGCATGGGATGTATCCGATAAAGCAAGGCGAGGCAAAAGAAGTGCATAGCTACGACTGAACCTGCTCAGAGTCAGAAATGTGACCCTAAATTATCAGCAATGACGGGGAGTACCGGTATGATTGCACAGCCACCAAGCATTATTCTGATCGATGAAGCCATCGCCTCGAGCCAGAACTGCTGAAAGACAATCTTGTAAGTTGTGTAGGATAGTAAATTCGTGCTTTACGATCGGCGCGCATTGGTCAAAAATGGTGTTCGCATCGTCTCCCAGCCGCGAGTCGTTTACTGCGAGGTCAAGCAGTCTGGTGAGCACCGATCCGTTCAGAATGACGAGAGCGCGATACCAATGTATGGAGAGGGACAGCCTGAACCATGTGATATCGCTCTGGGCTGTGAGCAATGTATCGAGTTCTTCCCCGGTGAGCGGTCTGACGCGATGGTCAAGACGGCACCGCCACTCTTCGAATTGTCGGAATGACTGCAATCTCGATGAGAGTAGAGTCCAGATACTCATTGACTCCTCTCTCTCAATGTTATCTTCGTACATTGTGCTGAGCATCGATGCGACGATGGAGTATAGGTCTCTAAATATACGTTAATGGTCTTGGTCCATGACCACATGGAGCAAACATACGTCTGAGCTTTATGGTGGAGAAGGCTCTCAATGTGATGGTCATGAAGACTTGACGAATGACGGTACATAAGTCGTGGGTCTTGTAGTTTTGGTGTACACACGTATTGCGCTGGTATGAGACAAGGCCGCCCAAGGCACATACAAAGTATCCTTTGCACGTAAGCATAAAATCGAGGAGACACGAGCATACAGCGTACCTGTCTTGATTGATTAAGCTATACCAAGCTCTTGTTCGCAGTGCAGCGTCTGACATAGAGAGTTCTTTGTAACTGATGGGACAATGCAGTCCAAGTTGGAAAGCAGCTTTCACCGCCAGGGCATGACATGTCCAGCTGCCTACAGACATCTGGTTCTGCTGTTGGTAGCTTGCTTGGAGGAGGAGGACCTGGACTGAGAAGAGCATGGTCAGCACGTTCAGATATAAGCTGAATTGACCCACCTAAGGTTAGGTTTGCGCTCCTTAATCTTGACGGAGTCAAGAGCTTCATACTCTGGTCAAAATAAAACGTGCTGCTTGGATCACTTGTCGCTGTTTGTGAGAGCGCGAATACCATGTAGAGAAGAGCCCTCTTCGTATCTATTTGGGAGGTGCGACGCTCGCTCGACAGATCCTGCAGGGCCGCAGTGAGCACAGATTTGTTGAGAAAAGTGAAATTGGTTCCACTGGAGGTAAAGAAACGATCAATCATCTGAAGGGCACTTGTCATGGACGGTGATGTCAATGAAGCCAATCTCTCAACCTCGGTCGCACGTGCTGTGGGAGATATACCGAACTCCTGCCGGATTTCGGCCTGCGTGGGCATGGATAGCGCTTGACCTTGGTTCTGCTGTGGCAATGTGCCACGCAGGATCTGGGCGAAGGCACGTGAGACTGAACGGAAGAATGCATGATTCGAAGATGGACCTCAAACAACATTAACTAAAGTTGATCGACGGCGGGATGTTCTCTCACCGAAATAGCCAATATCAGACGCATTTTCATCGCGAAATATCTTAGCTGCTTGGACGTCGACAGTTGAATTGTCGTCGGAGGTATCAGGCTCTAAGTCTGGATCGACCAAACCGCGGTCATGATCCATCTGATAGTCATTCGATGCACGACGATTTCCATATCGTTGAGCTGGAGCAGAGGCAGTATCATCTAAAAATACTGGCGCTGTGTCTTCGTCTACTGAACGTAGTTTATCCTCCAATTCTTTAATCTTGAGTATAATGCGTGCTCGACTAGGTCTAGATTAGCGCCTGTCCATGACAATCTTGACCACGAACCTTGAAGACCCTCGCCTATTGCCATGCTGGGTGGCTTTTGTATAAACACATGTAGCTCCGATATGTTGGCATGTCGAGCAAGCCGGACGTATTCCATCGCACTATCAGCAAACGATGTCAGTCAGCGAACAAGCCGGGGATTCCCTCGATGTATGATCAGGGTGATTATAGAACACTCAGAGCATACCTTTGTTTTCCTAGCTCTACAACTTCCACAAGCGAGTGATATGCGACTTCGGCCATTCGGAGCAGGCGTGGAACTAGGAGCAGATGTCGGAGCCGTTGCGTGCGAGTCTGGTTCGTCAACTAGCATTGAGTGCGACCCATCGATGTCGGTTGACATTCTGGCGTGGGCCGAACGTTCCTCACGGGGGACGTTTGTGCACCAGCATCGGACCGAACGATGAAACTTCGAAATTCGAGGACTTCAAGGCAGTGATTCGGATAACGTGGATTTGATGTTGAATCGAGGGCTGGCCGGGCATTCGGCCAACGTATTCTCGCCGACCCCGCATTCAGCTGTTGCCGATCCGCTTCATCCGCTTCCCCACCTCACACCCCACGGGGTAATTTTTTGATGCCAGATGGAATCCCGACAATATGTAAGCCAATACGCGCTCAAAACCAAAGGCAGGGTCAATTGTCCACGATATCACTACACACTGCTGCTACAGCTTAAATAACACAGCTGCCGTAAGGTATGCAGTGTTCTCAACCTCGACCGTGAGTAGGTGACAGGTTGAAAATGTTTCACTGCCTGGTGTGACTAGCTCCTGTCTACAGGATTGGAATTTCTGCTCCAGAGAGTAAGTGGCCTAGTTGGGTAGTTGCATACCGCTTCTGAGGTAAACATCACGGCATTCTCAGAAATCACGACAAAAGGTGTAATCGTCTCATTTGACCAGTAAATACGGTCGATGTCGACTAAAAGTCCTCCGTACGAATCGAACCGCCATCTAACCACTTTTTACACTGGAGWTAAAGCTTGTCGTGCGCCTCCCGCGATGCAGTGCCTTCATCCTCACGACGATGGCCAGGCATACCGTAGATGACCTTGATACCTTCCATCGTCTCTTCCTGGCAATAGGCAAGCATCTTGTAGCCGGGTGAGTAACTTGCCAACCTCTTCTCGTCCAGCTTCGGGATCTTGCTCGGGTTCACTGGGATCATCTTGTCCTTCTCATACCAATGTCTTACTAGTCGGGCTTTCCAGTCGCCAGAAGCGTCCCGCTCCCAAAGATAACAGAAGCGACAGTCACACTCGACATCGACTTCGCATCCATCGATCATGAAGCGCTGAGTGATGGTCGACTTGAGTTTCGTAACGGCACGTGTGCCATCTGGACGAATGTCGGTGGTTGCGCCAACGCACCTGTGCATTATGAAAGCTCCCTTGTCCATGCCAACTTTAGAGATCTCAAAGAACTTTTTGTAATGCACGCGACCGCTCCAGGTGGTGTAGATGTGTGCATCCTCATGGAATATCGAAGCAAAATTTTCCCATTCGCACGCGTCGCGATACATAGGCCAGCCCTCGGCAAGCTCGCGTAGCTTCCAGCGCTGGAGTGCTAGATCATCCGGTCCATTGTTGCGAATTGCGTCTATTGGTCTTGAGCCTTCAGGTAAGGTGTGACGATCGACGGTAGACATGTTTGAAGATGTCTGTGTAAGCGGCTCAAGTGAGAACGGTAGCAATTGAGTTATTGTAAAAGATGTGAGGTAAACCCAATTTGAGATCGAGACTCCTGATGATTTGTACTTACGATACACGATAATTCTTGGCGCAGAAGAGGAGCCGTGGAGATCTACCGTTTGATCGGGATAAGCAGAGGGGCCGACACACCGATGTGATGGCTGACCTTGTGGCAGACAGAACCTGATGATCAATCTTGTTGGACTTTACTGCCTGAACGTACTATCGGCGCTGAAACAGGTTTAGCGTGTTTTCTTGCTTCGGCAGATCGGGATGTTCGGGTTGCAGCGAAGCCGAACCCTGTCACCTCCTCTTTCCTTCGATGGCCTTCCCGATAGTCCACATTTGGAAGTTTGAATTGCGCTTATCGTGATGATGGAGGATCCTTATATCGTCGCTAGATCTTCGCAGCCTTATTGCTGATCATCCGTAAGTTGTCGAGCCCGTTTTGCACCAAACGTGTATCGCAATGTTGAACGGCCTCAGTGTATACGTGCTTTTGGATGGTCTCGGGATTATTGTTCTTTTGGTACCCCTCACAGCCGCCTACTTCGCTTTACAAAGGTATCAAAAAGGTCTGCACATATATCCGGGACCTTTCATTGCTTCTTTGACAAATGTCTGGCGCGCGTGGGATGTCTCCGGTGGCGGAGCGCACTTCACGTACCAAAAGGTTCACGCCAAGTATGGCGAAATTGTCAGAGTAGCGCCTAATGTTCTATCATTTGGCAATCCTGCCGCTATATCTGATATATATGGCCTGAACAAAGGCTATATTAAGGTAAGTGATCCATCAAAGTACAACTCCCTCTCCGTATTAAAGTTGACACCTAATAGAGCGGGTATTACGATGTCTTCGGCACCGTCAACAAAGGGAATGTCGTCTATAACCTGTAAGTCTGGCGCCACTCAAATTCAATTGGGCCCCTCAAATTCTTGTTCTTATCTTTTAAAGGTTTTCCACGAGATCAGAAAGCTACCATAGCCGTCTACGCCGCGTAGTTAGCCACGCCTACTCACTGTCTACTTTGCTCGACTATGAGCCTCTTGTGGACAGCTGCACGTCCTTCTTCCTCCAGCGTACCGAGGACCTCTTTGTCAAAACCGGCCAAATTTGCGATTTGTCCACATGGGTCCAGTACCTCGCTTTTGATGTTATTGGCGAGATAACTTGGTCTAAACGACTTGGTTTTGTCGAGCAAAACAAAGATTTCTCAAACATCATACACACCGTAAACTCATTCCAGGGCTACGGTGCTGTCGTTGGACAGATTCCTTGGTGGGATTCTTTCCTGGTGAAGAATCCTGTCAAGCTCTTCCTCGAGTCCCGGGGGCTCTGGCCGTCGAGCCCAAATACGGAGATAATCAAATTTGCCCTGGCCAGGCAACGCGAAGCTGTAACAGCCCCGCAAAAGGATTTAGAGTCCAGCAAATCACGCGCGCGAGGTGTAAATTTTCTCCAACGATTTCTCCAGTCTCAGCAGAAGAGTCAAGAGAACAAGGAATTCTTTACGGATGATCGTGTCACAGCCATGTGTGCGTCGCTGATTATAGCTGGCTCTGATAGCACCGCGATCAGTCTTTCAGGCGCTTTTTACTATTTGTTAACTAATCCTGACGTCTACAGGAAATTGATGGAAGAGATCGACGCTGCGGATGCCGAGGGTGCTCTCGCCTCTTCCGAGGACACCACCGGCGCAGGAGATGTTGTCCCCTTTCCAGCCGCCAACAAACTCCAGTACCTTGATGCAGTCGTCACGGAAGCCTTTCGAATGCATCCAGCTGCCGGATTACTTCTAGAGCGCATAGTCCCTCCGCAAGGTGCGACAATATGTGGCGAATTCATTACAGGCGGGACCGTGGTTGGCTGTAACGCCTGGGTATTGCATCAGAACAAGGAGGTCTTTGGCGACGATGCCGACGTATACCGGCCTGGGCGCTGGCTCGAGAGCGAAGGCGCCGATCCGAACAGGATTGCGAAGATGAAGTCGAGCATGTTCCATTTCGGCGCTGGATCGAGAACTTGCATCGGGAAAAATATCAGTCTCATGGAGACGTACAAGATGATTCCCAGTTTTCTGAGGAAATTTGAGGTAAGTGAATCAGGACCCGAATATAGAGATGTGAAACTGACTGGACACTAGCTCGAACTGGTTGAGACCGAAGGACCTATGTACCTTAAGAATGCTTTCTTCGTACATCGGAAGAACTTCAACGTCAGGATCAAATTGCGACAAAAGGCAAAGGAGGTGATGTGGCCTTTGGTTGATAGGAACACACAACCTTTGTATTCGTAGTAGCGGTGCCCCCGTGAACTTGCCACGAAATAAACATGATTAACCCCTTTTGAGATGTACAGACACTTCTCCTTCAAATGTCTCAGTCATGTGCTCCACGCCTGCATCTAGCATCATGGCAGTGTCGAATTTGGACTCCACAGTTACTGAAGCGGGACTATAAAGCATGTGCTGTAGAGTGGGTGAGTGACTGCTCACTTTTGGCCGCCCATCTTGTGTTTCCTGCTGCTGTTCGATTAGTCGATTACAACTTGAACTTCAACATCTAATCCACTGAAGCATATCGTTGCTCACTGAGCAGGAGCACTGCGTTGGATAACTTAGTAATATCTTTATATTTATATCCCGCCTCAATCTCATCACCCCTCGACTCACTCAAATGGCCAACCTTGCAATCCAATGCTCAAAAGACCACCCTTCTCGATCTCATCTTTTCTCTCCTTCAGCTCGTCCACATCCCAGTTCGCCCACAAATACTTACCCTTCAAGAAACGCGCCTCGGGACTCGCCAGCCAAACCATGAAACTAGCAGGCAGACTCGCATCATCATAACCATTAAGCAGACTGCTTCCTTCACCTTTCCATTGGAAGTCTTCACCCTCAGCTTGCGGCTTGTATCCTGCTTCTCTGTTCATCTCCGTGTTGACCGCCCCGGGCTGAATACTGAAGACGGCGAGATTCGAGTGCTCGAATTGAACGCATTGGTAGAAGCGTGCGGTGGCGATCTTGGCCACATTGTAGGACGAGAAGCCGGGTGCGATGTCGAGATGCGCCGCGGCCGAGTTGGTTTCGATAATCACGGCGGAGGGAGATGCGTGAGGGAGGAAAGCACGCGTTACGTTGAAGTTGCCATGGAGATTGGTGAGAATACCAGATAGCCATGCGTCTGCAGTGAGGACTGCGATATTTCCTAATTTTCCAATGACGGCGGCGTTGCTGCAGAGGACATCAATCTTCCCATTGCGAGCGATTTGATCGAATGCAGATTCGACTTGGGTGGAGATGGTGACGTCCGTTACAATGGAGATCACGGATGTGTTGGGGAATTCTGCTTCGAGTGCGGCTTTGGTCGCGAGAAGATGGTGTTCTCGACGACCGAGAATGGCGATTCGAGCGGCACCGGCTTTGGCAAAGTATTTTGCTGTCTCAGCACCGATGCCAGTACCGCCTCCAGTAATCACGATGGATTTGCCCTTGGCTGAGAGCTCTGGTCGAGAGGGATCCAAGGATGGGTATGTTGTTTTATGAAACTTCTTGGTGGCGGACATGATTCGATCAATTGCGGGAGCAGTAAGTCTTTGAAATGATGGCTTTGAATGCTTGAATATAGGTAGGATACAACCAAGAGACGTTTGGTTCAGAGACCATATATACTTATAAATGCGTGTGGACCTTTGCACTTCCTTTTTCGTACGTGCCTTGTTGTAATTCCCGTCTAGCCGTGTTCATCCAGTAACACTGGTGTCCTCCAACTGCTCATGATTGGAAGCAATGTCATTAACCGGAACATATTGTCGCGTGATCGACATCCGATAAGAATTTGGAGATCGGAGTGACGGCTTACCCGTCACACCCGTCCGCTTTACAAAATGTCCCGCCCGGCCGCTAGTACTAAAGGGAACAATGGGGCTTACAAATGCCCTTTTCCACCTTATCGACGGTACACTTTCGCTCTGCAACGGACTTTGGCTCAAACATTTCAAATTTGACCATGGTAGATGCAACTCAAGGAATACTTCGATGCGCGATTTGTAACAAACCTTTCAATAAAGGTGGGTCGTTACCTGTGGCAAATTCAATTTGAGCGCAAGATCTAACTAGAGAATAGAGTCAACGTTGAAACGCCATGGGTATTACTGTCGGTCCCAAAAGAACAACACAAAAAGTTTGCGCCTGCGATCTTGCTCGACATGCGCTAGAGCCAAGGCGCGATGCACCAACGAGCTCCCTAGTTGTGCAAGATGCGTCCGGAAAGGGACGACATGCCACTACCAGGGTCATCCTTCGACCAACAGCAACGGTGCCATGGATGCTAGAAGCGGCAGTCAACGTGTGGACAATCTAAGTGCGCAGCCCGTCTCTACCGAGTACGCCCCACTGCTTATCGAAGCTTGTATAGACCTACCAGTCGCTATGCGCAATGAGCCGGACATCAATCTCGACTACTCGAATAACTTGCCCAATGAACTGGATTGGGGAGTGAGAGAAGTCATACAGCCATCCCACCATCTTCCAAATAATCGATCCACCCTTCCGGAACCACTATCGACTATCAGTCCACCCGTTGCAGATACCGCCGAGTTAGGGCAACAAGACCTCGTATACCCTCACGACCATGCGCCCACAAACTTCATCACCTCTGTTGCCACCATGCCCTCATACGAACTCCGTTCCTTCACCGAGAAATCCAAAATCGCAGGCGGCGGCCAGATCACAGCCAAACTCATGGTCCAAATCCTAACCTCGTATCCCGGCATGCTACGCAATCCTGCCTCACTGCCACCATTCATTCACCACTCATCTATAACAAGCTCCCCCGGTTGCGAGACACGGTCTACAGAATCTCTCAGCACATGCGCGAGTCTGATGCAGCTGCTTGGCAGCGGCACACCTGGTAGCAAAAAACTTGTCTGGAAGAACATACGGCTTGAATGTGAGAGGCTTTACGTCGATGTAAGTCTCCTAGTAGTAACCACCTGAATACCCATGAATCAAGCACTCATCGTCACAGTGGATGAACCTGGATAAATGGGAACTTCTTTCATCAATGCAAGCGCTGTTGATATACATGATGCTCCGCCTGCAAGACGGTGAGAACACACATAATAATTTCGACGTCTTGCTTCTTTCCGCAATGTGGGTTCGTATAAACACACAACTCCGCACACTTGGTTGCTCAAGTGCTGATTCGCACCTCAGGTCGTTGCGTGTTCGATGAACCATAAGATTGGAAACCTCGAATGCGGATCACCAATGGGTCTAAGCTACGGAAACACGTACGATGAGTGGATTTTCGAGGAGTCACGACGGCGGTAAGTAGCCACAATTTGGACTATGCCACATGTCATGCTCATGTGTAGTGTAGGCTCGCCATCACATTCCGCACAATCGGCATGCTCTTCTCCACCGAACCGGCCGCTGGGTGCAGTCTCGACTCCAGCTTCCTTCTGGCACCTTTACCCGCGAGCAAGCTTTTATGGGACGCGCCTAGCGAGGCTGAATGGCTTGTTGAAAGAAACAGGGATCGGCGAGGGGAGAGCGTGTTTGGTATCAGGATGGGCGGCGCGATGGTCAAATTGGATAGATCTGAGGACACGTTCACACGCTACGGGCTGAATGCGGGCCAAGTGGAGGAAGAAGGGAGTAAGAGTAGTGCGAATTGGGCGGAGTGGTGTGCGGGGATGGATGGGCTTGGGGCGTTGGTTATGCTTGCTGCTTCGCTGCCTGTGTGAGATGACTCGAGCGCAGAGAACAGTAGTGTATGACCTTGTGTCTGTTATGTCCGTATGAGGGATTTCATGATGGGCTGGGTTTGAGGCGATCAATTCAAGAGCAGCGGGATCATGACACCGATAAAAGTACGAAAACAATTACTATTACGCAGCACCCAGGCTCGTCTATAGACTGTCAGCATACAACCAGGGGTATCCTATACCAAAATAACATGTTTAATACAAAATCTTTCTCAGCCCAAGGATTGCGCCCACATTGCTCCTCTCCTGCCATTCCATGCGTCAAGATCTCCCTGTCCCAAATCTGTCCTTATGACCTACTAGCCCCTAGTTGACCTTCTTGCCGTTCATGCGTCCAGCGCGGCTCACGAGACGCGCGGCATCGTTAACTGCGCTGAAGGCGCTGACGGTAGCGCTGACGCTCTGGTACATGAGGAAGCCCGGAATGACGATCCAGAAGGCATTCATGAGGACAAAGTATCCCCAAAAGTAAGCAGCCTCAGGGCGCGAGTATGAGAGATTGAGGATGTAGTGGTCGAACATGGAGGTGGCGTAGTAGAGCACGTCGCCGTAGAATTGGCCGAGCGAGACGATGAGCTGGAGCGGGTAGCGCAGGGGGTGGTCGTACGCGATCAGGGCGGCGGTGATGAAAGAGCCAGGGCCCCAGAATGCCTGTATACAAAAGTCAGTGGTGAAGAGTGGGTAGCGCGCCAAGGGGCGACGTACGGCAGTGACCGTCTCCATGCAGAGCACAAAGGCATCCTGGGTGAGGTAGCGCGAGTCGCTCAGGCTGTACTCCTTCCACAGCTGGCCAAACAGATCCTGCATGCTGCCCATGCGGCTGTAGTTGTAGGCAAAGTAGCCCTCGAAGAAGGAGTGGATGCAGCCGCAGAGGACAAACCACATAATGGTCGACAGGTCGCCATTGCTCAAGTTGGGTCGGATGCGCTTGACGAGAACGAAGGTGATGCCAAAAATGCCTGCGCAGAGCGCTGAGAAGATGGACACGAGCTCAAACGTGTTCCATTTGTTGGCCAGGTAGCCCGCAATCTGGGCCTCGATGGGATAGTAGGGGTGGTACTGCCCCGGTTCGAGCGTGAAGTTTCCAGCAGCCATTGTAGGGGAAGAAGCACCAGAAGTGGTGCTGTAAGAGAGAGGGGATGAGGGTGAAGGAGGAGGGAGGGCGAGCGAAGTGGTGGCAGGTTTCAATGGCGTGGGAAGGGCAACCGTGGTGGGATCGTAGTGCTTCCAAGCTTTGCGATTTTTCTGGGGACGGCTGAGCGACGAGGACTAGCGCAGCTGTTTCGAGCTTAGCGCGCGACCGGGGTACGCGATGCGCGACTCTCGCTGCGCATGCGAATGTCAGCATCGTCTGGGGACGACACGCGAAACCATGTGACTCGCTGCATCTGCTGCTCTGGAGCCCTCTGCTTCATCTTCGTTTCCCTGCAAACCTCGAGCAATGCTCTCGCGGCGCCTTGAGCAGCGCCGTTGAAAACAGTACAAGAGCCGGCGCAACTCCTGGCAAATGGCGTCGCCCGGCTTACTTATCCGGGCAAATCCAAGTCCCACGCCGCTCCTCCTCGTGCGACTCCACCAAACAGTGCACATTAATGTTCGTCATAGGTAGACTGTGATGTCTTGCCAACTTTGAAATGTCACTGGGCTCACCACGAACCAGCGAGGCCGCCACCCGAGCCTTTTGACATGCCGACCCCTCAACCACCATGCCGAATCTGGTGGACCTCGGCCTTCAGTGCCGCATCAATCGCATTGTGCGGTGCATCGACAACACCGCAGACACATCACAATGCCTAAATCAAAGGACGCGACTGCACCGCAAGACCCAGCCAGATGGCAACTGGTCTCCTGGCAGAAGAAGGATGAACAGTATGCAAGGATACCGCACGCATGGCGCTTAAGCAACCTGCCCTCTCCACAAGTCACCGACTATCGCGACATCCCACGAACATGCGGACTCTTGACTCAGGGCGAGCTCGACATCACCGAGAATTACGATGCGACTGCACTCGCAGAAGCTATCAGATCGAGGCGTCTAAAGTGTGTCGATGTCGCCCAGGCCTTTTGCAAGGTAACCAATCTTGCAGTATTCATGAGCATTGGATCTGACTCAACCTCAGCGAGCAGCCATTGCTCACCAGCTCACCAATTGCTTGACCGAGATCTTCTTTGATGATGCTCTGAAGCGAGCAGCGGAGCTAGATGCCCATCTGGATGCTAAGAAACCGCCTCTAGGGCCACTCCATGGTGTGCCTGTGTCGCTCAAGGATACCTTCAAGGTACGTGGATACGACGCGTCAATTGGTCTTGCAGCTCTATCTTTCAAACCTTCGGCTGAAAATTCGGTGCTTGTGGACAACCTACTGGGTGCTGGAGCAGTCCTCTACTGCAAGACAAATATCCCTCAAACGCTCATGGCTCTGGACTCACATAACAATGTCTTTGGACGTACGTTGAATCCTTTCAACACAGCTGTCACGGCGGGCGGAAGCTCTGGCGGCGAAGGTGCTCTGCTAGGCATGAGAGGATCTGTCTTGGGTGTCGGCACGGACGTTGGAGGAAGCATCAGAATCCCAGCCATGTGTAATGGAACGTTTGGCATCAAGCCTAGCTGGGAGCGGATACCCTATGCTGGGCAAGAGGGCGGAATGCTTGCAGGCGCGACTAAAGTCGGTATTCCAGCTTCGGCTGGTCCGCTGGCGCACTCGATGCGCGACATCGAATTATTCTTCCGCGCAGTGTCCGAACAACGCCCGTGGACAATGGACCCGGATGTCATTCCTTCGCCCTGGTCATCTTTAACTTCTTTGGGAGGCGCTGGCCGCAAGCTGAGAATCGGCATCGTTCGAAGAGACGGCGTCATCGACCCGCATCCTCCCATTGCGCGACTACTGGACGAAGTGAAGACTAAGCTCGAAGGATCCGGCGTGAGCGTCGTGGAAATGGACATTACCCCGCTCTTCTCGCAGTGCCAGTCTCTCGCCAACGCCATGTTCGGAGTTGAAGGCGGAAACACCATGTTCGACTTGCTAGAATCCGCCAACGAGCCCCTCTCCCCATGGCTTTCGACTCGCTTGAAGCGCAAAGCCCCGCTCGAGCTTGCCAAAGTACGCGAACTCCATGGTAAACGAGAAGCCCTGCGCACCAAGTTCCTATCAATCTGGAAAGATCAGCATGGCGAGATTGACGCTTTCATCTGCCCAGTCGCGCCACATCCCGTCCCGCCCATCGATCGCTACAACGGCGTAAGCTACACGAGCTCATTTGTGCTACTGGATTATCCAGCAGGCGTTGTACCTGTCCGCAACTTTACAAAGGATGATATGAAGGGCAACCTGCCGAAATCGAAGCCGCTTGGGAACTGGGACAAGATTAACCGGGAGTTGTGTAAGTCGGTCCGACGCTAACAATCTGCGACGCATATAGGAACTGTGGCTGACATCATGTAGGGACCAAGGTCGATCGCTCAGTATACATTGGCACACCGCTTTGTGTGCAGGTCGTGGCGCCGCGGCTTGAGGAGGAGAAATTAGTACAGGCCATGTCGGTGATTGACGATGCGTTGAAGGGCAAGGTGGATGCGAGAGCTAAGCTTTGAATGAGAAAGTAGCATGAAAATCTGTGGCTGCAACATACCTCGAAACCATAGTCTTGATAACTTAAAATCGAACCGGAAGATACTTTTTGTTGTTCATGTTCGCTCGAGGCTCTGATGCGGGACATGTCAGAAATCACTATTCTCGGTTTCTTGCTGCGATTGCAGGTGGTAGCAACTACGTTTGGTTGTGCATGGATGGTCAGAGTTATGATGAATCGTCCTGTATGGCTGGGTATCTTCGGCGTGATGACTACTGACGCGTGGAAAGGTTCTGGGACGGTATGTATGGGCTGCGAAGCCTCGGAGGCGAAGTCAGTAAAGCTCGCTGAAAGTGCAGTGCAACTCGTATGGCGAAAAATATCCCGATCGGGAGGAAACACATTGTTAAAACTTGATGAGTGTGATTTTGGATTAATGGTCGACTAGTGCCGTAGTCACAGAAATTCATGCGATAATAGTATTGAAAGCTATCAATTATGAAGAAGTGAACGTCGGATGGAACGTCAAGGTGATAGGATCCGCTCTCACCTCCACTATCGTATTTATACAATTTAATTTTACAGCTCCCCATCAAATCCAGTACGCCTCAACTTGGTACTGGCGGCACACCACACCGCCCGCTAAATGGAACAAGTGTGTCGTGACAAAACAATGATCCGCTCAGGGACCATCTCAGAGGTCTGGGGAGTTTTCGGCTAGTGGGGAATGAGTGTATGAGGTCCGCTAGTTCTTTTTGGCCCTTTTTGTGAGGTGATGTTGGGTGGTTGTGGGGGCGTTGGTTCGAGATTGGGAGAGGGTGAAAGCGAGGTTGTGGGCGGGTTTTCGTTCATCTTTTTTGGGAGTTTCGCGCTGGGAGACTGGTTGAAGACAACACGCACTTGAACTAAATCAAGAATGTATTCTGGATACTGGGCTTACGAGCGCGAAGCCTGCTCGAAACGTGCATCTAATTCTCGCACATGAAACAAAATATCTGATATTCTAGAAAAACCCAAAATTAAACATGCTGTAGCGCGAAACTATCTTATGACAGGTATTCGTAGAGTCATGTTATTATACTCTGTCTAGAATTAATGTTTAGAAGAAAAAAAGAAAGATGATACCAAACACCATTAGATGAACTCCTCCTCATACTCCACCCAGACACCACGCACAAGACTAATCTGCCTCTCCAACTCAACCTCATCCTCCTTCTTCACCACCCCATAATCCTCCTCATCCAATCCCATTTTATACTCCAACTGTTCAACCCGAAGAACCCCCTTCGCAGCAACCTCTTCTTTTCCCAACGACCAAAGCAAATCCTCTTTAGCTTGTCCATCTTTCATCTTCTCCACCTCCGTCCTCATCACCTCATACAACTTGGTAACAAGGTTCTGATGATCCGCATCAAAGCCCCTAGCCAATTGACACGCGCTTCGCTCTCCGTGTAAATGGTAAGTAGCACAAAGGTCGTTCAACTCTGAGCTGTAAAACGCTTTGTACTTCCCGGTATCGAGTCGCGAATCGAACAACGTTTGCACTGTCGTTTTGAAATTGTACGGCACAGAGGGATTACAATAGATAAACGCATCGACACACCATTTGATCAACGGGCGATCAAATGCATCCATCCGATCAAGTCCGTTCACGAACTCGTACAGCGAAGCAAAACAAAACGGCGTCCCGAATTGACAATGCTTGGCGTATAACTGATGCAGTTCAGCGATAATCATATCTTGTAGCACATCGCAGTCGAAAATTATGCTCAGAGCGTGGAGTTGAATGAGTTTCGGCACGGTCCACTGAATCTTCTCGACGGAGACTGCGGCGGTGTTCATGACGCCTAGGACGTCGAGATGTTTGGTTTGGTCGGCTTTGCGCGCGTGGAAGATGTAGTCGTGGCGTGGGAGACGCTTTGCTGGGGATGGGGAGACGGCATTTAGGAAGGCGCGGACGATGGCTGGGAAGAAGTACTTTTCGGCTTTGGTGTATTTGATGCTCTTGGTTTCGGGTTCAAGGTCGTCGAATGTGTGGCATGATTTGATGAACGCTGATTTGTTGACGGTGTAGACGTCTTCGTGGAAGCGGAGCGACATTAGATCGTTACCGAAATGGTTGTGTGCGGCTCGGATGCGGTCGCTCATGTGGCCTGGGAGTGTGATCTCAATCTCTTCGTCTTCGTCTTCGCTCGAATTTGAGATGGTGGATGTTTCTGATGCAGTATCATCCGCGTCTTGCTGATATTGCGCGTTGTAGTGGGCTTGATTGGTGGCCTGCTGTTGTCGGCGCTCAGCTTGATGTGATGAATCAAGCTGCTCATCTTCCTCTTTGCTTGAGTCATTTTCACCACCTGGGGCCTTGGTAGTTGCTTGCTGCGGAACAATTGCCTTCTTGGGGCGCTTTCGATCTGGCTTAATCAGCTCTACACTAGAATCACTGTCTTCAGCCGGATCCTTAGCAGCGGCTTGCTTTACCATAGCTTTCTTGGGCGCACGCTTCGGTCCAGCTTTCTTTGCCGGTCTCGATGGTGCATGCGCCACTCGAGCGGTGGGATCAGGTTGATGGCCAGGATACACCAAAGGGAAGTTATGTGGCAGCAATCCCAGCGACTTGAGTCGATCTTGATCTGCCTTGCTACGAGCGTTCCAAGGGAGGACAACTTTCTCTTCCTCGAACCACTTTGGTACCATTTTCAGAAAGCGGGCGCTGACAGCCTGGTCGGAGCTAGCCTTGCCGCCGCGCTTGTTGTATGACTCCATACACATTGCGTTGCTGAAGTTCTTGAAAAGGCGCTCATCAATCAGGTGTCGAACTTTGCTGTCAAGTTTCGAGTCTGTGGCCTGTGTTGGAGTTCGTAGGAGGTTCATGTTGCGATCGCCGACTTCCTTGATGTAGGCGGCCAAAGCAGTAGCATCTGAAGGTGGAGGTGCGTAAGGATTGTTTGGTAGATCATCAGCTCGCACAGGAGAGTTCGATGCTGGCGGTGCTGGAGGGATCGGCTGTTGCTGAACCGGGCGTTCTTCTTCAGATTCAGTCATGACTACATCTTGTTCTGGATCTGAAAGCTCTGGCGGAGTCTTTGCCTTCAGCACCGAGTCTTGCGTGGTAGTAGATGAGACCTTCTTCTTCTTGCGACGGGGTTCCTCAGATTCCGAAACATCGTCTGCTCTTGGGCGGAGCATACCAGAAGGTCCTAGAGGTGGAGTCGGATTAGGTTGGAGGTATTCATCGACTTTGCGCTTCGTGATGGAGGACATGGCGGGCGTGGTGGGTGCAGTAGTCTCCGTCGTCATATTGCTTGGGATAATGCCGAGGTAGGCTGAGAGGTGGATATTGTTGCTGGCGCCGTGACCGTCGTCAGTTGTGCAGTGGAAGCGGCAGTTCGTGAAGTCTTTGCTTAAGACTATGCAACGTTTGCGGTCGGTTTGAAGCTTAAGACCTCGGAACAGCGCAAGATTGCTGTCAGTTGTGCAATAGCGTTTTATGATCGTGAAGATGTTGATGTGGATCGTGGGCAGAGTGGCAGGGTGTTGTTGCAGTCAGGCTAGAGCTCGGGGCCGTGAGGCTTTTGTAGCTGGCGAAAGGGCGAAATGTGGATGAGGTGAAAGCTATATGGGCGCGTGCTATTGTACCTACAGACTACGTAATGAGGCTGCAATTCACCTGCAATAAGGGTGAGAGCATTCAAGCACCGACAAGCAGGGTCACGTGTGGCTTGGACAATTGTGATCCCTTTCACCTCCTGCGTCATTGGTTGAATGGGTGTGCAAGCATAGCTCGACCAACTCGCCGGGAAGTGGTGTTCATGAAAGAGTAGCACCCTATTGGATTAATTTGTGGAAGTAAGGACCGGGACATTTGTATGCAAGCGGATTGGCCATGTAGAACTCTCAGTATGGGCTGATGTGCTTTAGAATGGAAACACAACCTATGGACGACAGATCACGAGATGTTTTGGACTTCTTTGCAGAAAGTATTGCAGGGGTATATTGATAGAGGACTAAGTGGCATGAGAAGATAACGACCTTTGGTCCAGCCGAGAAGATCCAGTCCGTTAGAGCTTGACGCATTAGACAAACATGAAGGATCTTGCTGTCACCCATATCTTCGGAAGCCCGGGCTTCTTACATCTTCTCAACCTCGACGATGTTACCGCTGGAGTCGGCAGCAATCTTCTTCTTGATGAGAGATGTTTGGCGGGGGTTGGGGGAGTTGAAGATATCATCGAGCTCCTCAAGAGTGCGGTTCTTGGTCTGCGAAAAGAGTTAGCAATATTATGAGTATTGGTGTTTGAGTTCATGCGTACCTCTGGAATGATCCACCAACAGATAGCAGCCTGGATCGGGCACCACACAGCGAAGACGATGTACAGCCTCCACTCAATCTTCTCGAGCGCGATCGGGTAAGCAAACTGGTTGATCAACATGGCGGTGGTGAGCGACAAGTTCGAGAAAGCCATGCCCTTGGCGCGCATCTCGAAGGAGAGCACTTCGACCGGGAACAAGGCTTGAAGTGGAGTGATACCGAAAGCGTAGACGGCGTTGAAAAGGAAGACCATGGCGACGAAAGCCTGGCTAGACGAGTCGGTTCCGGTCTTGGAGTTGACGGCGACGGCAATGATGGCAGCGACCCAGATGGGAGTGACACCACCAAAGGTGCCAATCATCATGGGGCGGCGACCAAGCTTATCGACAAAGGTAGCACCGAGAACAGCAAATGCGAACTGCATGCAGGACTTGCCGAGATTGATGTTCATCTTCTTGGTCTGGTCTGTGACACCAGCGGATTCAAGCACACCAGCAATGAAGTAGTCGACCGCGCCGTTACCGGACCATTGGGCAAAGACAGCGAAGATACAATTGCAAGCAAGACGGTAACGGGCAGACCTGGTCTTGAAGAGAGAGCCATAGTCCCACCAGCGCTTGTCGCCTCCGTCCATGTTCAAGTACTCCTCGTACTCGCGGAGCTGCATGGCGACCCAGACGCTGTCCTCGCGGCCCTCGCCATGGTACTTGGCAAGCACCTTCTTAGCTTCTGACTGCCTGCCACGAGTGTACAACCAACGTGGGGACTCTGGAAGGAACCAGGCCAAGAGGAGAATGAGACCTGGGAAGAGAATCTGCATCCACACAGGAATGATCCAGCTGGTGTTTCCGGCGGTGTTGGCGGCGCCACGAGCGACACCAGCAGCCAAAATACTACCGACGAACCAGAAGGTGTTGTAGAGACCGGTAATGACACCACGGTGAGCGGGGTGAGCAGTCTCGATAACGTGGAGCGGGCCAGCGGTGGTCATGATCGGAACGGCGAAACCGAGCAGGAAACGGCCACCCATGAATTGTCCAACGGGGTTGTGGCCAGGGCGTGTAGTAGCTTGAATAATGACACCAGCACAGCCAATGGCACCACCAATCATCATTCCGTAGCGACGACCGAAGGTATCACTGGCGGGTCCGATGAATGGAAGAGCAACGACACCTCCGATCTGGTACATGGAAGTTACAATACCCGCCCAAGCGCCGGTAGAGCCAACGTTGTAGTACTCCTTGAAGGTATCGTTGGTGAGAAGAGCGTTGAACATGGATCCATCGAAACCATTGCAGGTGGAGCAGAAGAAACCGACAAATGCACAGACGTAAAGCATGAGTGCGTGGGAGGAGAACCGTTTCGGTGGCTCCTTCAGCATGGCCTCGGCAATGGCCTCGGAGCCAGAGATAACTTTGACATCCGCAATGGTCTTTGGATCCTATGTTGTGTGAGCATGTTTGGAGTTCTGCAGAAACTGGACATTCACTTACACCAGCGTCTGACCCATGATGATCGACGTGCGTAGTGGTAGTCTCCTTGATGTCCGACATGGTTGCTGTGGAGAAGCCTTAGTCGAGCTGCCTGCTGATGGTAACAATTCGGGGACATCGACCAGCTATAAAACATAATCGAGAATCACGCTGCATCAAATTCCAATAGCAAGGATGTCGGACATGCGCCCGCAATATCCGGGTATTTGCTGCACACCAACGGTGCACCGTCGGCGCAGAGTTCTGGAAACATGTCCCTGTGCGGATTGGGTGCGGAGTCGCTGCGTCCGTCGACAAAAGGAGCTGAGCTCCAGGACGCCTCACCCGGGGTCGCGCATGAACGCCACAACCTCCCTGTCACGACACAACGCGGGGAAGGCGTTGCATGTCGGAACTGCGGTCCAGAGTCTATGGACGCGACAAAGGTAGTGCAACGTAGCGTGATCGGAATCTTTTCAAGTAAAAGCTTTCTTGTCCTTCTATTGATGGGCTGACTTTAGAGAAGCGTGCATATGGAATATGTCCCGTGGGGCCCCAATCCCCGGTTCTGCAACCCAAAGCAGGGTCTCTGGCGGGCCGTGTCGTTTTGACAGGGCGGCTCCAATAACGAGGGTGAAATGCTGTTGGGAACGGATACATTGCGCGGCTGAACATTCATCTCTGCGTCTGGACTAGCTGCCAGACAGTCAGCTAACTACCATTCGCATTGGTCGTGCTGGTATAAGCGCGGAGCTAGTAATTCCTCGAGCAAAAGGTTGTCGATCTCGTGGCATGGACGCGGCAAATTCGTGCTGTTTAGGTGGCACAATGGCGCGCATGGCAAGTCAGACTATCATAGAGCGTGCAGGGCAATCGATGGTAGATCGAATTACCCGCCAATTGAAACAATGTCAAGGGATGGTACGAGCGCAATCCTGGAAAGTGTCATGGTACAGCATGCGGCCTGAGGCGGTCGCTGACGCCCGCAGCTGCATACAACGAGGATCTGCAAACTGAGGGTGCAAGAGCTGGAGCGCCTGCTGCTGCAGTACCTGATCTGTTGGTGACTATGTCGTGGACAGGCTGTGTTGGTGTGGAATGTGCAACGCCTCGTAGATGCACCGGCGTTGGAGACGGAGCAAAGCCGAGACTCTAGCGAAGGCTAGCACGGCGCCTCGCGGTGCATCTGACGATGTAACGCTAGCACGGAGGACGTCCTCCGCGTCGGATTCCGCTCGAGTCAGCACCTTATGCCAACGGTAACAAAAAGATGCAGGACATAGCGTTGTTCTCCGATCGCCATGATCCTACCGTCTCTGCCAATGTGCGAACGTGCCCCGATACTGACTTGGGACACGAAATTCGGCCCTTTCTACATCTTGCGATTCCGGCGTGACGGCCCGAGTGTGCTTCATCCTACGCCGTAGCCCAGGCAAATCCTTCCGGTCTGAAGTACATTTCAGCATCCTATAATCCTTCTGGAGACGTTTTTTGTCAAGCGCACACTACGTCTCTGACCGTCTCGCCTGCACAATCCTTTACCAGTTAGCCTTTCTCCTGGTAGGGCAAGATGGAGAATGTTATCCAATAAGCCTCGCCACATGCGTCTTGTTCTGGTTTGGATCAGGCCATCCCGAGGTCGAAGTGCTGTGAGGTCTACAGCTGGCGCCAGAGGCATTACGGCGTGTATTTGCTGTGGCAGAAGTTGTTCAGATCAGTCGATCGGAATCCAACATGTCAAATCTTGCTGATCACCTGAGAGTAGGTATCCCCTGAAATGATTGTTACCAAGACAGCTGCAAATATCTGCTGATTGGAAGTCGAGATGTGGTTTCCAGATACATCACATGCCCTAGTCTTGTTGGGGGCAGAACGTGCTGCTTCCGTTTGTTTTACTTCGACTTTGCCTGCTGAAGATAGGAAAATGTAACATATCACGCTCACTCTGCAGCAGTGCTTTCATTGGGGTCTGGATTCTACTGGCAAATTGGCACGAATGCCGTCATTGGAAAGGGCACGTTAAGTAGCAGGATAATTACAAAGACCGCGCAGCATTTGGCGGAACCAGTCGGATATGTTAACATACGCAGCATCGCGACAAGTAGTCTTTTCGCGTGTCTTCGGGCTTCTATAGTCGCTCCGACAGTCAGTATGCACCAAGAATACTCCAACCGCCTGCGAGACTTGGTCTGCACCCTCCCTTATTACTAGCACGGTCATTCAGAGGTCACCAGAGAATACGCTATAGCCTCTCGCACGCCACTTCGCAATCATACCCACGAGCTCTTCATGACACTCCCCTGATTCCACAAGCATTTCAGCAACCTCCTCGCAAGAACATATCAACGCAGCCCAGAAATCTCGAGCTGGATCTCCCATCTCCGTACCACTAAATATGCAATACAGATCAGCGGCGTCTAGCTCGACTTCACCACCTCGTTCAACCATCACACGCCACCGCTCAAGCACGAGGCCGCGCACAAAGTCGTCTTCAAGCTTGGTCGCCACGACGTATAATTCTGCGAGCGCCGTCCCGTCCAAGTCTGGCAGCGATCGGAGCCGCACAGGCAATATACATTGCATGTACCGCTCGACCACGGCTTTGGAAGGACATCCAAGCGTGATTTGAAGGCCACGTCTTTCTTCAAGCTCCCGTGAAACAAAAGCAGATGTTTTGCGGACAATATGTGCCGGAATACATACTTGGCCGAATGCTTGTCCAGTAAGAGAGACGATGTCGAACGTAACCACTTCGTGTACATCGACTGTTGAAGACGGTGCGAAATATAAATCCAGATCAGCTTTGTTACGAACGTAATCAGGCGGCATCCATCCGCCAGTGTGGAGGCTGGTGTTCTGCGACCGAGGAGCAGGAGCGTCGAAGTCAATGACTTCTTCATATCCGTACCCAGCCCCGCGAGCCTGAGTCTGCTCAACTCGGTCTTCAGCTTTCCCAGCCACCTTCCCTCGCCATTTCCCTCTCGCCTTCGCCTTCTTCTCGGTCTTCGCCTTTGCAGCATACACAATCTCGCGCGGATACTCTGGCCTCGCCTCCATCCACTTCTGCCTATGCTGTCTTGCGCGCTTTTCCATCGCAGCGCCGCCGACTGCCGGCATTCCGATGCGGAACTTCTGGCTGTACAATTTGGCAACGGCAGGCCATGGCAATGGGCCATAGGTGCTGGAATGGGTGCCATAGGGATGAGGCTTACAATTGTCGCGAATTTGGACAATGAAGGACACTTGTGAATCGAGGAGGATTTGTTTGGCATTTGGCTGGAGAAGAGGAAGAGGAGAACTCAGTGATGTCTGACGTGAGTTGAACATGTCGTCGATTTGATCGTCGACTCCCTCCTGGGGATCGCCCTTGAAATGCCGGATTGCTAGATCATACTCAGTTCCGGCGGTATAATCCTGATCGACACCCCCGGGGGTTTTGTCTTGTTTCGTGACACTGACTTTGAGCAGCTTAGCAGCTCCGGATTGGCCATGTTCGAAGCTGGCTTTACGCTTTAAAGTGGGCATGGCTGGCTGTTGACGTACAATAGAGAGTTTCGGTGCAAATGGGCACAATTTTTATATGTGTTCAATGAGCAGTCAATAGTGGACGTGCACACCGATCTAAGTACCCCTACAATGAGGCAAACAACTTTCTGCGATGTTGGATATTCACTCGGAGATCATAGTGCTTTCTCGTAGAAGTCATGTGCCTACAATGCGAAAGGCCTAGAATAATCCATTCACTTCGAGACTGTGTAGGTATTTAGAGATGAATCGTAGCGATTTGTATTAATTGATAGCTATGAGTATCTTAAGTGAAATCCGCCCTAAATAAAGCACGCAAAGCCTGTCTCAACACCGCCCAGCAGGGATCTGAAACAAGATTAGACACTACAACTTGCAAGGACCTATCACCTACTCCTCAACCACTCGGACAGGACTATTGAAGCTAGCAAACGAGAATCGCTTTGCGACACTGATGAAAGACGAAGACGAAGCAAAGCTGGGTGCTGGACTTGCGCAACGAGAGCGGCCTGCTCGTGGAGCGCGTTCGAGACCCTTACTCGCGAGCCAGGCAGGAGCATCGCCACGCAAGCGACAAAGAAAACCTGTGAAATCGCTCTTCATGCCTTCTAACATGAGATACATGTCCGCAGCAAGTTTAGCCAATTCACCGACCTGATCACGGACTTTCTCCTCAGCCAGACCCTGGTTCGACAACGCAACTGACATCTCCTTGAAGCGTAGAAGGTCTTCGTTTGCTGCGTCCAGGGTGGTATCCAGTGACGGTGGCAGATCAGCAATAGCATTGCATTTGGGATCGACCAGATCCTGAATGGTATTCTGGTACATGACCAGTATGCTGGAAGCGTGGTGGAAGAAGCTGGTAAGCGGGGCGATCTCTGAAGAGATGGTGGAGTACAGCTGATCGTTTGACTTGGCCATCTGGGCGAGGCTGATAGAATGGCGGTTGAGCTTGTCCGCGGCCGACAATGTCTCTTCTTCCAGGCTTTGGATCAGAGTATCGTAGGTCTCGGAAACCTTGTCAGAGAGCTCAACAGCCTCCAGCTTCTCCGCCTCTAGCGTGTTGACGTGGTTGATGAGTTCCGCAATTCGGGCATCTTTCTCGCCAATACGCTCTTGTTCACGCTCTTGCTGAGAGTCCTGAAGTTCTGCCATGGCACGATTCTGCTCCAATAGCTTGAACATGGCGGCCTCGTGCTTGATGAGTTCGCTTTTAAGGCGTTGAATTTTCCGAGCATCCTCGTCCGTGGCAGATTGTAGCTTGGCTAACTCAGCGAGTTTATGCTGAGAGCGCTCGAGGCGGATCTCTGCATCTTCTGCAAGCTTCTCGTAGTACTCGCACCGACGTAGTGCCTGGACAAGATCAATGTTCATGGCTTTGAACTCTTCAGGTAAATTGTTGATCTCAGATTCCTTCAAAGCAATCTGTTCCACAAGTCCAGCGTTCTCAGCCAGAAGATCCTTCTCTCGAGACTCGACCTCTTTGATGTATTCCTTGGCCTCCTTAAGTGCAGTCATTTCATTGAAATGTTCCAGCATCTCTCCAGGCATTATCTCCTCTAGCTTGTATCCCTCAGCTTTGGCAACACCCATGATATGAGACAATTGCTTCTGGAGAGTACCGCGGCCAGACATGTTTGCTGTGATGTATTTGTCGTTGGTTTTGTTGAGTGTTCTTGGGGAGAAGAGGAGCATTCTTGATTAATTGAAGAAGGGCAGTAAACTGTGAGAATAGCACAATTGTTCGCAAACAGTGTCCATCGTTGAAGCGTTCTGGAGTAGGTCTGTGGTGAAACCCATGGCGCACTGTGAGGCCACGCAAACAATGTTGATCTGCTCCTGCTGGATACCTGACCATCAGGCTGCCGCATTCGAGTACTACAAAAACTGTCGAACAGAGCTTTGCGTTTTACGAGCTATGAGATACGAACTTCTGGCACGAGAAATCCACGAAGAGTTTGTGTAAAGGCTGGTGGTGAGCGAATTCCAAGCGTCGGTGAATTGAGTTTAGCGTGGATGACCTAAGCATACCCCACTTTGTCTTTGTCTCCCTGTGAATGTCTGAAGTTTGTCTCTTGTAGTCATGCACTTTCCTGTGTGCTACTATATCGCGACCGCTGCTGAAACATTGTGGTGATGAAGTCAGTGGCTTGTGCGCCGATCGCATGTGCCGTGCAATCCCAAGAATTTCATGATGTACAGCTTATCGAAGCCGGCTGAAGTGGGGGCCTAAGTTATCAACTGTGCCGATGCTGGCGATCGATCTCGGTTGGATGCGCAGAGTATGCAGGTACAAGTAGCGAGACACCGCCAGCGTGGTCGATTTGCACAACAATACCGCTGTCTGTATCCACGGCGTCGCATTCGACGATGAAACTACGCCATCCAACACTATTTCTCTGTCTGGGCGGGACGTCATGGGCATCTACGTATGCTTCGCCCCAAAATGCGACATCATTTCTGGAGGTCGACCCGTTGCAACAGCCCTTTCCATATTATTTTCCACCTCAAGGTGCCGCAGATACCCCAGGATTGTTTCCGATGCTGCCGTGCCAGGGCGTCACGCTGGAAGAGGCGACCATTGACCAACTTCAGAGCTACATGCGCAATGGGACACTCACCGCAACAAGCCTACTAAAATGCTACCTGAGGCGAGTTCGCCAAGTCGATGAATACATCAACTCAATCATTGAGCTGAATCCAGACGCCGAGGATCTTGCCGTAGCATTGGACGCCGAGCGTGCAGCCGGACGGGTGCGCGGACCACTTCATGGCATACCATTCATCGTCAAAGACAACATTGCTACCAAAGACCAGATGGAAACGACGGCAGGAACTTGGATGCTGCTAGGTAGCGTAGTCCCACGAGATGCGCACGTTGTGGCCAAGCTGCGACAAGCTGGTGCTCTTTTGATGGGGAAAGCGACGCTTTCTGAATGGGCCGACATGAGATCGAATAACTATAGCGAGGGATACTCACCAAGAGGCGGCCAAGCGAGAAGTCCATACAATCTTACGCTAAATCCAGGCGGAAGCAGCTCGGGAAGCGCAGCAGCCGTGGCTGCGAATGTCGTTGCGTTCTCGCTGGGAACGGAGACAGATGGAAGCGTCATCAACCCGGCAGAACGTAATGCTCTAGTAGGAATCAAGCCAACAGTGGGGCTTACTTCAAGAGCTGGTGTCATACCGGAGAGCATTCACCAAGATACCGTGGGCACGTTTGGGAAGACTGTTCGCGATGCAGCCTATGCGTTTGATGCCATCTGGGGTGTGGATGAGCGCGACAATTACACACTGGCACAGCAAGGCAAAACTCCGTCAGGCAGCTATCTGAACTTCCTGACCAACAAGTCGGCCCTGCGGAACGCAACGTTTGGCCTCCCGTGGGACAGCTTTTGGGTGTATGCCGACGAAGAACAACAAACCCAACTGCTCTCAATAATCTCGCTGATTGAAGAAGCTGGCGGCACCGTACTCAACAACACCGAGTTGCCAAACTATGAGACCATCGTCTCGCCGGATGGCTGGAATTGGGACTACGGGACCACGCGCGGCTTCGCGAATGAATCAGAGTACACCGTCGTCAAAGTCGACTTCTACAATAACATCAAAGCATACTTATCTGAGCTAAACAACACAAACATTCGCAGCCTGGAAGACATTGTGGCGTACAATTACGCGAATGACGGTACTGAAGGCGGCAATCCTTGGCCACTGGGCATCCCAGCGTTCTATTCAGGTCAAGACGGGTTCCTCGCATCCTTGGAGACGCAAGGCGAGATGAATGAAACTTACTTTCAGGCACTTTCTTTCACACAAAAAAGCACGCGAGAGGAGGGTATTGATGCTGCGCTGGCGAACAATGGCCGCCCGCTGGATGCATTGCTTGTTCCACCGGACGTTGGCCAGACATATCAGATCGCGGCGCAAGCGGGATACCCTGTCATTACACTGCCGGCTGGCGTGCACTCAGATACAGGTATGCCGTTTGGGTTGGCGCTGATGGGCACGGCTTGGAGTGAGGGGAGTCTGCTGAAGTGGGCGAGTGCAATTGAGGATCTTCAGCTGAGTACGCCTGGTGCATTGAGGCGAACGCTGCCGAATTGGCATGGATATCTGGAGCGCAACATTCCAGTACGCAATCTATGAGATAGCGATATGCTGATTAGATGATGAGAGCAGCATTGTGGATCATTTGACAACATATGGAATATTTTTCCAGTCCTTGTAGCTGGAGCAAAAAAATTAGTGCGCGCGCACGCCATGTGAACTTGTCAATAACCACGGACATTGATTCTGGAATGGATCCTTTCTTGCCACGATAATCCCCAAGCTGCAACTATGGACGCTTTAAAGCTGTACATTCCATACTACCATGATAGTTTACCTGTGTAGGCACCTTTCTGACCGCTTTCGGTTCAGCATACTTTTACCACCTACTACCATCACTCAGCGTCTCCACGCTCGCCAGCTGCAACTCTCCTTCCGTCTACCGGGACTTGGAAAGCGATACTCTAGCCTCTTCAACCCGAATCTCCATCTCCCAGACCTTCTTCTCTGCCTCAACCTTCTCCGGTGTCGAGTGCTTAATCTTAAACCCGCGCAGCGACCCACCAAACCCACTGACTTCAAGCTCCTCCCGCGCCGTCGCAGGTTTCAGCTGGTCCGAATACTTCACCAGCTCCTCTTTCGACGCAAACGTATACAGCGCATCGATGACCTGCTTGCCAGACATCATCGGCGCAGCAGTGTAACATGCCGCCGGTCCGTCATGCGAGTGATACCGCGTGTAGAATTTTTCTCGCGACATGGCACTCATCTCCTCCGCGCCTTGCGCATCCGCAAATATGTCTTGAACATGTTCCGGCGCATCGTCAAGCCATTTTTCCCCCGGCCCTCCTCCCAAAGCCCTCATCAAATCCGCAATAAACACCAATACCTTCTCGCCCTCGTCTCCAGCTTGTACCAATACGTTCAAATACCCCTCGTCGAAATCCTGCACACTCAGGCCCCACACCCCAGCGTCCCGTGGCCCAGGGAACTTCGGCGGAATGGATACCCTCCGACCCTGTTCATCGCGGCGCGCATTGCTTAGACGCATATGCGCACTCGCGTCTTTTGCGGCTTTTTGTTGCATGAACATCCAGTGCAAGCGATCAATTTCCATATCACCAACCCAATGGACTTGCATGTACTGCGCGAATAGTTGCAGCTCGAGAAGCATGTCCATGGACCATGTGATTTTCTCGGGCAATATGGCGCCGAAGCGATCGTAGATGCCTGGGACGGGGTCTTGCAAGCGCCAGAGGTAGTGTGTTGGGAGTTCGTGTGCTGGAGACGGGGTGATGATTTGTAGGAATATGTTGAGGGTTTTGTGCGTGAAGGGTTTGGGGATTGGAAGGATGGCATCGAAGTCTGGATCGGAAGCGGCGAGTCGACGGTAGAGTGGAGAGGTCTTGAGCAAGAGGGTGTGGTCGATAGTTTGTGGGTCTGAGAAGTCGAGAGAGGCTTCGTGGTCGTCGAGGAAGAGGAAGCCGACGGGGTTGGTAGTACGACGGCGGAGGTGGTAGTTGGCGCGGGAAGTGTGAGAGATGGTGTGGTTTGGGATCAGGTAAGGGTAGTAGGCTCCCGGGTGGTGGGACGTCGATTGGTCGGGCGTAGTCGGGACGGAGGTGACGTCTCCTGTGGTTTGCGAGGGGACGTGTTCGTTGGAGTCCGATGGAAGCGTTGGCTGGGGAAGGTTGGCGGCGTCTTCAATCGCTGGATCAACTTCAGCGCGCGGACCTTCCCCATCACCAAGTTCGCCTTCTCCCATTTCAACATCCATATGGTCTTCTCCATCCTTCTCTTCCTCAATTTTCTTTCCACCCTCATCATGACCATGCTCTTCCTTTTCAAACTCGGGCACCGGATACTTCAAAGCCCCAGCATACTCCGGATTCTCCCTCATAAACACCTTCCTCGCCTGCCCGACCCGCTTCGACAACGTCGTCCCCGCCAGCGGCTGCTTCAACTCGTCTTTGAACCGCTCATTGAACTCCGTCGCAACCTGGTCCCACGGCTTCGCACCAGTCGCACCCGGGACGAGGTTATCCCGGCAGGAGATGAGGAAAAGGGGCTGTGCGGAGAGGGATTGGGGGCGGGTCAGCCAGGGACGTGAGAGTTTAGGAGGAGGTGCGGAAGGGTTTGAGAAGTTGGGTGGAGGAAGCTTCTTCTTGTGGGGTCGGGGTTTGGGCTCAGGTTTCGGTTCTGAAGGTTGTTCTTGCTTCTCCGTGTCGTTTAGATCAGGGTTGGCTGTCGCTGTCTTTTTACGCTTTGTTGCTCGTACTGTGACGTTACGACCATGATCTGCGCCATCTTGGACATTCTGGTCGGTGGCCTTGCGTTTCGTGGACATGGTGTTGCGAGGGCTTTGGGCTCGGTCGATGGAAGAAGGGTCCATTTCCTGGGTGAAGATGATTACAGGGTGTAGAATTGATCTCTGTTGTGTAGGCGAGTATTTTGTGATATGTAGCTTGCTCGATAGTGCTAGTTGAGAGGGCTTGGGGTTGAGGGTGCGAGTGGAATGTGCAGAAGGAGCCAGAAGGTTTAGGACGAGAAAAGTGCTTTGCCTCGCGCAAGCACCGCCGTATCGTCCCGTAATGACAGTTGCCTAGCAGCAATTCTATGAATGCAATTCACGTCACTAGCAGCATGATGACTAGAGCGGCAACTAAGCTCTTTCATCCCGCTGTTGCACTAATCTTAGCCTGTGATGCTAGGCAGAGCAAACGAGAATGGACTTTCAGCGTGTTCCACTGAGGATCTAATGTGATGCAAACATGGGTATCTATTTCGCAAGCTATGCAGAAAAGCACTTGTGGATATCTACAATGAGACAAAGAACGCAGCACACACAGCAAGTGCGCTCATCAAGCCCACACTCACCCTCAATCCGGCAGCTGCATCCTCGCCCTGACCCTTTTGGCCAGTTCGATAGCCGTTTCCCATATACAGAGCACCCAATTGTGTGAGCCCGCCGTCGTCGTCGAACAATGCTACCCCGTCACCCGTCCACTCATTCGCATCGTCGGTCCTGAACGCTCCGAACCATGCATATCTCTCGACGTACTCCGTCTTGTCCAGGTACGGCAAAGTCTGGTTCATCATCTGCACCGTGTTTTCAGCACTTTGTTGTGGGAGGCCCATCTCCGTGACCCAGATTTTGATAGGCTCGTTGCGAGAACTATTGGTGTTGTAGAATTCATTCAACGTTCCTAACCACGCTGTGAGGCCATCAAATGCGCCGTACCAGTGGGCGGCTACAAAGTCTGCTGGACAACCGTTCCGCGGGTCGATTTTGTAACATGAGGTGTTGAATGCGCGCAGCCAGTTGAGTCCATTTGGCGAACCTGTTGTGCTTGGGTGACTGATCTTCCAATTCCGTCCACCTCTTGAACCGTTTCGATAGGGCACAACGTAGTCGATGTAAGCTTTGGCAGCATCCTCTGGCGAGATGGAACTTCCTCCTGAACCTGTCGTGCCATCCGGCTCGTTGAAGGAAAGCAGATGTGTAGATGATCGAGGTAGTCCTCGAATGACGGTTTCTGTTTGTTGTGTCTCGGTTGCATCGATACCATGAATCATTGGGACAAACTCCAGGCTATCGGCAGGTATCAAATTGCTGTTGGGGTACGGACTCCAATTGTAGTACCAAGCCAGCGGACTATTGGACGAAAGGAGGCGATTGTCTGATACATGCGTATCCCCTATGTATGCAAAGCCTCGTTTCGAATCTTGCGCGAAGACTGCATGTACGAAGAAAAGTGTTGTGGCGATATGTGTTGGCCGCCATGGACCGACCCGTTGGTGTTGTGTGAGACGCATGATGGCGATTGGTGAAGGACGCAAGTAAGTTGACCTTGAATAGTATGTACTAGCCACAGGAAACAGCTATATGGACACTAAACAGCGGGAACATCCCCGTATATATATGTTTTCTTATCTTTCGCCAGAATGTTGTGGCGAGGTACATGAGGCTGCTGGGCATGCGTCATGATGTAAAACTTGGCAGGTGCCAGCGAAACGAGGCAGGAAGGAACAACTGACTCAAGGGACATTGAAACTGGATATGTAACCATATTGAGATTGCTGGCCGTCCTGACAGCGAAGAATAGGCCCGAGAACGATACTTGAAGCACGAAACCGGAGTGCTCACCGTGGAGAGGGTTCACCTGCATTGCGGCGACGACCGCTAAGCCGAAAATAGACAAGCGGCTGCCTATTGTGGAGCCCTACCTACGTAAATTTCTCCAATCAGTATGTGCGCAAAATCGTGCTTCAGAAGGTCGATGTAGTGAATCGTCAAACAAAACCAGTACGAAAGAGCAACACAGAATTGAGAGCACGCGAGTTGAATTGGGTATCAGGCTTTGGCCCTGTTTCTTTTACGGACCAGACACCGGGAAAATCGAAGTCCCATGTCATGAATACATGACGAGTATGAAAGACCCTAGAATTCATTGCTCATTGACTCCAAACCGTGCCCATGCCATGACCTTTTTCCTCACTCAAAAGCATCGACTCTATGCGGCGGTAATGGCCTTGCGGGCCTCCTTGCCACGCTGCCTCGAGTTCAATCGGCGCTCGACGGTCTGGGGACCCTTCTGGACGACCTCGGCGCCCTCGGTGAGGATGAGCTCGATGTGGGAGGGGTTTGACATGTACGGGTTGATCTAGGCGGAGTTAGAACTGGCGCATTGCGGGGCACGGGGTGAAACCTACACGACCGTGGGCACGGTAAGTGCGCCTGCGCTGCTTGGGGGCCTGGTTGACCTGGATGTGCTTGACAATCAAGTTGCTGGTGTCGAGACCCTTGGTGTCGGCGTTGGCCTCAGCGTTCTTGAGGAGACCGAGCAGGATCTCGGCGGACTTGACGGGCCAGCGAGCCCTGGAGACACCGAGAGCCTTGCCTGTGGGAGTCAGCCTTCAATCCTTCTCACAATGCCATTCACTACTGACCCTGTGCGGTGCGGCCAGTGCCGCCAGCGTACCGCCTCATGGGAATGGCCTCCTTGTGCTCGAGGACATTTCCGAGGTAGGTGAGGGCACGCTCGAGCTTCCAGCCGTTGATGGCCTGGGCAGTCTCGCGGGTGTTCTTGAAGGAGACGCGGAGGTAGCTGCCGCGCGCGCGAGCAGACTTTGCGCCGTCGATGCTGGTTGCTCCGTAGCGAACCTGCACTGAATTAGTGCCTCGTTCTCAAATGAACGGTTGCATCCTGGCACGATAGACGTACCATTTTGTCGTGTAGGCTGGAGTGGTCCTGGTGTTGTTAGTAGAGGTGGTGTTGTCGGCGACGGAAGATGCAAAATCGTGTGGGCACTCGGGTAAACGCACGGGCCGCTCGAAAATAGCAGCGACGCTGCGCTAGGGCCATGGGCGACCTTAGCGTCTGGATTTTTTCTGAGCTCCAACTGCAACTCGAGCTGCCGCACCCATCGCACGCCGACGACAGCGAGCGCATACCAATACCGTACCGACTCAGCGCACATATCTTGCGCTTAAGGACTACTACCAAGTAACTACGACCTGCTATTTTCTGCAAAACAAGCGCTCATACCTGGGAACAGTACCTCTTGCAGACCTTTTCTCGCAAAACACATAAAACCAACACACAATGGCATTCACACCCAGGTACGACTCCACGTGATTCTCTCGAACTCTTTCGAACTCGCTGCAGCTGCATTCGATGTTCTATGGCGTTGATTCGCGCTACAATGGGACATAAAGAACGCTTGGGGAGCGCATTATTCGAATTGTGCTAACATATCCACAGAGGACGTGGCGGCGGTGATCGTGGTGGCCGTGGAGGTTTCACTCCTCGCGGCGGCCGTGGTGGCTTCGGTGATCGTGGTGGACGAGGCGGTGGTCGCGGTGGCTTTGGCGACCGTGGTGGTCGCGGAGGCGGTCGCGGCGCACCTCGCGGAGGACGTGGTGCTCCCCGTGGTGGAGCTCGCGGCGGCCGTGGAGGTGCCCGAGGCGGAGCGTACGTTGGGAAGGTCTCTCACACCCAGAAATCTGTCTAACAAGCCGCAGTAAGACCATTGTCGAGCCCCATCGTCACGCAGGTGTCTTCGTCGCTCGCGGCAAGGAAGATCTTCTCGTCACCAAGAACCTGACCCCCGGCGAGAGCGTCTACGGCGAGAAGCGCATCAGCATCGGCGCGTCTGCCAACGGCACCGACGGCGATGATTCTACCCCCAGCAGCGTCGAGTACCGTGTCTGGAACCCTTTCAGGAGTAAGCTGGCAGCTGGTATCCTTGGAGGTGTCGACAACATCTACATGGGCCCCGGCAGCAAGGTGCTGTACCTCGGTGCTGCGTCTGGCACCAGTGTGTCGCACGTGGCAGATATCGTCGGACCCGAAGGAACCGTCTTCGCAGTCGAGTTCTCGCACCGCTCCGGCCGTGATCTGATCAACATGGCCACCCACCGCACCAACGTTATCCCGATCGTCGAGGATGCGCGCCATCCCCTCAAGTACCGCATGCTGGTCGGCATGGTTGACTGCATCTTCGCCGACGTTGCGCAGCCCGATCAGGCGCGTATTGTTGGTCTCAATGGTATGTCATATGCTCACTATCTTTCAAGCGCCCCACTAACACATTACAGCTGGTCTCTTCCTCAAGGTCGGCGGCGGTATCGTCATCTCCATCAAGGCCAACTGTATCGACTCAACTGCTGCGCCCGAAGCCGTCTTCGCACAAGAAGTCGCCAAGCTAAGGGAAATGGGTATCAAGCCCAAGGAGCAGCTGACGCTCGAGCCTTTCGAGCGTGATCACGCCATGGTTGTCGGTGTATATCAACGGTCGCAATAGATGCGACTGGATGTAGGCTTCTGATTTCACGATGCATGGACGCGATCATATACCTGTACTTTCAATAAAGGGTTTGGCGTTTCGGGCGCCTGGCGGCCACTGGGTTGATTCGATCTAGGAAAAGATTCTTTACATGTTCTTCTTTACGCCTTTTGGTCTTTGATGTGATGATTTAATCGGTATTGCTAACGCTCGCCAAAACAACGGCTGAACCATCACGCGGCAAACGTCTTTGCAATCGTAGCTTCTACGGATGACTCTTCCACCCCGTAATGAAGTCACACCTCACACTCCGCGCCACATCCTCATACCCATACCTCCTCAACTCCCTAATCCCCGGATTCGTAAACGGCAACGCATCGCCATGACACTCTTTATCTCTATTTCATCCACACGCGTCAGCAATCCCCTCCCAATTCATTCCACATCTCGAGAGCTACAAAACAAGACTTACGAATACAAAGTACAAAACGTGCCCTCGTCCGGCCCCGCGGACGATATCTTCCCGGTAAAGTCATCGGGTATGTCGATGCATTCGGATGCAGGGACGTGCAGGTTCGTGCATGGCGCGGCGAAGGGGGCGTTGGCGCAGATGTAGATGTGGGTTTCTGAGTTTGCGGACGGGGATTGGGGGAGTGGGAGTGGTGTTGCGGTTACGAGGATGAGGAGGGTGAGGAATATAGCGACAATAGGTGGGAGGCGTGTCATGGTCGATGCGTGGTCGTTGGTGGGTAGTGGTTGTTAGTGGAAGTGTGTATGGTTGGCTTTCATCAATTGACTTGTGGAGATTTGGTTGTGGGATTGGAGTGATGTTGTTGTGTTATGGTTTAGGAGATTGGAAAATATTTGGATGGATGTGCCCTTGCTGGATGTGCATTCCATGGTTCGATTTGTACGACGTCTGGTTTTCTTCTTGCCGTTCACACCTTCCAGGGTTGGGAACTTGTCCTGCTCAGACGAAATCATAGATACAACTAATGTAATAGTGCTGAAGTAGTCTTCTTGATCCTGTCTCCGCTATAGATCCACGTGTTACAGAAACACAATCTCAATTCGCGTTAGCTTACCTCTTCTTGTTCTAATCAAATTGTGCGCCGCCTACCACTTCATGAAGGGTAACTAGGCAGTGTGGGATAGAATGGGAGTAAGTATAGATATAGAAAATTGCTACGTGCATGTGCCACGAATAGCTGGCCCGCTATCGTGTAAGCAGTTGAACGAGGAGATTCTGCTCCTCTCTACAGCAACGAGACCTTGGATCTGTTCGTTGCTACCTTCTTAGATTTAGGAGCCATTTCCCATGATAATTTACGAAGTGGCTCAATTTGCTATTCATTGAACAGAGTTGATGTCAAAGAGTGGCACACTCGAGCTGTCGATAAACTTACTCCTCTCCATTGTGAGGTCGAAGTCTGTACGGAACGGAGAGTTACGGTCAAGATTGGCTTTGATTTAGAGGCATCAGGTTACATTACCATTATCGTCAAAATCCTGAGTGGTATTTTGGATGGTGGCACTAATGTAGTCAGTGTGATCTTGGCGCGAATAGGTACGGTAGGATCCGCATTCTCCGAATAAACAAGTACAGGAATTGTGAACGAACTCGACAGCATATCGTGCGCAGTCTCATAAATTGCGCCTTCGTTCCACAATTCACATTGCGTCTGAACAGTCTCCTCGGATGGATGCAGGAGATATGACGTCAGAGCGACGTGCTCGCATGTGCGATATCAGATAACTACAGCAATCAGGAGCCCTCGTCCACCCTTGCATTGGAAACCTCCACTGAAATTCTGAATATCAACAATGGCACCAATCAACGTGGCAACAGCTGCCAGGAACATCATCGTCTCAGGTGGAGCGCGGGGCATCGGACGAGCGCTCAGTCGCATGTTCCTCGAGGGTGGCCACAAAGTCTACATCTTCGATATTGACGAAGAGGAGCTGCAGCACACCACCAAAGTCCACCTCAAGAAATATTACGACGAGGGCAAGCTGAACTCGGCGATTTGCGATCTTCGCGATGTCAAGGACATTCGTGCTAAAGTCGTGGAGGCGGCCAAGTTCTTCGATAACAATGTCGATGTGCTTATCAACAACGGCGGCATCGCCAGCCCACAGTGGAAAGATGGGAAGACGATGGAAGATCCCGATACCTTTGAAGAGTGGCAGGCGTACATCGATACCAACCTGACAGGCCCCTTTGCCATGTCGCAGGCCTGCATACCATTCATGAAATCTCGACAGTCGGACTCGGAATTGGGAGCGCATAAGATTTACGGCTCAGGACCGTGTATCATCCACATCGGATCCTTCCGCGCACATCAGTCAGATCCGAACCAGGAGGGATACGCTTCCAGTAAGGCCGGACAACTGGGCTTGATGCACTCGATGGCCATCAGTCTGAGCCCACTAGGCATCAGGGTTAACCTCATTGCGCCCGGCAGGATCAAGGTTGCACATGAGAGCAAAGAAGGCAAGTTCCTCGACGTAATAGTTGTGGTTCCCTGACTGACGAACTCCAGGTGACGAGAAAGGTACAGACTGGGAAGGCCAGATATCGGAGAAGGACGTGGATGATCACCCAACCAATCGTGCAGGAAGGCCCAAGGACATTGCTGATGCAGCGTTGTATCTAATCGACGCTGGCTTTGTGAATGGCCAAGATATTACCGTTGATGGTGGTGCATTACGGAAGAAGAAAGCTTAGAGTAGAGACGCAAATGCGTTCAACGCAGCGGTCTGTTTACGTTGTGTGCTTTTGGCAAACTCATCAGAATGATTCGAGCAGTCAAATAGTAGAAACAGCCCTGCCAAGACCGCCCGGGTCATCGTTTTGCCGAGATAGTGACGCATCTCGAAAAAGTTACCCACTTACTACGAACATGCCCAATCGGCTCATGATGCGAACATTGCCTGTCGTGACTGTTTTCGACTCATGATTATCACAATCATTTGAGCCCCCGCCGCATTGGCTTCCACGTTGACTACCACTGGGCGCTGGACGACCATCACAAGCAGCAGTGCCTTCCGCGCATTGCGCCTGCGAGCGTCTGCCTCCACTATCCCCTCTGACCGCGTATATATAGACTTTAGAAAGCCAGAATCCTATAGACGCTTCGTGTCTGTAGCCTCACTGATACCGCGACACGACAACGAAAACAACGTTGACACGGACAACCCTCCACGCCATGCGCAAAGCCGACCTCGTTACTATTTTCAAAGGCATATCAGATCGCACTCGCTGCTAGAGCCGCTTAACGTTAGTGGCAAGGCGGAGAAGAGCGAGGAGGGCGGCAGTGAGCATCATCTCTGCACAGACACTTCCCAGAAGAATATGTCTGCGAGCATTGAGATCCTGAGCACGCCCACCGCGGACACGGCTGGCACAACCATCATTTTGCGGACTCCCTCAAAGAACTATGTCTTTGGTAGCCAGGCCGAGGGCACCCAGCGCGCCCTGGTGCAACAGGGTACGCGGCTCTTAAAGGCCCAGGACTTCTTTTTGACGGGCAAGGTTGAATGGTACAACACGGGTGGTTTCGTAGGGTTAATGCTCACGCTAGCCGATGCAAGTACGAGTTCGTTCGATACGTCCATGGAGACGGTTTTGAAGGCCAGGGAGAAAGGACGCAAGGTTGAAGACCCTCCGCGTCCGCGCTTCAACATATACGGACCGCCCAATTTGAAGCATATGCTTGGTACATGCCGCAGGTTCATCTTCCGCAAAGGTATCCCCATCTACGCCACCGAGTACAAGGACGAGCCATTACAGAAAGGTGCAGGCGGGACAATAGAGCCGAGCTGGCAGGATTCATCCATACAGGTCTGGGCCATGGCTGTTTCGCCGCATCATCAACAGCAGGATCCAGGAGCGGAAGTCGAATTGGAAGCGCGCCGGCAGACGTTTGACCAGACTCTAAATGCCTTCGAGGACCACCAAGCCCCAGAAAACGAGACTCTACAGGCCAGAGAGGAACGCTACGATCGCATCCGGTCCGCGACGATGAAGCATATGTTTGATTCAGACTGGAGCTTCGACACACTCGTTGAGAAGCACGTCTCCGAGGTCCACATGCCCGCTGCATTGTTTGTGCGGGATCCCGACAGTCATGGGTACAAACCCTATCTTGGTCCAAAGCCAGGCGGTTCCGAGCCGTTGCCCGACATCACAGTTTTCACCCGAACACCATGGCCAGGGGCTAACATTCTAGCTCTACCTCCTACAAGGCCGGCACCGGAGTGCATCTCTTACATCGTCCGATCTCTACCCGTCCGCGGAAAATTTGACGTTGTTCGCGCGAAGGAACTTGGAGTGAAGCCAGGACCCGACTTTAGCAAATTGACCTCAGGCCAGTCTGTGCAGAACAAGGACGGGTCCTGGGTGACACCAGACCAAGTTCTTGGACCCGACAAACCAGGCCAGGGCATTGCAATTCTCGACGTCCCATCCGTGGACTACTTGGAAGCTATTGTTCAGCGCGAAGAGCTCGTATCTCCTCAAGTTATGAGTGGCATCCAGGCCATCATATGGGTTCTTGGCCCTGGTGTACATGGTCATCCTATTTTGACTGAATTCATGAGCACTCTTGGCAACGTCCAACACGTCATTTCATCGAAAGACGTAGCTCCCAATCGTGTTACGTTTGATTCTGTAGCAGGTCAGACTACCCGTCTGGAGCAAATAGACCCTTCAAGGTATGCAACGCCTGTGTACGACATGGACACTATACCTCAGCAGAGCATACTCGCGCTGGGAACGAAAGCGGCTATTTCTCTACAGCAGGGTGCAGTAATAGCGGACCGAGGCATGAGCTTCACTCTTATGCCGTCGTTCAGTACGAAAGCAGAAACGAAATCGTCGTTGTTCGACCCAGATACGGTTCGACGAGAGACAGACGCCGAAGTTTTGCGCTTAGCGAAAGCAGCGCGTCAGGCAATTCAAGATGATCGACCGAAGTTGCAAGCGTGGAAACAACTCCTCGCACGCCCCGATACCGAAGTCATCACTCTTGGAACTGGCTCGGCTTTGCCATCAAAGTATCGCAACGTGTCTGCCACGCTAGTCAGGGTGCCCGGCGTAGGCAATTACCTCATGGACTGTGGCGAGAACACATTAGGACAGCTCTCGCGGCTGTTTCCACCTGAGGAGCTGGCAACCATCATCAAAGATCTGCGCGTCATTTGGATTAGCCATTTGCATGCTGATCACCACTTGGGTACAGCTGGTGTGATCCGCGCATGGTATCAACTTGTACATAACTCGGTACCTGATACGCATACACTCGAAGCTTCTTCGTTGGTGTCTGAGCCTGCAGGTTCTCGACTTGCAGTCATCTCACACAGTGGCATGCTCCAGTGGCTATACGAGTATTCATCGGTCGAGGACTTTGGCTATAGCCGGATTCTGCCCCTTGAAATATCGATCAACGAGTCTGGACGTTCATCGGCGCTGAACATTCTGAACTCTTTCAACGTTCAAGGCAGTGACGACACATTCGTGCCGAGAAAGCACTACGCGCAGCTGTTCGGCTTCGCAGATATACAATCTGCTCGCGTAGCTCACTGCCACGGCGCGATGGCAGTATCCATTACCTTCCCGCGATCATCATCGGATCCTGCCAACGTCAAGCCTCTGAAGGTCAGCTACTCAGGAGATTGCCGACCCAGCTACCACTTTGGAAAGATTGGCAAAGACAGTACCGTGCTCATCCACGAAGCTACCTTCGACGACGAGCTGCAAGGCGATGCAAAAGCAAAGAAACACTCCACTACGTCTGAGGCCCTAGGCGTCGCCGCACACATGGACGCCAAAGCAGTCGTTCTTACGCATTTCAGCCAGCGATACCAGAAGATCCCTGTCCTCCAGACCGTCACAGACGGCGAGACGGAAGATCCGCTGCTAGACCCGAAGATGGTTGCCGAGGATCCCAAGGAGGAGCAGGACATGGACATTGATCCAGCAGAAGATAACGCCGACAACATGGATGTCCACACAACTACCAAACCCACTCCCACATCTACCACCGCAGCTCCCAAAATCCCAACTCTCCAACACCAACCCTCCTCAACCGCGCACGAACACGAACGCGTCATCAAGATCCGCAATCCAGACATGAAAGTCGCAATCGCATTCGACTACATGCGCGTCAAGATCGGCGAGATTGCCGAACTAGAAAAGTTCAACGATGCGTTGAACGAGTTGCTCGTCAAGGATAAGGACGAGGATGCTGGTGCGGTCGAGGGTGAGGGGGGTGTGCTGAATGCGAATGGGAAGAAGATGAGTGGGGATGAGGCGGGTGGGGAGAGGAAGAAGAAGCAGAAACAAAAGGAGAGGGAGAAGGGTGGGGAGGATGGTGCTGGGTCGGGGGCGGGGAAGAAGGGGAAGTCGAAGAGAAATAATTGAAAGTGACGGTTGTGGGTTGGAATGTTGGGGGTGAAAATGAACGTGTACATAGGATGAATGATGAGAAAAGTCGACTTTGCTATGCAGTTTTTCCAAGACCTGGAGGATACATGATTGTCTACGAGGGAAGAGATAGCAAGAAATAGAATTGTATACAAGCTCTGCAACGAAAAAGTGCAGTAGTGACTCTAGGTATGACTATAGAAAAAGCTTTCTTCGGATCCAAAACCAAGCCAAGCCAATCCATATTCAAACACCACTCTAACGCCATCTTGAAATGCTCTGCTTCTTCTTTTCTCCCTCCACCCATCTTGTCGTCTACATCCACGCACCCTACCATTTCTCCGTCCGGGCACTTTCACACCGCCGCATACCCACCCCGACTTCCACCTCCCTGCACCGTACCTGCAACTTTTCTTGCGAAGTCTTTTGCAATGTAGGGAATATCGCGAATTGCATCACCATGGGGTAGAAGATCCCACCCACGTGCGCCGTAGCGGTTGTAATTGAGCCATGAGCCGAAGATGAGGTATGTTGCTATTGCGAGGAAGAGGCTGGTATGAGTGTTAGCAAGCATATCTTGTGATTCTAGGAGTGGCGGGGAACAAGGAGAGACGTACACGATGAAGAACCAGCCAAAGAAGCCCCAATGGCTACCTCCATCAACACTGGGCGCATCTTCGCACGCGTACTTTGTTTTCCACTCGAGGCGTAGCGTTTGGACCTTCTTGTCTTTGCCCTCGTCTTCTTGCTGGTAGCCGCAGAAACGTAGGCTGTTTTCCGTATCTTCGCATTTGCCCTTTCCGCCATCGTCTCGTCTGCGGAGCTTCTCTTCCTTTTTATCGTCATCGCCATCATCTTTGTCGCCGTCCTCGCGCTCGCCGTCGTCCTTCTCGTCGCCCTCGAGTCCCGTCTTTTCCTTGTCGCATACGAATTCGATGATAGCTCTTTGGTTCAGCCCGTCTTTGGTGAAGGGGTGTCGGCCGCCGTTGAGGAATGCGCGGACACCTTCGCGGCCGCTGTCGGAGTTGGATTTGGGGTTTCGCATTAGCTCGAATTTGGCGTCGATGACGCGGCCGCTTAGCGAGGTAAATGTTCCGGCGATGTCGATGGGTGTTATGGTTGCGTTTCGGTCTACGGCGAGGTTGATGTCTTCTCGCAGGCCACATACTGGGTGCGTGTTAGCGAAGGCCTCATATTATTATTTTCCAAATTTTGGTCCAGATATTATGCCAATATGCTTGGACTATGAAAAAATGTGCTCATCTTACCTCTTGCTCCATGGTGACACTCGGTTGCCAGACTGCCCCCCTTATGCCACTTGAGCTTGTCGCAGATGTCGAGCGTGAAGTTGTACTTGTACCGCATATCATGTGCCGGATCTTCCTCCTTCCAGTGTACCACATGCGGCCCAGCCAGTTTTGAAAGATCGAAGTGCTGCCTGTCGGCCATGACATCTTTGCAGTCAAATGCCCATACCGGCGAAGGGAGCAGTGCCGTCACCGCAAGAAATGAGAACAAGGTCGTTTGTGACCGAGATGGCGCCATGGCGGCGGCTGTGATGGGAGAGGGCGAAGAAGATGTAAGATGGATGCGGCGTTGTCGGAGTGAGAAACGGAGGCGACGCGACTGTCGAGATCGTGGTCAACGACGTCAGATGGCCGGATTTTCGCGGGTTGGACGACGAAAGAGTGAATGAGGGCTCGAAAAGCACTGCAGCAGGTGTCGACGCGGCTCAGCTGGTTGGTGTCGCGTGGACTCGTGGAGCGTGCAAGATGTTGGCGATGACGGCACTTGCGGTCCCGACTTGTCTTGGCGAGACATTGCTTATGTTAGCCCCAGCGGAGAGTCCACCAAACTGCCGCGGCAGCCCCACAGCACAACTCCAACCTCATCTTGTTGCAAATACCCTAAGAGCACACATATCTTGGTGGTGCTGGATCCGCGCAAGATATGACTTGGGCGGCTTCGCATCGAGCTTCCTCCCGTCCTCCGCGCTTCCCGCACGTGTTGGCTCTCAGGCCACGAGTACGGCGGCATCGGACCGCTATCACGCCTCGTTCTCGGAAATGATCTCCATCCACACGCACCGTCATCAACCCAACTGCCAGGTCGCGACGGAGTCCGTTCTATCAACTTCCTCATTCACCATCTCCCCAACCTATCCTGCTCCTGCCCTTCCCGGGACGACCTCGAACCTTCCCGCGAGTCACGATAGCGTTGCACTAAAAATAGATCTCGTTAGGGAAAGCCACTTGAGCGTGGCTTGCATGTTTGTATTCTATCGTCTATGCCATGTGTAGTCTAACCAAAACGCCGTATCCACATCACCAAGACGCCATGAGATGCAAGCTATTGCAAGAGTAGAAAGTCTTGTGTATTCTGTGGAGAATGAATGAATGACTGGGATACCTCGTGCCGAACCGCACCCGACTACCCAATGGCCAGTCGACTAGTACAGAACTGCGGGCCGGGCATGCGAAGGCGAAACAGAGAGAGCGGAATTTGGAATGAGGAGATCAACGCCGATACATGCAAGAATCCAAAAGAAAGCAAATGCTGACGCCAGTCCATGCAACCCCGAACCGATGACCATGGAAATGCAAGAAAGACAAGACAGTAAAACGATCGACAGAGCAGAAACAAAACAAAAAAATCCCGCGCCCAAAACAAGCAAGTGAGTGGAGAGACCAATGCCCAAGACAAGTGATGAAGAAAGTGAAGGAAAAGGGTATTTCCAACGCCAATGGAATGCATCCGATCTATGCAATTCGAGTTTGATAAGTCGTGAAAAGGTTGAAATCTATAGTGTCGAGAAATCCAGTTTCAAGGCGAGGCAAGGAGAGTCGTTGAAAGTCGTGCCATGCGACCGTATTGCTGGGGTATGTTCGTAAAAATCCAGTCTTGGAACGCCACCCATGCAATGCGTTACAAAGAAAAGCTTCGGCATCTATTTGCCCTGTCCGCCCTGCTGTTGGCCCGAGCCACGCGTATTGGCTGGCATGGGGTAGGGAAATGGTGCGTAGGGTAGCTGGTAGCCCGGGTTGCTGGATCCAGAGGTGGCACCGGCAGTAGAGGTGTTTCCGGGGGAGGAAGAGGCGGAAGACATGTTTGAAGCGGTGGGTGTTGGGTTGTCGCGGGGCTGAGAGCTTGAGCGAGGACGCGCGTAAGGCGTGGAAGATCGATGCGGAGGTTGCGAGGAAGAGTTGCGGTGTCGTACGACTAGAGAGCGGCTTTCCCGAGCAGAAGTAGATGATCCGGTGACGACGATCACGGGAGTTGAGACTGGCAGGGAGACGGGCTGTTCAGCGGTGGGTTGAGGGGTTTCTTCAAAACTTTCGATAGAGGCAGAAGTTGTACTGGGTTGAGGAGCTTCCGGCGTAGCGCGAGTACTGAGGTGTTTTGGAGAGTTTGATGGGCTGGCGGTCTCTGAAGGGTGATTGCTCATACGCTGATTGAGCTGGAGGCGATGGTGTTTACTTCAACACCAGAGAATGTTCTGGAGTTGGCGAAGAGGTTGTTGGTGCTGACTGTTGAGATGGAGGTGTGTATACAAGATGTGTTTGGTTGTTGACTGTTGGTAGTTCGTGATGTATATTCGAACAGACGGCGCAAGAACTTATATCCTGATGCGTTCGTTTGCGGCCCCCGATGATGAAGGTTAGTTCGGGTTTTCTGGAAGCCCGCCAATTGTCGATAATAGATCTAGTGGAGTCTGAACAGAGCAATTGTCGATGTCCTAAGCAAGTCCAGTCTCGCATAATCGAGAAGTAGTGGCTTGGTCCGCACGAGGTAGAGGTCAGAGCGTTCAAGCTCATCCAAAAAAAATATCCAAGCTCTAGGATACACGGATTCCTAGCGAATGAAGGGTGAAGACGTGACGGTATCCGCACCGTTGGAGAAGGTGAGACTGCGGAGGGACCGGGACCTTGGGTGGGAGTATGTGCGGACTGGACCTTTTTTAGACTGTGGCGTCCCGTCCACGTTTTGCTGCAAAGGATCCGAACGCACAGGTAGCGAGGTCATGCAGCGGGATGCTGTAAGTTTGCTGTCGTCAGATGCTTAATTGAGCCGCATGCAAGATGACCGGTATTCGGTGTAAGGATTGACAGATTGAGTAGGACAGGGTTTCCGGTATTGTGTTGTCCGATATGCTGAATGTTCCGCTTGAGCGTGGCACACCCTTTCGATACATGCAGAGATAATGACGCTGGCGTGAAGGCCCTTGATATACCTCGCCAAGCCATGTTCTGGCTTCTTCTCCTTTGCTCTTGACGGTGGAGAGATACGCAATTTGTCTACTCTCTTGTCAGCATGCCAAATAGTCGAGCAAAGATCGAACATCGCCGAAAACTCTACACGGCAGTACTCGAAGCTAGCGGCGGCCCAGCTAGCTGTCCCCATCGCGACTTGGTGCGATCATCTCATTCACGATGGACCAAGCTCGATTGGCGGCCTAGAAGTTGCGCTGTCGCAGGAAACTTTTGGCGCAACATCGGGCACCATTGGCCTCTCGGACCTTCAAACTAGGCATTTAGCATACATCGCGGCTGCGAGTACCGCTGGAGCGGATCAAAAGCCCATTGATCGCTAATATTAGCCGTCTTAACACGAGAGGCAGTCACGATCAAGGGGTGTTACTCAGCTCTCGCCAAACTTCCGCATTGGCCCGTGCGCATCTGCTCAAGTGCCCCAGTCGCAGGAACCGAAGTCCCACTTGTATTCGCTATGAAGTCATAGCTACCGTGGGAAAACACCGCTGGACGGATTTAGACCACCAATGGCGTCGAGTCCCAGCTGCTAGCGTAGAATTCGGAGAGTTTGTCAGCGCTTTGGCTGCTTTCGCTTGCATGATTAGTGACAATTTGAGCCGGGTTGCAACCACCATGGACTCGTCTTTTCCTTCCAGAACATTACCAGATCCGTAGACTAGCAGGCCATCTGATGCCCAGCGACGCCAGTCAGAGCACAGGCAGCATGCTAATGCAGCCCTTTGGGTCGCGCGAAAGCCTCAGGAACGCGTGCCCTAGTGTTGCCAATGGGATGACTGCAGTCAATTCCAAAACCCTTTGCAGGAGCAGGGTCAGCGCAATGCAAGCGTAGATCGGCGCTATTGGTATGATTGCAGAGAAGCATCGCAAGCCAACTGCTTCACCAGCCTTCAGTCGCTTTCCAGAAGTAGTCATAGGTAATTCGACGTGACATGACTTGGAGTGCAGATTGACTTCGTCACAGAGTAGCGCAGGGTCCGTGGTGCGTTGGCGGAGTCCGCAAAATAACCATATGAGCAAGTGAAGTGTTGCAAATTAGCGGACATTGTTTTGCAGCCAGAAGTGGCTTATCCGATGCTGACACAACCCAGATCAAAGCAAGTTCGGGAGGAACGTCGTGTCGAAGCGTCGAAACTCGCTTATCAACAATCGCAAATGGCTTATTTGGCACGCGGATTCGAGTAGACCGCGTAAGTTAGAGTATAGCACGCGATGATCGCAAAGAAATTAGCAATGGCTACTCAAGGAAAAGCCCAAGTACAGCAGTCAGCGAGTAGAAAGGACTCACGATAGCTGTTCCTCTGGCCCAGTAGTCGAAAATTGCCCTTTACATCCAGCAGTCCATACTTCAATCGCATCCATGGCTACCACAAGTCGTGCTGCTGTGTTCCTCGGCGCTGGACAGGCCTTGCAAATTACAGACATTGAGGTAGGCCGTCCTGCACCTGGAGAAGTCTTGGTAAGAAATCATGCGGTCGCTCTCCAACCCCTGGATGCGAAGATGTTGATAGCTGGATACGGACTGGCGACATCGATGCAGTATCCTGCAGCTCTTGGAACAGGCGGTGCCGGCGTCGTTGAAGAAGTGGGCGAAGGTGTTGGTGGGCTCAAAGTCGGAGATCGGGTGGCTTTTGACACCAAAGCCTACGTGACACCCGAGAAGAATCGCAGACAAGGAACATGGCAGCAGCTAGTGTCCTGCGATGCCACGACTGTTGCGAAGGTAGGATATCTGCATTAGCCGACGAATATTGCTAACCTCGACAGATTGGCGACGTTCCTTTCGAGCAAGCTGTGCTAGTTGATTTTCCCTTGCAAACGGCGGTTGCAGCACTTCATGTCTTCCTTGGAATGGGAGTGCCGGGCAGTGGTAAAACAGAGGACAAGGTACTGATCTGGGGAGCTGGAGGGGCTGTCGGATCATATGCTGTCCAGTACGCCAAGTCTGTAAGTTTAAGACACCGTCATCTTTTTTCTTTGGAAACTTCATGAACCGTCAGCGTTAACACACGCCAGGTTGGGCACACAGTTGTCGTGACAGCCTCACCAAGAGACGTCGAACGACAAAAGAGGATTGGAGCATCTGAGGTGGTCGATTACAAATCGGCAGACGTCGTGGAAAGGCTTCATGAACTCGGGCCGTACAAGTACCTCTTCACAGCCAGTGGCGACGCGGCATCGCAGAAGGCGTTAGCTGCATTGCTTCCTAACGGAGGAAAGTTCGCAAGTGTTCTGCCGGGCGCAGCTGAACTGCCTCAAGACGTTGAGATTGTGTACACTGCGTTCTCACAAGCCGCCCAGAAGGAAGAGTATAGTGATTGGAGAGACTTCTGGTATCAGCAGTACTTACCAGACGTGTTGGCTAAGAACTTGGTGGAGCCCGTCAAATTCACGAAGGTGGACGGCGGTCTCGCGGCTCTGCAACAAGCCAATCAAGATGTTTTTGATGGCAAAGTCCGGGGAAAGCTGGTCATCAACCCGCAGGAATGATGAGGGCTTCAGACGGGTCGGCGGACGCCGAAGGTGTATTAGTCCTCGTAGTAGCTGTGGCTGATGCAGCTTACACTTGTTGTTGAAGTGGTGTGACCGATATAAATTGGAATGGCAAATCACAGATATTGTTCTGCCTCTAGCAATGTCGCCTTTTTCGCAAGCCAGCGAGTGACCCCGGGCTGAGCGTCAGCACACATCGTGACAGCTTACCTACCACTCGCGGACAGAAGCATGCATGCAGCTCGAATAGCGTAATCGTTCCGGGCCGAAAAGAATCTGACGTGAGGCGACATATTGCCCGTTTTTAGTAGTAGTGACACTTTGATTACTATGTGACCAGATTGCTGAGGAGGGTGACAGAAGGAAAGTTCGTTAGCAGTGCCTCCTCACGAAGACAGCGCTAAGTCGCGTCGAGACTGCGCGTGGTCACGGGGCACATGTTGGACGCTTGCAATAAGAATCATAGTCCGTGAGCATTTGTTGTATATCTCGTTATGCCATTACACGAAGTGGATGATTATAAATCGCTATCGTATCTTTACAGCATATAGCAATTTTGATTGATGTAAGACCCTTGGAATCTAGCATGCAGTGAGGTCAATCTCGTGATCGATGGTACACAAATATAATTGGAAGAGCTAAGTATTACGCACGTGGACGATGCAGAACTATTGTGATATATTGTGATACCATGTAGCGTGCTGAGACAAGTTTTAGCATGTACCTTAAGCAAGACAAATTGCGAAAATTGTCATGATGCAGATACGCATGTTTCGTGATTGCCCTTACAACCAGCACGCAATATTTCAGGTCGATCGAGAAAGCGGAAGTGGGTCCACTGACCACGCTGGTCGCTCAGGAACTTTAGTGCGGACAACATGCATGTATGCAATGTCCACGAGGTTGAGCTGAGCCAGGAAGTGTTCGGAGACACGTCAAGATCGGACCCATCGAGAAGAACCCCGACAATGTTGCCAGAAGCTTCAAGGCTACACTGAACAACCCCAACACGTCGGATGAGGCGAAGCAGAGCGCGAAGTAAGGCTTGCTAATATGTAAAGTACCGTTGGTCGCAGCAACGTTGATTGGAGGATCCTTGGGTGGGAAGATGTTCGGACGCGTTCGAGGATGTCCATAGTCGAGCACCGGTGACCGCATAAATCTGCATCTCGCTCACGGTGCCTATGCGTGTCTTGGATGAGCTTTTAAAACTCAATCATCAAAACGTTGGCGCATTGTCGTACTCACCAAAGGTGCAGCACGTGAGATTGTTCCGCCTGCGCGTTGTGTCCATGACCGGCCTTTGATGCTACATTGGCCGCTGCATCAAGTGGCCGGGCTCTTCGTCTTATCCAGCAAGCCCATGACTACTTCTACGACTCTTCGAAAACCTTCCATCTCTTCCTCGACCGTGCCTCCCATGCCAGCACTGGCGAAGCTCGTAGAGTTGCCCACATACACCGGCTTGTTCAGTTTCCTTGCGAGGACCTTGGAGAGGCGGGTAGTGAAGTCGAGCGTGCTTCCGTGCGTGAAGAGTGGTGTGCTCAGCGTGTCAGAAGGTGAGGCTCTCTGCGTACCAATAGTCAGCACATTGCTCTCAAGCAATAACTTGATCGCGGGACAGTAGCCAAGAATAAGAAAACTTTGTTCACTCACATTTGGCATAGCATACACAAATGATCCCAGAGCAGATGATGAGGCAGATTCGGGTGTCGAGGTGGTAAGGAACAACAGCAAATTTGGGCCATTATCAGTAAGCTGCATATGGATGCTGGTGTGTGGCGCTCGTGGCAACGGGAAGGCGACCTCGATGGGCGCGTTCGACGCGTCACCGTTCGTCATGGTAGTCGCCATGGCGGTGGCTATCGTGACAGTTGTTGGTGATGTTGGAGTGGGAAGGTAAGAGGACGGCGGGGTAAACTCGCGTCGCTGCACTCGGAGCAATGTCGGACCCTCAAATGCTCACGCTTCAACCACCCAACCATTCTGGTATCTGTCAATCACGCCAGTCACTTCATACGACCCAAGTCTCGGACGATAACGGGTTCCTTACTCATCCCGAGTGATCGCCGCCGCGGCAGTGTCAAGGATTGGCCCGAACTTGTGACGGACCACAGACAAGATCTCGAGATGGCAGAGAAAGAGTGGGAGGGTGATTTCGACCCAATGGCGGACCCGGAAGAACAACGGCACATTCTATCTGTCTTAGATTCTTTCAGGTATGGACCAACGCGTCTGTTGAAGCCCATCTACTGACGGCGAGACCAGGTCCTATCGCAGACTAGCTCACTTCAATGGCACCCATGTCCGTCGCCAGGCTTTCTATTCACTGCCGCAAGAACACTGGATGCTATTATCAAAGCCTCCATTCTCCATCCTTGAGTCCTTCTCTAAGCTAGATGACCTCGTTGATGGCAATGCTGAGCTAGCAGAGGCTATCTTTAAAGCTGGCTTTAGTGCTTTTCTTGCGCCAACTCTGGATAGCGAGTGGGTTGCCTCCATTGTGCCACAGAAATATGCTCACGATGAGTATCAAATATACTCCATCATCATGGATCACATGAATGTGCAGACCTCGAAGAATGATCTGGAAAAGGCCCGTAGTTGCATAAACCAGTTCTACCGCGAGTGGAGTGCTGAAGGGGTAGTCGAACGATCAAAGTGTTTCGATCCTGTCATAGGGGCTTTGCAACAAGAGTACGGCCATCGTGCAGAGTCCAATCCGAGCATGGACCGATCCGAGCTGAAAGTGCTCGTTCCAGGTGCCGGGCTTGGGCGTCTTGTTTTCGATGTGTGCCGCGCGGGCTTCAGCGTCGAAGGCAACGAAATCTCGTACCATGAATTAATGGCGAGCTCACTCATTCTCAACCACACTCAACAAGCAGGCCAATTCAAGATTGCCCCATTTGCGCTGAGCTGCTCGAACCACATGTCGCGGGAGGACCAGTTCCAGACTTGCGACATTCCAGACATACATCCAGGCTCTGTCCTGGCGAATGCGAGTGAGTCACGGCTACCAGCTGTCGAGAGAATGAGCATGGCAACCGGTGACTTTTGCGTTCTTTATACTCAGCCCGAATACAAAGACGTCTTCGACGCAGTTGCGACAGTGTTCTTCATCGACACTGCGCCAAACGTCATCAGGTATATTGAAGCTGTGCGGAACTGTCTCAAACCCGGCGGTATTTGGATCAACCTGGGGCCCTTACTATGGCATCACGCATCGCGCAAAGACGACGAGAATGAGGACGAATTAAAGAAGGCGAAGAGAATTGAGGTCCAACATGCAGGCATTGGCGACCCAGGATCCGTGGAACTTACCAACGAGGAAGTCATCGCGCTTGTTGAGCACTTTGGCTTCACCATGGAACAGCAAAGACATGACATTCCCGAGACGGGGTATATTTCGAATCCCAGAAATATGCTGCAGAATAATTACCGGCCGGTGTTCTGGACCGCGAGGAAGAGTCGATGATAGAGACTAGACAAGTAGATCGACCATGTTCACACTAGATTAGCAGAGTAGATCGTACGCTAGTTTAGGCAACCATATCACTTTGCTTTGGGGGCATGAGTGATGTCCTTACATGCTACCTTGATGTCAAACATCGCATAGAAACCAAAGCATCGAGACAAGAGTATCAAATCCGGCTTGAAAACTACCGGTGCAGCGATGTCAAATCATACTCCTACCACCCCACCAACCACAGACCCTAACACAAATCAACTCCGTACGCACCGCCCTCCTCCCCCAGATACCCCTTCAACTACAAGCAACTTAAAGTTCATAGCTTCCCCCAACCAACCAACCTCCCCTATCCCCTTCCAGCCCCACTCCACGCACGACATCACCATCCTCTGGACCAATATCGACGCGCGCAGCAACTTCCTGACGTTCCGCAAGGAGTCGCGCGGCCCGATTGAGCGCATCTTGCAAGACTTTGCACGCGTGTTGCAGAGCGGCGTGATTGACGAGGTGGTGAGTGTGAATGCGAGTCGGAATATGTTTTGTGTTGTTGTGGCGTGTCGGAGGGATAGGGAGGATGGGGTTATGGAGCAGGTTTTTAGTGTTACGTAGATGGATGTGATGGATATGACTTTGAGTAGTGGCTGAAAACGAAAGTGCTTGATGATTGTGGATGTGTTCACGCTTTGATTCGCGTTTGACTTATTTTTTGTTGATGGTATATAATAGCCATATCAAGCATTCTGCAACCACGCCACACAATTTCAACTGGGCATACTGTTCACTTCCCTCTCTTCCCTCGCCTCTCGTTCGTTCTCTTGCCCAACTACCGCATAACAGGCGGCCTCGCCTCCTTATTAAACTGCATCCGACTACACAACCACTCCACCGCCTCTCCCACCCCCGTCCCTGTCAACGCACTACACGGCAACACTCTACTATCTCTCACATTCCCGCCTTTCTCGCCCTCAAACACTCTCCTCACAAACCCCTCTTTGATCCTAACCACCTCAACGCAGTCCTCGCGATCTTGTTTATTCGCCAAAACTAAGATAGGAACACCAGAAGTATCGGCGTTGCTAAGCACGGACTCGAGAACAAGTCGACATTCGTCCAACCGGCCAATATCTTCATTCGGCGCCGCGTTGGAGGTGGTAGATAGATCCGCTAGTGTTGCGTTTCCGACGTCGGAAGAATCGATTACGAAGACGATCGCATGGCAACTCGAATAATAGGACTGCCACAGCCCGCGTAAGCTGTGTTGGCCACCGACGTCCCAGATCTTCAAGTATATAGACGGATTTGGCGGCGGGAGTTCGACGGTTGCGACATTTTGGCCGACGGTCGGGACGGTTTTGAGGTTAGGATGCGAGGGCGTGTAGAGGGCTTTTATTTGTTCGAGGAGTGTGGTTTTGCCGGCGTTGTCGAGGCCGAGGAGGAGGACTGAGTATTCTGTGGTGGTGGTGTAAGCAGGGTGTATGGTGCAAAGGTAGATGGGTATCAAATATGGCAGGTGGGTTGGAAGGAGTCGTACCTTCTTTGCTGGTGGCGTGGAGGTATATGGATTTGAAGAGATGGTACATTGTCTGGGTGCAGCGGAGCGCCGGCGCGGGCTTCACATGTTCGTGGTCGAGGCGCGTGCGGGCGAGCTGGAGATCGGCCGCTGAACAACGTGGCTTATCGATAAGCTTCTTTAGATGCCTGTACCTTGTCCCAAACAAACAAACACAAAGTCCAAGCTCACTACATTTCTTCACTGCATTGCAAGAGTGTATGTTTTGTTGTGGCATTGCGCCAATCGAGTCGCGTCCAGCGATTCTTGTCATTACAATATTATACTAACAGTTACAGTAGTGTTACACCCCTGCTCAGCAGGTCGCTATTCTTACATAGTCCAGCATCAAAGCTGGTCGCATTGGAGCAACGTACACGCATCATGCGTGTGCTGCTGGTGGAGCGCTTCCCATCTATATCCATGGACGCCTCGCTGAAATGATCCCAAAAAAAACGAACCGGAGCGCCTTGCCAAAAAGTGGAGTGGTGTTGTACAATGTTATTACACGACCTCGGTGGAGGTCCTTCAGCGCGCGTTCTTCGTCTCAATATCTTACATCCTTCGATTATGGTGCGCGCTGGGTAAAGGCTCGATGCCTTCCGTTCTTTCCGCGTATTACGATTATTTGCTCTTTGTGCCGGGCGTCATGGGAAACAGTTTGGAGCCATCCCTCATCTTCTTCGCGAACACGAGATACGCCTCAAGGGCTTCCTTCTGCGTCGCAAAAGTCTTCTCCCGGTTCATCCACATCTTGAGGTATTTGTCTGAGCTCACGTCCTTCAGAGCCGCGTACCACTGCCTGTTCTTGGACTTCTGTCGGCAAACTACCGCGAGGTTTTTGCCACCCAGTCCAGTCACACCGCTGATTTGTTTCAAGCATGCGGCCTTGAGCTCAGTGATCTCGTCTGACGGCGGGTGTTTCGGCGTCTCATCGTCGGTCGAGCTGTCGGCGGATGACGAGCTGCTCGCGATTCGGGAGAAGAAACTTGAGCGCACCGGGGTCGCTGGCACGCTCTTCGTCGCCGATTTCGATGGCGTCTTTTTTGACGAGACACTTTTGGACGACTCGGTTCTTGAAGGCTTTGGTCTTGACGGTGTATCTTTTGAGGACTCCTTCGAAGACGATTTCTTAGGTGTCGAAGTCTTAGGTGGCTCAGTCTTCGACCGCTTGAGCTTTGGTGTCGCCGGCGGCGCGATGTCTGGGAATGCGCCGATGGGAGCCTTGGGCGAGGAAGCTTTCGAAGCCGAAGGTTTTGACGAGGAAGGTTTTGATGAAGAAGCCTTCGGTGACGCGACTTTGGGTGATGCGACCTTTGGCGATGGAGGTTTCGCGGCCGCAACTTTTGGTGTTACTTTTGGAATGGTAACTTTTGGCGGCGCGGCCCTCGGCGGTGGTTCCACGACGGGCGCGATTGGCGTCGACGACGTCAACTGGCCGTTTGCGATCTGCCTGGCTCTTTCTTTGACGCTGAGAAACATATTGACTGATAGCGATAGCGATAGCGATGGGACACGTCGCGATAACTTCGGGGCCTCTGCTCGTTTTGATGGAAATAGGCAACCATGGCGCACAGCCCAGCATGCGCACACTCCCGCGCGCCCCGAGGATGCTAATCCGCGAGCCGAGACTCGGCTGACTGGAATATCTCAGGAGAGGTGGCAATAACGGATGTAATTAGAGCGCGCACGTCGGCCATGCTGGGCGGTGCGGGAACGGCCTGCGGAAGATACCCTTGTTTCAGCGTGTCTTGGGGAACGGAACGGAAAAGGGGCGGTCGCACAGAAGACATGTGCCGGAATGTCAACAACAAACCGTGGACTTTGTGGTGATGCAAAAGTCATGTCTGATCGTGCGCTTCCATGTGTTCTCGAAGAAGTGGGTCGTCATGCATAGATCTGCGGCTAGGTGTGTGCTTTGCATGCAGATGCACGACATGGTTGGGTGGTTGAGGTGCAGCCGCAACGGTGCGCTAGTGACCCCGTGAACAGGGAAATCTTTTATTTCAGTGCGCAGTAGTGGTTTAGCCCACGGACACAGGATTGAATCAAAATGTAGCAGCTTCTGTACTCCATGCACACAGTGCCCTTATAAATTAAAGAAGAAAGTATAATGGCAAACCGCTACTTTACACCCTGATCAGAGCTGCATAGCAATGATACTTAGCATCCAAGTATCCAGACTCCGTCACTTGCAAATCACCAACGAAGTTAATTCCATGGCCACAAACCCTAACCCGAACAATGGGGTAGCTTCACGTCTTCTCGAACCCACGTCCCACACGTGGCACGGATTCGCGGATGATCGGGACCAGTGCCTTAGATGACGAAGGCCACCTCGGCCCCCAGAGAATAGCCTCCATTAGCTTTTCATCCGGAGGTTGGTTTGGAACTCCGATTTCCACTACAAGATTCTTGATTCTCGAAGCAAGTGACTCATCTTGGCGAGAGCGTTCCGTAGCCGCCATAAAACGTTCAATAGCTGACGAGCTAGAATGGTCCCTCACCCAGCGCGCCGTGCGGTCGTATCGATCGGACGGACGGCTTTTCGACAATCGCGATACGTCAGCATAGTCTTCATCATCTGTCACCTCTATCAAAGTCACCGTCGAATCAGACCATCGGGACGACCATCGGAATATTTGGGAGACCTCTCCTTGTAGAGATGAATTGCTTCCTAGGTCGTTGCCAAAACCATCGACAACCTTGGATACGCCGTCCTCAGGATGATCTCCTTTAACCACCAGCTCGACGATGTCGATCCGGCAATACAACGTGAAATCCTCTTTCGCGGCTATCTTCGACGTCGTCACTTCTTGGCGCAACTGCACCACTTTTGGATGAGCAGACTGTTGCTCAGCTGCAGGCTCTTTTGTCCAACGGTAATTCATAGGACATTTGATACTAAAGGCTTGTTAGTAAATGTGCCAAGTTGTTTTCAGGGAGAACAGTACCAGGTCACTGTGTCACCTTCTCTCCAACCGCCCTTGGCATTGTGGCTACAGCCGGGACAACTCGATCTTGACAGTGTTGGTGGTGCATACACTAGCACACTCATTTCGATAACCTGTCCTGGCTAATGATTCGATATTTTATCAGCCTGGGGTACGTATTTCGTGGAGTTGGGAGGCTTACTTTGAACGCATTCAACCACGGCCCTGCCATATCGATTTGCTTCTGTTTCGAGTGCTCGTACAGGACAAACATCTGTTGCTGAATTTTCTGAATTGCGGCGTCGCCCTTGTCGTTGAAACGGATCGACAGGACTGAAAATAATGCTTCGAAACAATTTACGAACTCCAGGTGAAATGGCAGCCTGTTTCCCTCGAAGGCATCGATGAGCACGACGGGTCTTCGCAATAAAACTTGCGGAGGGAGCTCCTCTTTCATTTGTACCATCGTTCTCACCTCGATGAGGTGCACTTCGAGGTTCTTATTCTGCTTGAGAACATCTTCCAGTTGTCGCTTCATTTCTTCTTGGTTTGCAAAACTCTCTTTAAGCAGACAGAACATGGTGCGCTGTTGCTCGGGTGATAAGCCACTAAGTTCAAAGTCAAAATCAAATCATAATGTGTGTCGCGTCTTGAATTTACTTACTCTTGCAGGCACTTTTGGATCTCATTCAGCTGATCCGGTATAACTGCAACGCTCCGATTGCCTGTCTCGAGCAGCGTTCCCATAGTTGATATCGCACGAAAGTGCTTATCCTGCGCGATTCTCGTATCCTTCGCCAAGTCATCCTGGACCTTTGAGCCTGTCGCTACTTGTTGCGCGAGGTTGTGGATAGCGCTGTGCGTTTCTTGTACCATTTTCAGGCTATCGAACTGCACGCTTCTGCATTTCATTAGCTCAATCAAAAATGTAGAAAGTTGTGCTTTGCAGGATGTCGTACATTTGAAATACTGCTAACTGTAGCTGCAGAGCTTTGACGTGTGCGCCCAGGTGTTCTTTGAACTTCCTAATGTCCTCCCTTTTACTCAAAGACCACTGCAGCTTCCGGAAAACGAACTTTACTTTGCTGGGATCTGATGTTTTCCTATGCAAAAGCTCAAATTTCGCAAAGTCGCTCAGAAAGGTCTTGATGCATATGGTGCATTTTGATACTTGTTCTTCCACAGCGGCCTGATGTCGGGGCGATTCATACTTGACTGCGGCGCACAGTGTCTTCTCAAGATCATCAATAGTCTCCCGTAGTGCAGTATAGTCTGCTGTCGCACCACGAGTATTCGAAAGTGCTTCGAAAGCCTTCTTCAAGAGGTTGATTCCGGCGATGAAGTCTCCGACCGAGAAGCCGAACCCGATAGGCATGGTGACACCGACGGCTGTGTGCAATATACGGTAAAAAAAAGAAGAGAGGCTGGTAGTCGCACGACATGTTGTACGGACTAGAGATATCCCGGTTGAATAGGACCTCAGAAGCAACTTCTTGCGAGGCTGTGCATCCTCACAGCCACAAGGCTGTGCACCAGGATAGGTCTTGGCACCTGGTGCGCCTGTAGCCGATGTGCGTGAACTCGACAAAGGTAATTTGCTAATGCAATGTAGGTAACGTGATCAATACAGTTCTCAACTGCTACCTAAACCTTGCTTCTCCAAAATGTATTCCCGAAGTTTCCTTACTATCCTCACATCAAGCAAAACTTAACATAGCTCCTCAAAGTCCAAACCACTTCAAGTCATCGGTCTCATGGACAGGAACAGTATGTCCGACACCCTGAGCATTATACCCAACCAGCTTCGTCCCATCACCATACACAATCTGCGTATACCCACTCTGCGGCGTATTCGTCACATTTTTCGTAAACGACACGCCCAACAGCCCAGACCACTCCTTCAACTGCTCGCCCAAATTTGGGATTTTCACGAGCGTGTCCGCAGTACCGTGCCAGGTCGCCATGCGAGGGTACGACCCATTGTATCCAGGATACATGGCCTTGACCTGCGCAACCCACTGATCTTGGGTCTTGATAATCAGCCCGTTCGCGCAGTTCGGATTCGCAGATCCAGGACTCGCGCCAGGACTTCCGGCAAGACAGCCGGCCGCGACACCAGAATAGCACGATCCAGCAGCGATGACATCCGGATACGTAGCCATGAGAACATTGGTCATCATGCAGCCTGAGCTGCTTCCAGTGGAGAAGACTTTCGTCGGATCGGCGTTATACTTTTGGATCGTGTACTTGATCATGTTGACGAGGCTTTGATTATCGCCACCGGCGTCGCGCGAGAGGCCTTTGGCGGTGTTGACTTCCCAGCAATTGCTGTCTTTCTTGGTGGAGGGAAAGATCATGATGAAGCCTTTTTGCTCGGAGAGGGAATTGTATTTGGTCTGTTGGGCGTACTGTTCGCCGGTGCCACCACAGCCGTGCATCTGTGAGTCGTTAGGTTTTGAATGCTCACCTAAAGAGTGAGGAAGACTTACTGCGACGATAATAGCAGGTTTGGTTGCAAGTTTGGCTGGCACATTGATGTTCATCTGCAGGTTCGCTGGATTTGCGCCAAAGTCGTTCACGCGCACAAGTGCAGCGTCTGCAGTGGCTGAAATCGCGGCAAGACCGCCGAGAGCTGACGTGGAGAAACGCATGCTGAAGGATAGAATGTGAGTGCAGTTGCTAATACTATACCTTCAAGATCTTTGGTGGCTTATAAGCTCCTTCGCTCATATCGAAAAGGCCTATCTTCTCTCCACAATCTTCGAGGCCGACTTTCGCATCCGGGGCTGTGCTAGTCAAAGGGCAATCAAATCCCCATAGCAGGCAGGCGCTGCGTCTCTCTAATTCCACAAGAGTCGCTTATGCAGACTTCCTCGGATGCAGAAATGCATAAGTCGCACCATCCAATCGTATGCCCCTGTATTCGTCTTTGAAACATATCAATCCCTGAACCTCAACAACACAAAATAAAACACCTACTAGATCCGGCAAAATGCATGTGAAAGGTGGAGAATAGCCGCGGGGCAACAAGGATGCGGATCGTCAACCGGGAGAAGTTGGAGCTACATATTACATCCTAATACCGACTTTCGTTACCGGACTTTGCGAGACAGTACCGAGGCTGCAATAACAATGTTGGGTGACGCGCTGCGAAATGCGAACTTGATGAATGTGGGATGAATGCTGAAATCAGGATCTGCCATTGGAATGCTACTTTTCGCGATGTTAACTTGAGCGGCTGAGCCTTTCCGGTATTGATTGAGCACACCTTGGTGGAAATACACCAGCGCTGGTAAAAGGTGTTGTTCTGGACGGACACGTCTCGGTCGGAAACCTGCTTGTCAAAAGAGAGTTGATGCTTTCGGTATGCATGATTTCGAAAACGGTCAACTTCAACGACTGCCGATGAGGAGTGAACTTGGCACCATATGCTGCTCACATGCGACTGGTGCGCGGGACTCCAAAACGCAAGTATGCGGGGAAAACGGGCCCGTAAGTCTAAGCGACGTCAACGCGAATGGACAGGTAAAGAATACTCGAATTAAAAAGCAGAAAGAGGAAGACCATGCAAGAAGTACTTATACTGAGCATGCCGCCTGCATCACCGTAAATCGTCTATCGGGCATCACCACCATGTCTCGTTTCCACTATCTCTTTGCACTTGGCGCGATCTTCTGCCTTGCTGTGTTCAACGGTGTCAATGGTACGACTGCCGGCTGTGGCAAGACTTCATCGTTTACTAGTGGCGTCAAAACCACCACGATCAATGGCAAACAGCGCCGCTGGACTCTTCGCATTCCAGACAACTACAACAGCACACGTCCATACCGCTTCATCTTCGGTCTCCATTGGCTCAGCGGCGACATGTCAGCCGTCGATGGCGGAAATGCTCCATACTACGGCCTCAAAGCACTCGCCAACAATAGCGCCATCTTCGTTGCGCCCGATGGACTGAACAAAGGGTGGGCCAACAGTGGCGGCGAAGACATTACTTTCCTCAACACGATCCGGAAAGACATTGAAGATAATCTCTGCGTGGACGAGAAGCAGCGTTTCTCCCTCGGCTTCTCGTACGGCGGCGCAATGAGCTTCAGCCTCGCGTGCAGCAACGCGAAAGACTTTCGCGCAATAGCCATACTCTCAGGCGCAACGCTGTCAGGCTGTGCGGGTGGGAACGATCCAATTGCCGTGTATCAACAACATGGTGTGAAGGATAGTGTCCTACCGATTGATTCTGGTCGACAGATCAGGGACCGATTTATCAAGAATAATGGATGTCAAGCAAAGACTGCGCCGGAGCCAGCGAGGGGGAGCAAGCAGCGAATTACGACGGTGTATGATGGGTGCAAGTATCCGATCCAATGGACAGCATTTGATGGAGATCATGTCGCGATGCCGGATGCGGCTGGGAATGATGCAGGCGTGAACAGTTGGACGCCGGGGGAAGTTTGGAAGTTCTTTACGCAATTCGAGTAAGGACTTTTGGTGGTTGTATGAGACTGAATATGGGTGAAGAAGAATGTTTCGACTTTAGAGAAATTTGTCGGCACGTACAGGCAATTCTACTCTCTACGTCAATGTGCTCGTGTAACATTTTATCGTGACATACCATTTCACACACAGCTACGTGCTAACTGCCACCAACCATCTCCCGAGCTCTACGCCTAATTGCCCCGGCTGATCATATATAATAAGATGTCCCGCATCCTCAATCGTAACGATCTCTTTCGCATGCAGAGCTTCCCCAAGCCTCATGGCTGTCTCGACTGGTATCCACTTGTCGTTCTCACCCCATATGATCTTCACAGGTATCTTTTGACCGACTTCTTGATATCGGCTCTCAACAGCTTCGGTGCTTCGCGAGTTGGCCTGGCATAATTGCCGAATGAAGCCTGCTTTCCCTCCTTCTTCTAACCAAGGAGCCTTCAACAATCTCATTATGTCGTCAGACAAGCCTTTGAAGGCTGCATTGCGAATATATGACTCCAGTATGCCTTCAAACGCCATATCGGGCAAATCTTGAAAGTGTTGAGGGTTCTCAGCCACTGTTTTGAACAGCGGTTGGCCAAACGGTCCGATGGCTACCACGTCGATTAGACAAAGACTTGCATACTGGCAACCGTGAAGCAAGTATGCTCGTAAGCTCATCAAGCCTCCGTGATCGTGTGCAATGACGTGAGCTTTCTGTCCGTTCCACTCTTTTTCCCATAATTTATACAGAGCAGCAAATGCTTCCGATTGCCGCGACAGATCCGAATCGAGACGCTCTATCTCTTCCGATGGCTCAAATTTCTTTGCCGGTAAGGCACGCTCCAGAGGTGACTCGCCGAAGCCAGGATTATCGAGGAGGTACACGTGGAATTGTCGTGATAAAGCCTGAGCAAATGGTGTCCACACACGAGACGACCAAGGTGTCCCGTGAATGAAGATGATCGGTGGATTTTGAGGTTTTCCTAGCGAGCACCACTTTATATCGTAGCTATGAGTTGCGTTCTCGTGATGGAAGGTTTCGGTTAGGAGTGTAGTGTTATCGCGATTCGGAGCCATGATATCTGCTCAGAAGAAGGGAGATGGAGATTTCGATGAACCTTCATTCCAAGGACATACCTCTATATATACATCAAGTCACTTCGATATGTAAGCCATGACGAGAACATGGAAGAGGGTTACGCAAATGAGGATGAATAGCATTTCGTGTTATAGAAGGCGCCAATAGAGATTGACATGACTCCTAGAACTCCTCAGTGGTTGGACACATACAAAGCCAGAATGCGCATCGGTGGCGATGCAAGGGTGTAAGAGTGACGGTGACTCGCTTTCTGAGGCATTGACGGTGATTTCACAGTGTTTTTGATGTAACCAATCACAGAGAGGCAGGAAGCAGGGTCGGCAGATTTCCTTATCGCGTTAGCGCCAACATCGATCCTCTTCACTCAGCCACGACGCGACATCTCCCATGCTACATTACTCAGGGCATCAGCCGCTCTCGAAGGAATGCCTGATGGCATTGAGTCTGAGCGTCATTTTTACTGGTGATACCCGAACGGCCCAATGAGCATCAGCGCAGATCTCCATTTGTTCTAGTAGACCTATTCTTGCGCTCATCCTGTAAGTAGTCTCACCAGCCATGATAGCGCAAATTGACGGGATACACGTAACGCTCACTCATCGTTGCTTGAGGGTGAGGGGCATAACTTGTCCGTGCTGAAGATGGAGGTCATGGTATAAAGACGACGAAGTCCCTCTCTCTGACGATATCTTCGGAGCACGACACTTCTCTTGATTCGTTGCAATCATGTTCTTCTTCTTGCGACATGCTTCAAAGCTGATTCTTAGCTCCTCAATTCTCTTCGTTTTAGTTTCATGTCATAAGAAGCCGTCCTTGGCGGATCATTCCACCGACCAGAAACACATCAAGGTCGTTCATTCGAAAGTTGCGCCTGAAGCAACTATAGCCTTCAAAGAGGTAGGCGATTTCCCTTCTACTTTGCTATAGGCAGATCCAATCAAGTAATGCTAGAGCTAAAACCTTCTAGACTAGTATCTGTGAAACCACGCCGGGGGTGCGCGCCTTCAGTGGCTACGTAAACATTCCCAACACCATACTAGACGGCTATGGAGGAGCAACTGCCTACAATGCCAGCACGTACTTTTGGTTCTTTGAGTCACGAAAAGACCCCAAAAATGCCCCTCTCTCGCTATATTTTGGAGGAGGTCCAGGCGCAACATCTCTCATGGGCGTGACCTCAGAGAATGGACCATGCTTTATCAATTCTGATTTCAATAGCACAACGCTCAACCCCTGGTCTTGGAACAATAACGTAAACATGCTTTACATAGATCAACCTGTTCAAGTAGGTTTCTCATACGATAAGCTTGTGCCGAGTATATTGGATCTACTCACAGGGGCGGTCACACCCGTTGATGGAACCTCGTCAAGTAGCGCGACATCTGTTACAGGCCTACTTCCCAGCCAGGATCCTAGCAGTGTAGCCAACACAACGATGAATGCAGCTCGAATCTTATGGCAGTTCACTCAGATCTGGCTCCAGGAGTTTCCCGAGTATAGCTCTACCGATGACCGCATCAGTGTTTGGACCAATTCGGCAAGTATGACATCCAACATTGAGATCGATGGCTAACCTCTAGTAGTACGGTGGTCATTGGGGACCAGGTGTCATGGCGCATTTCGAGTCTCAAAATAAGAGAATCCAGAACGGAACGCTTCACGGCATCCATGCCAAACGACTTCATCTGGACACCCTCGGCATAACTAATGGATGCATCGACTCCAAGATTGAAGCACCTTATTATCTCGAGTATGCAGTGAACAATACTTATGGGCTGCAGACCATACCCGATGGCGTATATCAAGAAGCACGGAACAATCTGACGAAAACCGGCGGTTGCTATGACTTGATCGATCAGTGTCGTTCCCTGGCCACCTTCGACTTGGAGAACGTCGGCACGAATGAAACTGTAAATTCAGCATGCGCACTAGCAACGCAATACTGCTTCGCATTCGTTCAGGGTGCATTCACAGCCGTTTCTGGTGTAAGCGTGCAAAAGCCTCCACGGAAGTTTGCAGACTGACAGCACTAGCGCAATCCTTTCGACATCTCTCGAGATCGACTGTCTCTCTTTCCACACGATTATATGATTGGCTACATGAATCAAGCATGGGTACAGAAGGAGCTGGGTGTGCCGCTAAACTTCACCGTCAGCTCCAATGCGGTAGTCAATACCTTCTTCGGCGTTACAGGCGACCCATTTAAGGTCACGATTGATACTATCAACCACGTTGCCGAAAGTGGCATCAAGGTCGCGCTCGTTTTCGGTGATCGCGATTATCGTTGTAACTGTAGGTTCTTTTCGTCTCCCCTCCAGAACACTGGACTGATATCTCTCAGGGCTCGGTGGCGAAGCAATAAGCCTCGCCATGACCCATGCGTCCGCATCGGCCTTCCGCTCTGCCGGCTACGAGCACATCTCCACCAACTCCACCTATAATGGCGGAGTCGTGCGCCAGCATGACAAAATCTCCTTCTCGCGCATCTTTGATGCAGGCCATGCTGTTGGCGCATATCAGCCCGAGACCGTGTCGAGAATTTTCGATCGCGTCATGTTTGATCAAGATGTGGCTACTGGACGGGTTGATATCACCAGCAACTCTTCATACAGCTCGACAGGACCACAGAGCAGCTTCGGCATGAAGAATTCGTCGCCTCCGAGTCCAAAGAATGAGTGCTATCTCTGGGATGCGTCCATCTCTTGTACAAAAGAAGAGTTGTCGGCGCTAGCAAACGGTACTGCTGTCGTCAAGGACTACATCTTGGTGTCTATTTCTTAGGTTCGTTGGGTCGGGGTCTGGCATCGCAGTAAGCCGTGACCGGGATTCAGTTCAAATGCGTCGCCAGATTTCTTGGTTTGCGCAAATCGGCCCTGGAGAGTATACACCTCGCTAGCCTTAGTTGACGGGGAAGTTCAAAATTGCTTCCGCCTTACTCGTGCTGCTTGTGCAGTTTGTACTTCACGCGGATAGTTCAGGCCGTATGGCTCTGGTTTGTACAACCTTTCTTGAGCGGGGCGGGGCGCACCACTTCTTCCTCTTTGTCAATTGTCTATAGATCAAGGGCTTCCTGGGACCTTCCAAAAACACCATAGTTGGCGTAGGAGAGCTGATGCGTAGGTGCTTGCAGGGGAGAGGAACCCTTCACGTGCATAATCGATAACGTTACATTGGCTTGTTTCAGTCTAGTGTACACTCTAGGAGGTGAGTCATTGCGCAATGCCATTTCGATCTCAGACGCTTTCTCGCTTCGCTTTGCGATTTAGAGCGGTCTTCCTCTCAGATGTCTTGGACTGACAAAGGCGTTACGAGATCCGAAGCCTAAGTCAGCAGGAATCACCGTCAAAATCGCAAAATAAGGCTACCAACACTGCGAGTCCCCATACCTCGACCAACTTAGGGTAGCCGCATACGAGATTCGGAATCTGGTGTAGCCATTATGCACCAATAGATGACAAACGTGACAGCCACCATGGCTGTGGTCCTTCCCTAATGCCCCGCGCTCAGACAATATTCTACCTTTGCACTTTGTTCTACACGCATACCTCCAAAACATCAGGAAAAGCCCATCAGCAGCGCAGAAATGTCGGCTTTCACCTCCAGACGTTGCAGGATCTGCTGCGATACCCTACAGCAAACGTTCAGTGGCATAGATGATGCACTGCCTCGCAGTATACCCCACCATGCGACAAAAGATTCCCTCGTCGATTCTGTGGTGGTACGAAGCTGTCACCTGTGCCGGTTGATTCTGTACCACTTGAAGCTTCAGTGGTCCAAACAATTCGACCCACAGCACGAACCGGAAATAGCAGAGCCAATGCCTACCCACCTCACAGCAGAAGACTTTGCGCACTCCGACTTCATGTTTGATTCATTTCCTCATGATCGCATCATGATTCGCTCCTATTTGCGTGGACTGCCGGAGGATTTGAAGCTTGAAGTCGCAGCACGAAAGTATACAGGTCCCACTGATGGCATAGTCGCAACACTTCAGTTTGACTCCGAAAGTCTGTCGAAGGAAGAGCTGAGTGTGGTGAAGCCCAGCTTTTGGGTGTTCAACACTGCAGGTAGGTGAAGCCAGCATGCGCTATGAATGTAATTGATCATGGCCGTGCAGCATTTCAGGGTGCAGACAGCATAGTTCGATACAATGATGACATGTCAATAACTGCCTGTCGAAGCTTGTTGAGATCTTGGCTGGCAGAGTGCGATAAATCTCACAAGACTTGCACCACCCCAGCCAAAAGCTTCCTTCCTACCCGCTTGCTCGATCTCGGAGAAGTCGACACGCAGAATAGGATACGTATCGTGTTGTCCAGACATTTGAGCCCAGATACACGCTATGTGTCCTTGAGCCACTGTTGGGGTGCAAATGTGCCATTTCAGCTCACAACCAGCACAATCGACTTGATGAAGGCGGGCTTTGATCTAGACGAGCTACCGAAAACCTTCCGAAACGCAGTCACGGTCGCAAGGTGGGCAGATGGTACGTTATTCTTCCAACCATGTACTGATCTAAATCGTGACTGATGCCTATATCTATAGTACGATACATCTGGATCGATTCTTGTTGCATCCTACAGAGATCAAATGCGGATAAGAACAATGAGTGGAAATCTGATTGGGAAAGGGAAGCCGGGATGATGCAGCACGTCTACAAGAACACGTACTTCAACATTGCTGCTGATCACTCCGAGAATAGCCACGGCGGTTTATTCTTGCGTCGATTGGCATACAAGTTTTCCCCATGTGCATTCAACATTCCAAGCATAGGCCAAATACACATCTTGCCACAAGCGGACCTTACAAGTCCCATCACCAGGGCCCCGATATCTCAAAGAGCATGGGTCATACAAGAGCGCTTCCTGTCTCCACGGGTGCTGCACTTCACATCAGATCAGATGTTTTGGGAATGTTCGAACAAGTATGCCTGCGAAACGTTCCCAAAAGGCATGCCAGAAGTCTATGGATATGCCTTCCAGCCGTACATATTGCTAGAGGAGAAGCAAAGGGTCGAAAATCTAAGCATGCTTGACAATCGTAGGGTGTGGGGTCGTATTTGCGAAGACTACTCCACAGGCAGATTGACGTTTACGTCTGACAAGCTCATTGCGTTCTCGGGTATGGCAAAAGACTTTCATTCACGTCGATCTAGTGACACTTACCTGGCTGGTATGTGGAAGAGCGATTTCGTCCAAAGTCTTCTGTGGTCTGTTCAAGCTTTGGATGGCAGACCAATACAACCGAACGGCTCAAGAGAAAAATTTGCCGATCCATGCATCACTGCATCATCACCCTCATCTTATCGAGCACCCTCATGGTCCTGGCTTTCGAAGGATTGTAGCATTCGATGTCCAAAACTTCGCAACAAGTCAAGTGCATTTATCGAGATCTTGGATGCTCATGTTGATCTTGTGAACGAGAATGATCCCACTGGAGATATGCGGAGTGGGTCTTTCACTGCTCGTGGATATCTAAGAGAGGCTAGTTGGATCCGACAAGGCGAAATCGACATGATCATCTTCGACGGTAAACATGGCGACTACCTCCACGACATGCCGCCGAACTCTCCTTCAGCACCCAGCAGCTCATTTCTGATGCAAAGAGATGTCGGAGACGAGTTTCCCACCAAGACCATATTCTGCCTTCCTATTAGATACGGCTACTATGTCCGTACTGCATTGAAAGATGTCGAGGTCATAGATGGTTTGATCCTAGAAAAGGTTGGCCAAGACAACCAATACAAGCGCATCGGCTACTTCGAAATGGCTGGAACGAGCTTCCGACGAGCAATGACTTGGCGACTTTTGTCACCAGCTCAGGAGCTAGAGTATCCGTGGCACGAGCTTCATGTGGATGATGGTGTCCCCGCTGATATGAGACCAGAGCGAGAGGGGTTTTATGAGGAGATACAGATCAGCGAGTTTACGGTCGTATGACAGCCGTTGAATTCATTGCTAGTGAGGTAGTCTAATACGCATTGTGAGATAGCTTTCTTCTCCGCAGATAACGGTATGCAATAGAAAGTACATATTTCAATACGTTGACCCTGCCATGATAGCACCATGTATGGTGGTCAGCACTACGAGCAGGCCAGTACCCACACTAAAAGCGAATTCGATATCTCTGATGATTATTTCAATGGCGACTCCAAGCAGAACTGCTAGCAGCAGAGCAAGCATCAGCCACATGGACGCTGCCATACCGTCGAACTCATAATACAGGCACCACATCTGCATATCTTCCTCGCGATCCAGCTTTTGGCCAGCAGTGATATATTCCTGGATGCTCCGATTGTCTAATGCGACAGCTGACGGTTTGCGCTTGCGCAAGAGCTGGGTCAACATACGGTCCTTGACAATTCGCTTGACTTGGTATGGCGCAACCGTCTGAGCTTCAAAATCAGGCTGCTGCTGGGTCGTCAGTCCTGGCAGCCGGGAAAGGTAAGTGTTCGTGGACTTACTCCATGAATACTGACACTTCCGATCGCGATCTGGCGCATTGTGATGACATGATAGAAATTGCCGAAAAGCTTGTTCTTCGCGGTACGATGCTCGCGCGTGAACTTTCGGAGGCGCTGAAGAAATATGGAGTCAATTTCCCCCTTCGAGATTTTCATGTTAACCATGCGATAAATATTACCATCTTCTACCATGAAAAGTGTAATGACGGTGATAGATGATTTGCGAGAAGTTACCATCGCAGAAGGACCAAGAGTGTTACTGATGGATTGGTGGTGTCTCCTAGAACAGGTACGATAAGAGCAGCGACTTTGGTCTCATGATGCTTCATCATTTTTATAATGGCTAATGTGCTAGAGGTTGTTAAAGTACGACTTGTGCAGTCAACGCAAAGCTCTGGATTTCTAAGATACACCATTGGTATGTGTATAACAGCATCCTAGTGCAATGGTGGATACATCATTCTGGAAGGGAGACTCGAGGATTTGTGGCTTCCAAGGTCCGATACATCGCTCGTGTGTTTCGGTGTTGTGGCTGCCGACACAGGCAAGTTTTGGCGAATGGGCTGAAACGCACAAATTGTAGGTTGGCAATCAACGGAACCTCACGATCATAAGATGGGCTTCAGCTGGACCTTGTTGTTATACAACAATTTATCATTGAGATAGAGGAACTCAATTTAACATAAAAATGTCAAGTAATACAGCTGACATTAACATGCAGGTTATCACCCACCCGCTTCATCGAGGCGGCGAGGCTGATGCAGCGGACGTCGCCAGCTCTGCTGGTCACGAACGTACCAGTATGCCAACGCTCAATTCGTGGCTCCCAGATCTCGAAAACCGAAGCATTTATCCAGATCCTGAAGCATATGCACTTTCCCGCAGCCGATTCGACTCTCAGTACGCACCATTCTATGCACACGCATCACAGGCACCCGGATCGGCATGCGAGTACGATGAACCCGCTAATGACATCGAAGAAGCACTCTTCAATGATTTTAACGCCCCATCAGACCCAAGCAAAACTCCTTACGCCTATGATGATTCTTTTTTCCAATGGCGTGGTGGCATCGGGCATGCGAAACGTGACTCGATTGCAGATTCCGAGAAGTCAAAACCGCTGCACTCCGATTTCACTGACAGCTCGTCTTGGCTCCATTACATCCATCATAATGATTTGATACCAGCAAACCCCGCCTCGCCAGCATATACCCATGCTCATCCAAGTTGTCCTGTCACGTTCGAATTGCCTCTAGAATGTCCCCAGGAAAACTGTCTGGCACGTTTTACCGGCGTTCACAGACACGGCAACTATCGGAGGCACTTGCGTCTAAAACATGGTCAAACGGAACAGTCATATCTTTGCGAGGCCAGTGACTGCGCAAAGAGATTCAAGAGACAGGACGCTCGTCTCAAACACTATCGTAGATGCCACCCCTATCTCGCTGTGCAAAATTTTGTACCACACAAACGTCGACCTCAAAGATGGTCGGAAAGAGCCTCCTTCCGCGACAATGAAAGTTCGATCAAGCTAGGTGAAGCGCAACATGAATATCGTACAAAACGCAACAGTGTCGTGCCAAGACTGAGGTATCATGATCGGGACAAAACGTCAGAACTTAGTTCTACAAGAGCGAAAGCATTGGTTCAGGCATCTACACCTGAGTACGGAAGTGTCGAAAGTCATGGCCCTCATTACAATGATGCGAGCAGAAGCGTCGAATCCTTTGAACAAACTACCATCGAAGGAGACATCTCAGCACACAGTAATGTCGGGATCGAATCGCATCACCGCAACTCACCACTGAGCAAAGTCGGTACACATGACGAGAAGGATACAGACGAGCAAAGCATGAGCAGCTCTTCGAACGAGTCGAGCGAACAAAACCATATGTCACAAATCGTAGAAAAGCTAGGCACAATACATTTGTGGAACTGGTTGACTGCTGTACAAGCTCGAAGTCACGGCAGTAATCCCGAAGTCAACAGAAACACCCCGGTGTCATCCGACAGAAGCATATCCCAGTCGACATCTACAAACAAGACCCCTTCTGGGTCTAAAAGATCTGCGGACGACACGCCAGATGATGATACTGGTGGAAGGAAGCGGCGCAAGAGACGGCCAAGAGTAATGCTTGAACAAGGAGAAGTATCGGATGGGATGTACGCGTGCCCCTTTCCAAAACGAGATCCGAGACGTAACACCCGTTGCTGGGACTTTGTTTTCGAAAAGAGCAAGTTTTCGGATCTCAAGTAAGCTAGCTTGAACTCTGTTCGCCGGCCATGCTGACCGATTGCAAGGCAACATTTCGAACGTCATCACCTCATACCATTCCATTGTCCGAGATGTGGTCTGGAGTTCACCGGTGTCAACAAAGACGCCGAACGCGGCAGACATCTTTGTCAGCAGCCGCAGTGCCCAGAAGTAAATTTGCTTGGACGGTGGATTGGCGTCACAGCAGATCAGTGGGATATGATCAAGAAGCCAAAACGAAGGACCATGACAGAGCACGATTACTGGATGTACATTTACAGTATCTTATTCGCAAGTCAGCCAATCTCCGGCCATCCATACCACGAAGACTACAAAGCGCTTGAAGCTCAAATACTTATCAGCACAATATCAAGCGCTGTCACAAACAACATCATGCCATTTCTGGTCGCACAAGGCGCTTTTGCGGGCCCGTCGAACGTCAACCAGACTGATCTTGCAAACAGCCTACGGGATCTGGTGGCAGCTGGTGTAAATAACGGGTTTAGCAATGCTGGCATCGAAGTTGACCAAGCACCAGCATCCTGTCCTTTTCAAACACTATCCGCGACAGCAACAGCGCCAGATCTGCGCGGCCTCACTGAAAATATCCTCCTATATACACCTGTATCGGCGTTGGAAGGATCTAGTCTATCACCAGGCACTTCGGATTCATTGCGCAACGATACCCCTGCGAAAGTGAACGATGATCCTCATGCGGGCCCTAGCAGCAACACTACGGCTGCGGAATCAAATGGTGAGCGCAATGACACTGCTATGACAACAAGCGATTGCCTCCAAGCTTCTCATTGCGATGAAACCATGGCGGCGAAACCTAAGACCCAACGCAACGATACTCCCGCGGCAATGAATGATCACCCTCACGCGGGTCCTAGCGATGCTATCACCGAGGCAGAACCAGAAACTCAGGATGACGAGGATAGCCCAACCTTGAGAGGTCGTTTGACTCCACTTTTCGATAGCCCCACTTTCATGGACTGGGACGCAAGCGAACAGTCCTTGTTCAGCGATTACGTGACCGTTGATAGACCGGGTCAAGAACCACCGGATGATGAGTCAGGTGGAGAAAAAGGCCGTTGCGATGCTTAGGTGGATGTCCGCAAAGCCACACAGTGCGTTCACGAATCCAAAACAGCTTTGCATATACATAATCTCTGAGAGCTCGATAAATTCTTCCTGACTCTAGGCCTACTTCTCGCTCCCTCGCCGTAGCCTACGCGCACTCAAAGTTCCCGACCCAGATATCCCAACCACGCTCTCGTTCAACCCCGAAGCTCGACACGCCGACCTAATCTGCTTATCCGTCTTTCCCAAACTGTCTTGTACTAGATGTTCTGGCACCTCGGTCATGACCTGTCCCATTGAATACCACATCTCGCCAATAAGCGAGGTCGACGTCCCTGTCGCAAAGAGCCAGGCCAATACTGCGACAAGGGCGATGTGCGCAGCAAGAATGGAAACGACGATGATGAAGCCCGTCCATTGGCGCGGAACTTCGACTGATTTCGATAGCACGAGGTGGGACTGCGTGCTGGCGGTGAACGCGGGGAGTTCTTCGTAGTATGCTGATTGGGCGATGGTGTTGTAGATAGCCTGTAAGCCGATTGCGGGATGGCGTGTGGACTGGACGATGTCCTGGAAGAGTGTAGAAAGGAAAGGATGAACACTGATGGTTGTGCCGCCATCTTGAGAGCAATATCCACACGTAGCGACGGACCGTTGCATGGGTACACTGCCGAATGTGTATCCGCCGTCCTCGCCGTACAGAGCTGTGTTGACGGCAATGCGAATATCAGTGACGTTAACGGGAGGAACCGTGTCGTTGTACTCAGGGAAAGTCATATCGAGAACGCCTCTGGAAGCATGTGAGTTGTTTGCACGGTCGGTGTTAAATAAGTATTGTGTGCTTGTAGTGTTGAATCTTGACTTGATGTGATCCCATGTAATGACGGCCTGGGTTAGATCGACCGCGCTATCCATCTTGACGTACTTTGGCATGGCCTCGAGCTTCGAAAAACATAAGCTGGCGACCAATGTTTGGTTGGCTTTGAGGTCATATGTCGACCACTCTGCTGTCTTTTTTATAGCACCTGTGAGACGCACTGGCTCATCGTTGGGAGAGTAAGAGGTGGCGCCGTAGTCGTTGGGAGAGTAAGAGATGGCGCCGTAGTCGTTGGTCCGATTGAGCACCAGGGTGATAGATGTAGCTCTTGGGTCTTCAAAGTCCTCTTCTTCCGTTGGCTGTTCGAAAAGCGTCCTATCATGAGCCCAATATGAGTGTCGCTTAACAGCGCACAGCGACATAACCCAATCGTCACTCTTCTGCGGTATCAGTGTATGATTGTCGACTTCTTCGTAATAGGTAATTGTTGGCATCGTGCAATTAAACATGATGTCGCACAATGAAGAATCGTTTAAACAGCTGACAAGCGTATTGCCATGCTCACTGAATGACGCCTCTCCAGTAATGTATTGAAAGCCATCATCTGGAGTGACAAGGGATGCCTTCAAGTCTGGAGCGAAACACGTGACGCGTGTTGCAAAGACGGCAGTGAGACCAGTGTACTGTCGCACATTCTTCACGGTTGCCTTACTATCAAAACTCGCTAATCTCGTGTCGGCGAACGGGACCTGTGTAGTTTCAGGTACGAAGTCAGTGTACGCCTCAGATCGAACTTGTACGTTGCCTACTTACCATGCCCTGGTACCTAATGCCGCTATCATGCGCATTGGTAGCCACGCTAGGCGCTTCCTGGAGCTCTCCAAACGGAATGTAGACGGAGGGACGAGATCCCCAGTAGTCGATGTTGCCCATGCGAGCATATGTTTTCCAAATAGCCTTTGATTCGGCACCGTAGCTCACAGGTAGATCAACCCTTTTATTTCTGGTGGTTGTTTCACCAAAGTCGTTGAGTAGAATAGTTGATGCGAGTTGACTGGCTGTGGCTGTCAAGAACAGGAGCGTAATTGTGATTGCTGGAAGAGACCGCAGGTAAAATCTGAGTTGGTGGCCAAATTGAAGCAACAGGGTACTTGGACCACCGTTGAGACTTTTGATCGCGGCAAGATGGAGTACGTCAGGAAGGAGTACTCCATACTTCTCGAGAAGTAAGGCAGCCGCCAGAGAAGTGCAGACGCCGGCTTGGATTGCAACGACTAGCCGAATAATCATGACTGAGAGCGTCGTAGATTGCGCAGTAAAGGTATGGATTGCAATTGCATGCGCGATACGTGAGCGCTCGTTGGGGTTGTTTCCATATTGCCAGAGCATGGCCAAGAATGCTACGACAATGACGAGCGTGACGGTGCCTCCTGCCAAAACCCATATGCTCCAAACGCCGAGTCGATGCCATAGCGTATGTGTGCGTTCGAGCTCAGCGGGACAGTCGTCTTCATCGAGGGCAGAGTCAACGGGGGCTTCTCTCAGTGCGACCGTGGGTGAGCTGAAGTCCGTATGGAGATCTGGGGCCGGTATCGAGGAGTACGATGCCATGTGGGCTCCATCAAGGAATACAGAACAAAGAGAACGGTAATCGATAAACAGAAGCGCGGCAAAACTTGACGGTGTTGTCTTTATGAAACGATTCTCAATGGTTCCCGCACGGCCCGCTCGACGTGCATTCACGCGAAACGCCTCACGTCGCCTTGCTAGCTAACCTCAAATTCGCCCAAGCCTCAGCTCGGCAGTATGCGCGGAAGTTTCGGCGCACGGAGCGATTGCCAGGACTCTGAACAGGGATTGCCGCCATTAGACGCTGTTGGATGCAACTTCATAGGACAAGGAGCCACCAGATCCTGCGCGGTGAAGTACCGACGCACACGTACATGCCTGTGCTTCGTAGCACTTCAGACGCCATAGGTTAACTTTCTCTTGGCATGATGCAGGTGCGGTTGTCTACCGGGTCAATGTCATCCTGTTCAAACCATCCATGGGCAAGGGCGAAACATGCCTCTGAAGGCTGCACTCGTTAGGGGTTGGCGCTGGCGCTTACGGGTCGAGCTTTGCTTGAGGGCGGCAAACCACACGCATGACAAGTTTGAGAAGAAAACAGGCAAGAAATGAAGAAGTATGTAACTCGGATAAGCGAGCAATGTCCTTGTGACTGCAAAAGATGCCATCGCATGGCTGATGTTGAAAAGCGGAGACCAAAGGAAGGGTTGTGATAAGAAGTGTTGCTGCTCACCAGCGGCACCTTCCGCGGCTCTATCACAACTGTTTCGCACCAGGCCTGCTCACCAACACGTGATGACCACCAAGTGTCACAAGAAGCCGGGCAATTTGTCTCGATTGTTTACATTGATTCTTCAGTAGATTCGTATGATACATTCTGCGAGCCGGAACACCAATCTCGCCATGCCTAATAAATATCCAACCTCAACAATTTGAAAGCCATCCGATGCCATCCCATTTGGGTATCTGCATCTATCCCCAGAACTCACCGCCCAACCACCTGTTCAGCATCTCGAGTGACGCCTCAGGTTGGTCGTACGGGACCATGTGGCCACCGGCGTGGAGCTTCAAAAAGGTGAAGTTGCCATGGCTCTTGACCTGACCAACGGTCTTGCCATCACCGTCAATCTTGAAGTCCTCCAACTTAGCCTTCTGGTACTCCTTCTGGCCAGGCCACTCGAGCGCCTCAGTCCAGGCCTTGTTGCCGAGCCAGTTGCAGATGTAGTCGGCATCACCAGCGTAGATCAAGACTGGGATCTCCTCGAGGATGCTAGGAACGACGCGGTGGTATGGCTTCATCCAGTCACCTTGGAGGAGGAAGTTGCGGTTGATGTCAAAGTTGCAAGACTCATAAGACGAGACCTCTGCGCCGACAGCCTTCATGACCTCCTTCTTGTTGAGGTAGCCCTGTATCCAGTCAAGCTCGTCGTAGCAAAGAGAGTTGCTGCCGCATGGCTTGCGGACATCATAGACGTTCTGGCCGGTGCGCTGGTAAGGACCAATCATGGCATTGTTGCAGTAGATGGAGGCAGGCACGCAGGACCAGACAGACTCGGAGTTGTAGCAGTTCTCGATGAGGCTGGCGCAGCGTGGGTAGGCGTTATCCATAGACTGGCAGGAACCCTCGTCGAGGACAGCGGGCCAGCCACCCTCACCGCAGGCCATAGGGCGGTAGTACTCGTACTGAGTGAGGCCATCAGTTAGACCGTTACCGATCAGAACAGACTGAAGATTGATGTTGCGCTTCTTGTGAGACAGGATCTCAGACGCAAAGACGGGGATGTAGTGGCCCGCGTACGACTCGCCAGAGATGTGGAAGCTCTGCTTAGAGTACTCGGGGAACTGCTTGAAGAAGAGAGTGAGGAGAGCGTAGATGTCCTTGCCGGCAGCGACCGTGTTGCTGACAGAGCCGCTCGAGTATGAGTAGCCGACGTTGACGGGCTGGTCGAGGAAGATGACGGAAGCGTTGGCGTTCCACGAGTAGGGGTTGTGCTTGATCTTCTGGTCCTTGGTGATTGAGGCAGGACCGAGCTCCATGAAGAGACCCGTCAGCGATGAGCAACCAGGGCCGCCATTGAGCCAGAGCACTACGGGGTCGTTCTTGGGGTCATTTCGGGACTCGAAGAACCCTGGGACGTTTGTTAGCTAGGGTGGCAAATGCAGTGTTCATGCAGGTACTCACAATAAAACAAGTGCTTGTCTTCCTCATTGTCATCGAGATAGCCGCTGTACTGCTTGACCTTGTCGACGCCTAGTACGCTGGGGTCGACTGTCTTGACCCTGAGGTCGTACTGCTCCAGCTTGCCGTCAATCTCGCGCTCCTTCTCGCCATTGGCATTCTCGATCCAGACGTTCTGGACGTCGGCGCCCTTGACAACATGGTCCCACTCGCTGTCATGCTTGCGGGTATGTGGCTTGGGCGATGAGAAGAAGGCGGCCTTCTCGAAGCTCTCTGGGAACATCATGGCCACCTCGTCCCAGGTGGCGCGCGCCTCGCCGGTGAGCGACTTGAGGCTCTCCTCGAGGTTGTGCAGCGGCTTTGACCAGGCATTCTCCTTGAGCTCGCTGAACGAGTCGGGAAACTTGAGGACCTGCTGCTGTGGCGCGACGGCAGCAGACGCGGCGCCGACGAGCAGCGCCGAAGCAGCGACCTTCATTATGGGTGGTGGTAGAGCTGCCGGAGCTCCGAGAGTGGTGGTGAGATGGAAAGTGCTCGGATGAAGGAACACAGGAGCACAATGGGATGGATAGATGGAGAGAGGATGATGGCAGGGGGAGAGATGGGATGAGGAAGCTTGGGGAAGGCGAGGTGTGTTGGGAGCTCGTGTGGAGGAGCTACTGGCCAGGCAACTGGCTGGTGACTGGATGACGCAGCTTATCGGTGGCTGGGGCCGTCCGAGCGCGGATCACGGGGCCTTAGCGTTTCACGATAGCCTCAGGCGGCGCCCTCGGAAGGTCAAGCGGCGTCTTTACAAGCCCATCGAGTGCATCATCAGACTGGCTGCAACCATCAGGGACCTCTTCGCTGCATTCCGCGGTCGGGGTTGCGAGTTGAGCTGCGAGTTGCGTGAATGCCGCGGCAGTTACCCAATGTGGACTAGTGCCATCTGTCCATGTCAGCCTTGCCGTGAATCATTCTGAGTGGGAGCGATGATGCACCCCACCAAAATATCATGGCCAACCTTTATACTCCGCGAACAACACACAACATAACAACACAACACATAACTCGATATCCACCATAGTACTTCAAGATGCCGGTCGGAATCAACCAACCTTCAAATCAGATCAAACTCACCAATGTATCCCTGGTGCGCATGAAGAAAGGTACATCAACTTCCCACTCTTGGCCCGCGCCCTCAGTAACACTCTACAAATAGGCAAGAAGCGCTTTGAGATCGCATGCTACAAGAACAAAGTCCTGGAATACCGCAACCGTATCGAGACCGATCTCTCCAACGTCCTGCAAATCGAAAATGTCTTCCTGAACGTGTCGAAAGGCCAAGTCGCACCCAAAGCCGATCTCGAAAAGGCTTTCCCCAAGAAGTCGCTAGACGACATAATAAAGGATATCCTAGACAATGGCGAACTACAAGTCGGTGAAAAGGAACGAAACGCCGAGCTGGAGAGAGTCAAGAATGAGGTCATCGACATCGTGGCCGGCAAACTAGTCGACCCCAAGACGAAGCGCGTCTACACGAGCGGCATGATCGAGAAGGCGCTGGACGGTCTAAGCAGCCAGGCCGCATCTCAACAAGCCGAGAAGAAAGACGAGGAAAGCGAAGACAAGGGCAAAGCAAAAGAACTACCAAAATGGACTGGCATTGTCACCACCAAATCGGCAAAGTCACAAGCCCTCTTCGCCATGAAAGCACTCATCGCACACCAACCTATCCCAGTCGCCCGCATGCAAATGAAACTCCGCATCACCTGCCCGACGTCGGTGCTCAAGCAGGCCGCCAAAATCGCGCCGAAGACCGGCGACGACAAAGCTTCAGGGACAGTCAAGGATGCGATACTTGGCTTCATGGAGAACATCGAGAGCCAAGACACCGTGGGCGCAGAGTGGGAAGCCGTGGGATTAGTCGAGCCCGGTGCATTCAAGGGCCTGAACGAGCTGATCGAGGGCCAGACCAAAGGCCGGGGCAACGTCGAGGTGCTAGAGATGGCGGTTGGTGCGGATGATTGAGTGGTGACACGTCACGTCGCGAACGCGAAAAAGGAGCGCCTGCACGACTTCACGTGGAGCGTAGGAGGACTGAATAGGAAAAGATATGGGCAGTGGAGCATGGAGGGAAAAAAGCGCAGGGCTGTATGGCGTGCCAGGGTCGCTGCTGCACCGTGGCCGAGCCTCGTTCGTCGCCTCACATTGCGGAGGATTGCACACCGATGGATGTCCGAAGCCCGAAGTAGTGCATGTACGGCAGTGGTCATTACTCTATGGGCTCAGGGATGTGTCGTCGTAGTGTCACTTCCAGGCGACCTAGTCTCGACAGACCTCCAGCGTCGTCGTGATGCTGGAGCTGTAAATCTATGCCCAACACGCCATATACGACCAGATACAATATACACCACTTCACCGTGCTGAAATCATGTCTTATCTACGAATCTCATCAATGACTGTCGCACGTGGCCTTCCTTTCTCCCCGTCTATGCCACTATCGTGCACTTCCCCATCCACTCTAGCCCGACACCATCCGGACTCGAACATCCCTGCACCCACCAACCCATCACCTAGCACCACGACACGACACGACGCATCCCTCCTCTTCATCTCGAACATTCCTTACTAGTCTGCTTCGCCCTTCGCAACGGTCCGCAGAGCCTATGCATCCGCGTCCAGTCATGCGGCGCCAGCTGTTGTACACGTGCATGAGCCTGCATGAAGGGGCGTGGGGTTGCACAACGCTTTTTTGCCGAGCATTGCGCGAAGACGGTATTGAGTTTTGCAATAGAGTTGGTGGTGTGAGGTTTTGAGTGCATACGACTATCCCCGAGAGCAAATTGAATGATGCGTTAGACAGATTAGTTAGTTTGGAGAGGTATGCTGAACGCCAGAAGTGAGATTCGTTACTGCTACTGCTAGTTGTACATGTAAATGCCTGTATCGTGAAGTCGTGCTCATAATCGTTTGAATCATGCAAGTATGCCTGCCTGCCTGTCTCTCTGCTCGCGCCTGGTCCGTAAATGCAGCCTTTCGTGAGGTCGTAAGTCGTAGTCGCAGATGCAAGCCCAATATGCAGAAAACAGAACCCCAAGAAGAAAAGAAATTGAAAGCGAAAGTGAAATCAAATCTATCAGTGATCGAAGGGTTGAGAAGACGTATGTGATCAATCCCACCATCGACGGTTCAACACACGTCCATTGTCGCTCAAGATGGCCAGCACCTCGGCGCTGTTGGTTCGCACGCCCCATATGCGCTCGACAGGCTCTGCGATTGACATCCAGTCCAGGCCGCGGACGTCGTACATGTCAAGAACTGCTCGAACTAACCAGGGCGAGTACATTGGGTAGCTAGTGTCCTGGTACAGGAATGGCGAAGACGGCTCCTCGATAGGTGTCGCGTCTTCGTACGAGATAGACTGACAGAATGTCAAGGGATGTGGGCGCTGTCGCTCGCTCGTCGAGGGCAAGAGTGGAGAGTCAGACATGAGGTCCATCTCCTCATCGGAGTGGGTTGGCGAGCTGGCGACGGACGAAGACGCGCTCGATACTTCTGACATGATTGACTCGTCGCTCATCTTGGTGTGGAGCGGAAGGAGAACATTGACGGGCTGTAGTGCGCCTTGTTCTGTTGCTTGAAAGATATCATGATGTAGGAGCGCCTTGGTGGTGATGATAGTGCCCGTCGACTTAGAGTAGGGCGACTCCTCAATCGGCGTCACACTGATACGAGATGAGGGGGTGTCGAATGACTGCGATCGTATGCGCACCTTTGGGGATGGTGTTCGCGGCGGTGCAATAATGGTCGCCATACTGTAGCGACACTGTAACAGATTTCGCTTTTGCAATCAGTGGCGAGCAAGGAGAAAGCCCTTGAGCTCAGCTTGACGTTTGTTCCGTCTCCTGAGTAAGGCTTATATCAGTCGTGCTCATTCGAGGCATGCGGCCTTTCGCTGGCCCTGCATATTGATATGCAACCACGCCACGGGATAGGCGGAATGTAGCCAAACGGATCAAAACTTCTACTGCAGTTGTGGAGATTGCAAGGCCATAGAAAATCCTCGACTATGGCGGATTGTGCGGAGAAGCTGGCTCACACGAGTGGTCGAGACATAGCGATGCTGCAGTTTTCGTGGGAGACAACGCACTCCACACTTGGCGTGCGAGGCGCGTGAAATGACAGGTCGAAGGACAGCCTACATTGAAAGCAGTCAGCAGCAACAGTAATTGGCAGGCGCGCGCTCTCAGTGGCAACATCACTCCGATCATTCTGGACCAATGTCGCATATGAGCCGCTTCAATAATGAAGCCGACTCCGGTTGCGAAGAAGAGAAAGCAACTTTGAGATCGTTGGCGGTCCGTTCCGACTAGCTCACTTGCCTTTCGATGGCCGAGACTGATGCAGGCCGTGGCGCTGTGAGCGTAAGCCTGCTCGTGACGTGGAGAACGAGTGCTGGCCACATATGCAACCACGTCGGTTGACCACCAATCAGAATCGGAGCTCGAAACTATCGGCGCAGTGGTAGTATTGAGCACGAGAGCCACATGAGAAACATATGGCCAGACAGATGTGGAACGGAATGGAAGCTGAAAGTGTGATTTTGTTACAGGTTGTCTCGGCCAACCCTTTAGCCGTGGTTATTCATCACCGTCCCATGTCGTGCAAACCGCATGTGTAAGTGTGAAAAGCCAATGAAAGCCGTTTGATAAACACCGTAAGTGCACCACCCGATTCGTAGAAGCCATATCCAGCCCCTGCTGCCCAGCGCATGCGAAAACCTTTAACCCTTCTTCTTGGACACACCGACGGTTCGGCCGCGGCGACCGGTAGTCTTCGAGTGCTGACCACGGACACGGAGACCCCAGTAGTGACGGAGACCACGGTGAGCGCGGATCTTCTTCAAACGCTCGAGATCGTCACGGAGCTTGCTGTCGACGCCGTTGGCGAGGACCTGGCTGTCCTTGCCGTCGACGATATCGCGCTGTCTGTTGAGGAACCAGCTGGGGATCTTGTCTGTACGGTGTTAGATCGCAGTTCGGGTTGTTGACCGAGAGGAAGAACATACACTGCGACGGGTTCTGGATGATGGTGACAATGCGCTCAAGCTCTTCGGAGGTGAGGTCACCAGCGCGCTTGGTGAGATCAACATCGGCCTTCTTGCAGACCAAGTTGGAGTAGCGGCGACCGACACCCTTGATCTTGGTCAAGGCGTACATGACCTTTTGCTTGCCATCGACGTTCGTGTTCAACAAACGGATGATGTATTGGAAGCTGTACATAGTCAGCACTGGTTTCAAGCAGACTGGTCCGCATCGATTCCGAGAGTTGAGCACATGCGGCAAGCACAGCAGAGCCCCCCGCCAATGTAGCCCCCAAAGCCCGAAGCATGCTGTTTGCGCCCAACGATTTTGCCATCCTGCCAAGTCTCCTCCCATCAGGACTTCACGATCTTTCTGTCCTGATGCATTGATGGCATCCACAGCATGCTTCTGGGCGAGGAACAGGCCAGAAATGGTAGACGAAATTGGCTTGGGTAGGGACTCTGTTGTGCGAGGCGACGGGTGCGATGTCGAATTTGAGGTGCGGCGGTGGTTGCGGTGGGCAGTGCGTACTTAGACTTCTCTCCTGAGACGAGCGCTAGACATCAATCAGTATAATTATCGTTCGAAGCCATGCAGCGTATACTCACACATGATGGCGGCGTGTCGGAGCTCGTCAGTGTGGTGTTGTCGTTGCTGTCTCCAAGTCGTGGGAGCAATATTCGACGCAGCGCGTGGACCTTAGCGAAGCGAGAAGTGGTCTGTGCATAGCGCTAAAACCAATAGGGTTGGTGCACGGCTAGTCCGCTTTTGTGAAGCTAACGTGAGCTACCTCTTCGTTCGGCGTTTCCCCTCCAAATCGACACCTCAACCTCTGCTCACAACACTCTCGGCTTTGCTCCACGGTGCGTGACGAAGGTGCGACGGCGATACCCCTTCGACAGCACTGCCTCACCTTTGGAAGTCTGCCTCATGTACTTCTCCTGCATGAGGGACTCCAGGCAGTGCAGCTGCACAAGACCTTGCCTGCTTGTAGCGACTGGGCGCAGCAACCCTAAACATCACGATCGATCAATCTGCTCTCACTGACCACGGCCCACGGTGTATCTAGGCACGCACGCTCCATAGACTCGTCATGCCAGGTCTGAGCTTCTCCAGACGGCTGCTTCTGGGACAGTTTCGCGGCGGCAGTTGTCCCAAGTATGATGAACTTTCGAATTGAACACCCTCAATGTCCTCTGCGCACAGATGCCGCGTCGCAATCCGTACGCCATCGCTTCGGACACTGGCAGGTAGTCTCCCATCTCATAAGTGGTTGTTTGACGATGTTCGAAGATTGGTAACTTCTGCCGGCCAACTGACCTTCTTGGCCCCAGCACCTTTCCTCTTTCATTCTACAGGTTGGCCCATGGCCCTCAACTTTGCTGATCTTTCCCCTTTGGACGCTTTCGCTGCTCTTATTTCGTCAGTGCGCGGCAGAATTGTCTTGTTGCTTTGAGGCTGTGTGGCGAAGTTCGCGAGTGGGCGTGGCTGAGCCGCTACATCACTCAACAAAATAACGCGAAGCACGGAGCAATACTGGTGCCTGGGAGCAGGGGGTAACTACTCGAGCCGCAAACAAGTGGGCGGCCGTCTTGGTCGAATCTCTTAATTACGGCGGTCTGCTCTGCGGCGAGGGTTTTCCCCGGCAGCCCCCAGCAGCCTTACTACTCCACCTTGTTCCAAGCCAATTGCAACGCAACTTCCTTCGTAGTCTATCATTATATCTCAGCTCTCTGATTTCTTGAGTCTGCCTTCCCTTGTTCCTTTCTCTTCTCACCGGTGCAAATCGATGCATCGTCCTAGCAGTGCGCTCTCGGACAAACCCATTTTCAGAGTGGGTGTCTTGTCTAGACCACGTGCCTCCAACAAAAGCCTTCCACCATGGCTGACCGAGAGGCCATGACCACCGAGACAAGGCCGTCTTCGATGACCACGCCGACCAACGCCCCACCCTCAACCCCACCTGTCCGGCAGGATACAAGTTCGTCAAGTGGTAGCGGTCCATACTCGCCCATCCCTGAGGGTCGTTGGACGATTCCCTTTCACGGCAATTGTCCTAGATGCCACCACCATCATAATGCGGTGCAAGTCAAAGTCAAAGTCGGGCCAGACTCAAGCCAAGTCAGCTACATTCATTGCGAGGAGTGCGGCGAGAAATGGGGGGCATTTGGTGGCCGCAGCACGACCCAAATCAGTTTATTGTCCGATATCACAACCGAACCAGATCCGATGGAGACGGAACTACGTTACAGCCTTGTGCAGGCCGTGAAAGCTGCCACAACCGTCGCTTCCCTAGGCGGCATTGCTGAGCTTGCACCAAATGGGCTCTCACGACAAGCCTCCCATCGATCTGATGCACAACAGTCTGATGCTATGGATCAGTCAAAGGCTCCGTCCACTTCTGCTGGCCTGGAAGAGTCTTCTCGTCGACACCCACGCCAAGCGGCTCAGCTGCCCCGCGTTTCGACTTATCCCCTGGTTCGGGGCGACATTCAAGCTAAGAATCGCAGTCTGCCATATCAGCTAGCATCCAAATTAAAGAGGTCCGTTAGCGCACGTCTCTCTGGCCCACAGAAAGAGGTATTGAGACGCCTTTTACCTGCTTCGATTCAGCCAAGGTTGTCCGCTCGCCAGCTCGAGAAGTCCCCTGTTCGGACGCCACCAGACGAGTCGCCCAGCGGTACTGTTCAGCCTCAGGTCGCGGATCAAGTCATCAACAACAATGCGGCCAATACGAGCATAAATGATTTCGCCGTGCCTGGTCCTTCTGAGCCTCGTACAGAGGTGGCAGTGTACATCGAAAGCTTGGATAAGTCCGGCCTTCGTTTGATGAGCGAACAAGAAAGAGCTTCCTGGTTCCGGGAGAAGTTGACGGCTTTCAAGGTGCGGCAAAGGAGCAGCCATGCGCCTCTGGCATTCTCTCCAATCTTCGAAACGAGTATTTTGGCTGAACCACCATGCTTTCACCACAGACCTCCTGGTCGGTACTCAATCGACGTGCGCCATGCTGGAACACATTTCGACATTCTCGATGCCAATTCTCCTCACGCAGTCGCTTCGCGCAGCAGCACCATCTCCATTAGCGACGTCAACTCTGAGCCACCGTCAGTATCGGACGAGGCTAACATCGCTGTTCGATCCCGGTATTCGTACTTGCAACAGAGAGTCCGACGTGGATTAGGACCGCAACGCCCGCAGTCATTGCCAAACGCACCGCGATCGCCGCCAGCATTTCATCATCAACACAGAAACTCTGCGGATTTGCTCAGGTACAACATTGATGCCGGGAGCACTACTTCTATCCAAGGACAAGCTTCCCGAACATCGTCCCGCTGGTCTCAAAATTCTGGTACCTTGCAGGGGACAGTCATTGGCGATAATGCCTCTGTCTCACAATTATCATACCGCCGGCCATCAGACGGCGACGTATACAGCAGTGAAGCTTCTGCAACACCACAACCAACTCCACTCTCTTCTCCCACCAATCAACGCAACCACTCCGGGTAGCGGACCAGGATCACACCCACTTCGTTTTCTACGACCCTTAATCGACATGTCCTCACGACTCCATTCTCACGATACCCACACCTCCCGTACATCCGGTCGTGTTGTTCTGGCCTCTTACTTCTTTTGAAATGTTGGGCTGCTGGGGCGCTCCGCCAATTCTTCAAGTCAATCACTTTCAGTACCCGCATATCCGATCGCTATCTCATACGATAATGTATTCACACTTCCATACTCGATTGGACCTCCACTCATAGAATTTTAGCACTGTGTATCTCGGTGTTCTTTGTTTACCTTCTTTAAGCCAATAGTGGCTCTATGGTCGATACACTGAATGTCAACGATGGGGTTACGGAGACATGAAGCTTCACGGTCATTTTCATGATGTACGGATATGTATGATGCTAGAAGTCTTGTTACATTATTTCCTTGCGTGCATATAGACTACAGATAAAAATCTAAATGAACGACGTTATCCCAGAATCTGTATTGCCTCCCTTCAAGACGAGCCAAACATGCATATCTTAGGTAGTATCTTCAAAAGAATACAGCCACGACGCCTGCGTTGCGAGCTGTCCAGATAATATTAGTAGAAGAGGAAGTCCGGGGTGGTGATGAAGGAAATAGGACTGCCACAGCTTGTACAGAGAGTGACAGCTGTTGTGGCTTGGATGTGGTACTTGTAGCGAAAAGGTTCATCCATATGATATCTCAGACCAGAGTCGTATGCGTTCTGATTTTGGTATATTCGTTTCTATGTAAGACCAACCACGCAAATCTAGCTATAATGGTAGAAGTGAGCGCCCGCGCAAACCAAATGGGTATCTCCGGACCTAGCCCTAGAAATCAAAGTTCCACCCGACATTAACCACGCGAACAACTAGACTACATTCCCTCCCATCATAGCATCAAATGCCACTTCCTTAATCCTCCTCATATACATTGCCACCGTATGCTGCGCCAGATCTCCAAACATCACATCTGCAAGATCCGCATCAGTCACCTTTGACGCCGACGCACTCCCATTTTCCCTATCACGCAGGAGAACAACATCTCCGGCATTTGTCAATGGCGCAGGCGGTGTTGGCCATAGAGGCAGTTCTTCCCACGGCGTTGGCGGCGCAACGGGAAGGACAGTGCGAACTACTCTATTACCGCGCGAATGTCGGACCACTTTGACAGGTTGCGTTGTCGGCGTGACGGATGCTGGTGGCGATGCGGTCATGAGCTTGGCCAGGGATTTGACGTATGCAGCGTTGCTGAGCCGAGTGACCGGATCGCCTTCATTCGTGAAGGACAGGAAGACTCCGGGTGCGTGCTCGCGTTTTGGTAAGGGTGTGAGGGAGAGCGGCGGTGCGCCGAATGTCACGCAGTTGACGCTGGAGAAGAGGCTTGCGAGCGCCGTCAGGTCGGATGAGACGGTGGTCGAAAGCATGTGACTGTATAGCATGGCTGCGATGGCGCCACCAGCGGAGTGGCCAGTGAACAAAAGAGATGGTTTTTCAGACGAAGCAGGGTGCTGTTGAAGCTGTGTGGCGACTTGTCCGATCATTGCTTTGGTGACTTGGAGAAAGCCGGCATGACAAGCATTTTCGTCGTCGTCGAGAAAGCCTGTGGGTTTCACTGGGTCGGCGGCTTTATTCACGGACCAGTCCGAGAGACTCGAGAACTCAGTGCCACGAATAGATATAATGACCAGGCGGGATTCGTCAATAAGCTGATCGTCGATGATCATTGCCTTGATGTCCTTGGATGTGTTGGCTGGTGTGTATGTTCCGCGTCGCGTGAGTGCTCGGGAGTCGTAGCAGTCTTGCGATGCTTGTGCAGCACGGCAGACCATGGACCACGTAGGAAGAGTTGTGTTGAAGGAAGGTAGAGTCGGCGGCAGGCGAGAGTTTTTGAACATGGCTGCCTTCTTCGCCAAAGATGATCGCTCTCGAGCTGCAGCATCTTGATACTCATTCCGTCTGACGGGCACTGGGCGGGTGCGCTGTGGAGGCTGTAGTCTGCCGCGTGCGTCTACAGAACACTCCCCATCCTCATCGACACTGTATACTGAAGCTCCGCTGGAGTAGATCGAGGAGGCGCTTGAGTAGATTGAAGCACGATCGCTGGAGTAGATCGATGCCGAGTCTCGAGAGTACACCGAGGAGGCGCTAGATTGGACCTCATCGACTGTGAAATCTTCGAATGTATCCGAGATCTCCTCGCATGAGTTTTCTTCAGATGCTGGTCCCAGCGACACAGCTGGGCTGGGTGTAGGAATTGTCGGTGGCTCTGCCTCGGTAGGCATGTCGACCGGCAGGATTGCTTCTTCATCGACACGCGTGACTTCCTTGTCTGTAGCAGTACATTCGATGGAACGGTCTCCGTGAGCCACACGCAACTCAGATACGGCAAGTTGTTGATGAGATGGTTCTCGTATCGAAAGAAGTTGATCAGATGCCGATGTGCTCGGTTTCATCTCGGACAGAGTACGAGACAAGAAAGTAGCCTTCTTGATCCCGACCTTCCAGTTGGCACTCTTTTGGCTAGGTTTCGTACTTGTGGCAGATGCTCCTTGGTTACATGGCGGTGTAGAGCTCTCGGTCTTGGATTTTGTCGCAAGCTTGACGTTGTGCCCTCCTCTGGCCATCGCGGATTCAAAGGCGGGTTTACTTGATGGTAGATGAAAACGATGTTTGCTTTGGAGTATCTGAACGTGGAAGCTTTGCTAGTGGGCAAGTAGCGGGTGGGCTCCAGACTACTTGTAAGTCCGGAAGCGTGGATCGAAATGTGAATCAGTCCAGCTGGACAAATTCGCTTGCTCGTCGATCACGCCGGCCAGAGCGAAGCATCCTGGGCGCAAGGCGGTATCGTCTGGCTCAGCAATACGCCACAAAATCGATTCCATTGATCTGGATCAAGCGAGCATCGACGCGTAAGGCCCTCCCTTCGCGATCCCAACACCGTGGTCGGCAAGCCCGACATAAGGTTGTGAGCCAAAGAGGGCGCTGCGGCACATCATCTTGCATGCTGGGGCCATTCACAAGTCCAGCACAGCCGCTACAGCACAGACTCAGCTGGTGATCAAACGTAAGTAGAAAGCGCTAGCCGCATACAGAATCGGAGAATTCGTATAAGAGGTCGACACGCACGCTTTAGGTAGCCACTCGAACGCCATTGCTGAAAGGAGAGGCCGAAACTTGCATCAAAAGATAACAAAAACACCTTCCATACTAGCGCAAGCCACGTAGGTGGAATGTGTATCTCTGTATCAGAAGCTTGTCTTTGTCTAAGCCAATCAAAAGTGACCCAGCCAGTCCAGAACTAGACCTCGCGTCTACGCACGGTCCCATGGACTTCTAGAAACGGTTCCGCGGAGTCCAGCCCTGCGCTTGGATGTGGCTCATTGCGCGGCTGCATGGTCGATGCAAATGCCATCTGCACTCAGCTGCGACTCTTTCCGATGCATCTCGATTTTGGCACTGTACAGATAAGTACACCGTACTTGATCATCATGGCACCCAGATTTGTTGCAATTGTTCACTCAAATCATACCTCCGCGGCCTTTCCACGCCATGTCAAAAAGTTTGGACGACATTGAAGTTCAGGTGTGCGAATCGGATGCATCTACCAAGGAGATATGCGACCATCCCGATGCCTTGACGGCAGACTGGGATGCACCCCACAACAAGGAGAATCCTCGGAATTGGAGTGCTTGTATGTTCTACTTGGCCCATTATTCACTTGTACTATACTAACATCTGCGTGTAGTGAAGAAGGCGGCCCACATCATTCCAGTTGCTATGCTTTGTCTTAGTGTAACCGCTGGATCATCGATGATAACGCCTGGTGCTTTTGCAATCGCGCACAAGTTTCATGTATCACACACTGCCGCACTACTGCCTCTGTCGCTCTTTGTCCTGGGACTCGCGATTGGTCCTGTCCTTGCGGCTCCCATCTCTGAGACCCGTGGGCGAGCGATTGTCTACAAAGTCAGCATGCCTTTATATATGCTATTCATACTTGGCGCTGGCTTCTCGGAGTCCTTCGCCGGCTTGTTGGTGTGCCGCACCCTAGCAGCTATCGCTGGTGCGCCATGTCTGGCAGTAGGAGCAGGCACTGTTGCCGACCTATTTGAACCCACAAGAATGGCTGCGCCGGGCGCGCTCGTTGTCATGGCGCCCTTCCTGGGGCCTTGTGAGTAGCAATCTCGCGCATCCAAACGTGACTGAACACTGACCAAGAACTATGACAGGCCTTGGACCAGTCATTGGTGGCTTTTCTGCTACATATACGGAGTACAAATGGACGCAATGGTCGACGATCTTCCTAGCTCTGGCTGCATATATACTAGTTCTCCCGACGCAGGAGACACACCGAAAGGTCCTGCTGAAGAAGAAAGCCAAGAAGCTGGGTCTGCCACCTCCAGAGCCGGAGCTTGCACCAAAAGAAGCCATCAAGCTTCTGCTGACGATAACTCTTTTCCGTCCGGTACGCATGCTCGTATCCGAGCCTATCGTCCTCCTGTATTCGATCTATAATGCCTTCACTTTCAGCGTCTTGTTCGCTTTCTTCGAGGCTTATCCTTTCGTCTTTATGGGCGAGTACGGCTTCGAGATCTGGCAGTATGGTCTCACCTTCCTTGGAATCGGTGTCGGCGTGCTGCTCGGAGCTGTCGGCGCGATTGCAGTCGATCTCTTAGTGTATCGAAAGATCGTTCGTGAAAATGGTGAACGTTTCCAAAAGAAGGGTCCGGAGCAGAGACTGTACATCGGTATGATCGGAGATCTTTGCCTTCCGATAGGGTAAGCCTTTCCTTCATGAAATGGCCAATGCATGAAATGGCCAATGCATGACAGTCATATGCTAACCACGCCGCAGACTTGTGTGGTTCGCTATGACCGCAAAGCCCTCAATTCACTGGATTGTCCCTGTTCTAGCTGGTATTCCATTTGCCTTTGGTAATGTCACCGTCTTCATCTCAGCGGCACTCTACATGCTGGATGTTTACGGTCCAATGAGCGGAGCAAGTGCAATGGCTGCCAATGGACTACTTCGATACATAATGGGGGCCGCATTCCCGCTGTTCACAGTGCAGATGTACGAAGCGCTGGGCGTGAAGTGGGCCACATTGCTTCTAGGATTTGTGTGTGTACTCATGGTTCCGATACCTTGGATTTTCTACAAGTTCGGGCCTGGCATCCGGAAGAGAAGTCCTTACAGCCAATGATGTTCTTAATGTGACGAAGAGAAACCTAGACCTCTTAGCCATAATAAAACTACTTGCTCATTGCATCAAACTTTGGTCATTGTGAAAGTCCCAGCCCGTTCTCTGTATCTCATCAGCATTGGCCCAACCTCTTGCGACATAGGGTTGGTAAGTTTGATGCTTAGAGTCATCGTTACCGAATGAATTTGCTGATGTCTATGACAGCTCGATCATCAGGTCATACACTTTGTATATAGACGAATCCAGTGCACAGTGACTGATGTTCGGAAGTGAGGATGCGTTGTGCAAACATCGTGGTCGCAATTATGACCTCGAGGAATATGATGCGAAAGCAGTGCGCAGATGCTCGTGTGATCACAGTGATCAAACGATCGAGTCCAAGTCCTCCAAAGCCTGTTGCCTTACACACACGCTCACGTCACTACAAAACCGTGCAGGAAGCCTATCTCCACCATACAAAAGTCTCACTGCCAATAGTCCTGATCCAGAACTCTCATCACACGAAACCAACTACCTCAACTTCAATTGTCACGGACCATCAACCATCACCGTTCAACTCAGCACTGACGATGTCCAAATCCACCAAAGAACGTGCTGCCTCGCCGTCTACGGACCAAGAATGTGGCATGTGCTACGACGAAGCGCAGTATCCCGTCCCACTCGACAACTGCCGTCACACTTTCTGTCAGCAATGCCTAATCAAATGGATGACCTCGAATAATGCTCAGCGGCACAAGTGTCCAGTTTGTCGAGCCCTACTCTTCAACGATGGCATTGGACCCAAGCAAGCACGACAAATCGTCCCACAACTGCAATTCTCAGCAACCCCTCACAACCACTACTCTCGAATGACGGACCCAAACGGTGCCCACGGTGGGTTCTTCCGTGATATTGCTCACCCGGCCGGACCCACGCCGCGAGACCTCGACCAGCAGACACGCAATCTGTACAGCGACTTCATCTTCGATCTGGAACACGTCGCATCGTTCTATCGCAAACTCTGGCGCCGCGTCGTTCGTACTCTAGCACCACAATACGTCGCATCCAATTGCCTCATCACAGAGGAGCTCAACACAGCCGCTCGCATTATGTTCGTCGAATTGTTGGATCACGTTCACTACCAAGCAGTCTTCCCTGAAGACGACATGCGCGACATTATCGTGCGGAGTCTCAACGGCGACGAAGATGCGATGGCGCTGAGCCGTCGGGTTATGCAGTTGATCATGATTATGGCCATGTTGTGCACAATGATGCCGATGGACATAAACGTCGTACTTGGATGTTTTGATCTCCTACCGGATCTGCGTAGTACACTGGACTTCGATGTCATCAATGCTGCTGTGGCGAGACCGAGCGGCGCAAATGCACCAATACTAAAGGTCGTGACGATGCTGCTCGTCGATCATAGTGTGGGATATGTGGGGAACAATTTGGGTGCGCAGTGGTACACGTCTAGTGAGCCGTCAGATCAGTACTACACGAAGGCACTTGCGGTCAAAGGAAAGCTAGATCGGGAGTCGCGGACTCGCAAGGAAACCTTCAAGAAGATGCTAGCAGGGAATGGAGAAATTACGCACCTCTGGCGACAAGCTGGGGTGGAAGACCGACCTGCTCGACAAGGCTTCGGCGGGCGTCTTCGTGGTCTCTTCACGCGTAACGATCCAATCCGGGAGCCGCCTAGGACTCTGACCCGGAATCCGCCCTTGGATCGTACTCGACCTACGAGTGATCTTGCAAGCCAATTGGCGGGTACCGGTGCTGGAACACAATATCTTGGCGTACAGGTGTTCGGGTTGCGACAAGGCCGGCCGCGCCACGACTCGGAGCCGTTGCTCGTGACGCCTAGTGAGCGAAGGCAGTACCAGCATCAGACGCACTTCGCATGGTGGTGATGGCTGATGTGGTGGCGGCAATGGAGGCGCTGTGCTCAGAATCGGCGCACATGAAGATTATCGATCAGTGCGTGGAAAGGCGGGTCTAGATGCTCAGTATTTGAGTGCAGATTGCAACAGCTACGGCGAACTGCTGAAGCTGACAGTCGCCAAACTACAGCTGGCTCTTGATGGTGGAAAGGTTTCGACAATCGCACTCTGCCCGATACTCGAACATGAAAATCTTTGAGGCGTTGGTCTGGAAAACTTCATGTACTCTAGCAGTAGAATTAGTACACTCACAAGGTACCAAAATCGCAACTGCACACCGAAATGTCTTTATGCCCAACCTCTTCTATTAATCCTAAACATGCATCACCAGTCTTCAATCATGTCATTCGCGTCCTCACTCTCCACATCCATGACCTTCCTTGCCGCCTCACTTCCAGACACCGGCAGCATCTCGAGCCCATTCTTCTTGAACTTCTCGGGCACTTCATCCGGATCCAGCAGTCCGACTTGAAACAGCACGCTAGCTTGGTCCCAGTATATCCGTTCCGACCAAACTTTACCAGCTCTAAAAGCCACGATGCTTACCACCACGATCTCGACCTTCTGATTTGTTGGTGCTACACCTGGTAAGATCCAGGGTATTTGGCATGTGTGTTTGAATTGTATGTATAGCTCGTCGACGATTTTGTCAACACCAATCGTTCGCGAGATGAGGCGCATGTGTAATGAAGGCGGCGAGCCTTTGAGAAAATAATCTCGGTAAAATCTTCGAAGTTCTTGTGGACCATGGCCGCCGATCATAGTTGGTGTAAAGTTCACGAAAGGTTTCGGGTTCGGGTCTTTCACGTAGGTCTCGAGGAGCTTGTCGACGTTTTTGCCGCGATATTTCTCTACTTGTTGTTAGTTTGCCGGTTCCAGTCTCATGTTTATAGCTTGGAAATTTACGCACGCTCTTCATTTTCGTCCCATATTTTCTCAAGATCGACTTCGGCGCCAAAGCCTCGCCTGACCATGCTCAGACTCCGGCTCCATGCGATCGCGTCCGCAACCGCGTCGTACTCGTCCAAATCGTGCTCAGCAAATCCAGGATCTACACCTTCATACGTGAAGATGGGGTATGTGACCTTGTCTTGTTGGTTTCCTGCGCCGATTCCAGCCGTTATGCGCTTTTGCACTGTTCGTCGTTTCCCTTGTATACCGAGCACTTCCGGTCGTCGTACGACACCTACGGTGCCTTCATTACCAGCGGTACCTTGCGCAAGGTGCACTAGCACACGAAAGGACGAGGTGAAGCGATGTCGCGTGTCTGGAATCGAGGTCGGGTAGTATGCAATGAGCGAGCATAATTTCGAGGTCGCGGTTTTGGGCTCAGAAAATACGTCTAGGCAAATGGCTGCGGCATCGCCGAATGCTGGGGTGTTGTTTAGCTTCTTGCGCACAACTGAGGCCTGGTCTGAAGTATGCCGAAGAGTGATGCGCGCTGCGCGGGGCTAAAAAAGGGCTGTTTACCTACGATCGCGTAATGCTCCCCGATGCCCATGACATCGCCGAGTTTATACAATGTCTGCACATATTGCTTGCCTCCCTTTCCCATGGGCACATATTTGACCATGAAACCTTCGTCCCGCCAGGCGCGCATAGTCTCTACGTCAAATTCCTCGTCTTCCGCTGTGATGTAAAGCACCGGCGTGCTGTGTTTAAAGGATAGCCAGCCATTCTTATCCGATAAGTACTGCAACGCCGCCATTCTGGAGTTGTAAAAGCGATGCGCAATTGGGCGTGGTAATCGTAAGCAGCCCTTAGCGAGGTAGTTCGCGGGATCAAGGCGCGTTGTTTGGGGGCTACGGTGGTAAGAAGCGGAGGTGGTGCAGCGGGAATGGGGAGTTGGGGAGGTCAGCCGGAAGCATAGTGGTTGTGATATATAGGCGCATTGATGGTGTGGGTTCACCGCAGCCAAATCCTGCTGGCAAGGCCGGTTACAGGAGGGGTTGGTGGAGCCATGGAGGTGTGCCGACGTCCTCCAATTCGAAGTTGGACCGATGACATCAGGGGCTTGGAACTTCAACGCCAGAACCCTTCCTCCGGATGCTGAAGTCCCCGTTCCGAACAAGTCGGCTTTGGCCCAAAGGACGCAAATCGATGCAGCAAGCATCTCCAAGTCCCATTTTGAAATAAGCATCAAACCTTCTCGTCACAATACATGAGTGGGGGTGTCCATTTTCGAAGTCGCTCAGAGTCTCACACAGGATTATCCCGAAAAGTACGAAGGTAGACGAGATATATACATAAGGCAGGCAGTCGGCAAGTTCTATAAAAGCACTTACCTTTCAGAAATTGTTTTGGAGACTTAGAGACCACGCACACTTCCCTTCTCTTCTAAATAGCAAGCAGCTCCTTAAGATGTGGACCATGCTCAATGCGTATAAATCCTCGTCGCCTTTGTCTTCCTCGTCGTCTGTGTATCCTCATTTCCAACCAATTATCTTCCTTTGACTTCCTCTACTTCCCACTAATATAACCTTACTTTCCACTAATATAACCAAAAAAACGAATCTCGGACAAGTCCAGACAGGATTTCTAAAGTCAGAAATTTGCCCTCCATAACCACATGTCGCAGAGCCTCGCCTCAAGGCGGCATTGTATGATCATTCAAGTACAATTTAATGTTGGGAATTATTTGTGCGCAGCTAATTAAGCAGCACCTGTTCATCGTCGCGGGTTCGGGACGAAGAAACGAGGCATATCGACAGGATGAAGTGCATTATACAGAAAATCATCTCCAACGACAACACTCTCGGCATAAAATTCTCACACATGTTGTCACGAGAGGGAGCGTATTCGTATCTGAGCGTTTTTGAGCCTATGGGATGTCGTCGTTCTCCGTTAATCTCCCTTCTTGGAACTCAGCCGGCCTGAGACCCGACAAAACATACAATTCGGACGACAGGATACCCTGCAAATTCGCCTTGGCTATTATCGCTCCCGGTATCTTAGTTTTCTTCCAGTGGTCAAACGTGCTACCTCTCCTGTCTGGTTTCGGATATGCAATATAGGTCACCCATAATATGCTTGAGTTGGCGGTCACAATATTGTCTCTGGTCCTTAACGTTTCGCCTTGTCGTAGTTCTAATTCACGTATTTCGGCTGAAACCAATGCCGCGAATACTTCAATGTGGCAGAAGTATTCATATGGCAGGTTTCGCGATTGTCTTTCAGGTCCTATGAGCCGAAAAGTGTCGGCTACATCGTATCTTGGAGATCGAGCAAGGCTGGCCTGAATCTCTTGTAGCATGGCATACATCTCCAGATTAGTCCTCACGACCTGTTCCAACGCTTCGCGAACTTGTTGTGGTAGGTCTCTGATCAGGTGGAGTAGCTGAATTCCAAGATCTCTGAAGCTCATGACGGCGGAGGCGGTTGCTTTCGTTGTTTCGGACACATTGCGAAGCGTTCTGGAAACACCGTCCATGGATTGATTAGTTGCTTCTTGGTTTCGTTGCTGTGTTTTTGCGATGCTCTCAACTGCGTTTTGAGTGCTTTGTAGAGTTACGTTGGCGGACGTCGCTTGGGACCTGAGATCGAGTACGCTGGCCAACAGCGTCGCATGAGATTTCTGCTGCTGTGCCTCGACTCTGGAAAGCGATTCCGAAGTATGCATCGCCAATAAGAGATTGATGCTCAAGACCTTAGCTCCAATTGCAGTCCTCAGCCTTGCGACCTCGTCGGTCATGAACACTGCCCACTGCGACTTTCGGCCAAAAGCTTTCGCGGGCCTCACGCTAGTAGCAAACACGCCCATCGTGCGTTCGAACTTCTGGATCTTTTCGAGGAAGTCTTGAAGGGGCCAGCGGCATGTAAGTGCCATGCCGCGGATCGCGTTGACATGCGCCGCATTACTTTCGGTGGGCTGGAGAGCTTCGAGGTGTTTGAGTGTTCTTGCCAGCGATTCGAGTTCGACGAGAATATGTTGGTATTCATTTGCGGCGCCTGACTTATCCTTGAGCGCCTTGGCGACTTTGTGGATGAGATCTGGTATGGCACGTCAGACAAGGCTGAGATACTGCCTCAGTAAGCATGTTGCGTACTAGCTGCTGCGATAAAATCGCCAACAGAGAACCCGAACGCCGGCACCATGTTGTTATCGAAAGGCTCAGTTGTGGCAGCTTCGCTGAAATAATCGAAATGGGCGCATCGACGTGAAGTTGACGGCATGCGCGAGCACGTGGTCAGGCTGAGGTTGTGCAGGTGAGGCAGGTGGCGTAGACGTGCAGCTCAGCGCCTATCGCATCAAACATACAAACATCGCACATTACAACACAAAAATGCCTGAAAAACACTTTGCGTACTCCGATATTTTCTTTCAGAGGAATACTTAAGAAGACACATTCAATCCGTCCGCCCTCCGATTACAGGATGCCTATGTTCATCCCCATACCTCACTCCCAGCATCTCACCCTTATCCCTCGGCAGCACCGCATTCAACACCACACCCACAATACCCGCAACAACAAACGGCGTTTCGACAGCAAGATTGATCCCCTGCTCCAACCCCACCAAACTCTGATTCGACCCACTGTAATCCAAGATACCAGCAAACCAATCCGGCTGACAGACATCCATGAATCCCACACCCAGTGCAACAGTGAGAATGAATCGATCGCGCCTCGTCCAGTTGATCAGAGCGAGTACACGAATTCCAGCAACGGCGATGGTGCTGTAGAGAAAGACTTGCATCCCGCCGAGAACAGACGGTGGCATGGATGCAAACACGGCACCGAATTTCGCAACGATGCCCATGAGGACTAAGAAGCCGCTGGCTGCCCATCCGGCGCGCCGCGATGCGCAGCCAGTGAGCACAATGACGCCGTTGTTACCTGCCTGACTGACCATAGGTGGTCCAGTAGCCAGTGCGCTGAATAGGCTGCCTAGTCCATCGCAAAGGATGCCGCCTTGGATACGCGAGTTGAACTCCGTGCCTTCAATGTCCACACCGCTGAGTTCAGCTGTGGCGAGGATATCCGGGATGCAGCTTACTGCCTGGCAAGCGAACATGATGAGTAGCGGGAGTACGAGTGCGCCATCGACAGAGAGGTGGAATGTGTGTGTCCAAAGAAAAGTTCCTGCCGGCGCATCGCGCAGTTGCGATGTCGACCAGTACCCAGTGAGTCCTGAGATAAGACAACCGACTGCTAGACCGATAATAATGGAAGCAGAGCGCATGAGCGGTGCGCCGATGGTTTCAACAAGGATGATAGTTGCAAAGACGCTGAAGCCCAGGCCGATGAGTTTGGGATCACCCCATGGTAGCGGGCGCGGCGACGAAGTATCAGGACATAAGGCGTAGAACCCTTCGCCATTGTGGCAATTGGAGCTTCCGCCCCAGTTCTGCAGGCCGTTGCCGACAAGGTAGACGCCAACGAGGGTAAGCATGCTTCCGGTGATGAGTTTGGGGAACAGCTTATTCAGCGTGCGCGGAGGGACAAAGGACATGCCGACCTGGAGCCAGACGCAGCATAGCATAGTCCCGAGTACAGCGCCCCAAGCGTCAGGGCACGGAGTTGGGGTGCCATCGGGCCCGGTGGAACAGGTGCCTGTTTTGTAGCGGAGAGACGCATAGTTGAACACGATCGGGAGGATATCAAAGGTGGGTCCAACGACCGATAGCAAACCGGTGCCGATGAAGAAGGGTGTTTTAGTAATGTGAAGGCGTGTGACTTGCAGAGCTGTCGCAATTCCTGTTGTGATGAAGGCTGTTGAGACAAGGTACTGTGTCATGTCTGGATCGAAGTTGAAAGCCCCCGAGGCGATGGCAAGCGGTGGCGAGACTATGGAACCGATCATAGTCAAGGCATGTTGGAGTCCCAAGAGAAGGGTGAGAAGGACTGGGACACGGTCGTTCAAGCCGTAAAACGGAGCTTTGTAGTCCTTGTACTTCTTGTTTAGAGGCCATATGTTGGGGGTGACGAGGTATAAGTAATCCTACGAACGTGTCAGTACTCAAAATAACTCATGAGTGATCGAATGGGCAAAGTACATAGTCACCAACCCATCCATCTTTGGTGAGGAACGTATACTTCAGCTCTTGAAGTGTGTTCTGCCACTTGTCGATCACGATCCGTTCAGCTAGTGTAGGCTCATGGTCGACCACATTCACCGAATTCGATGTGGCTTCCACTTCCTTGGTGGACATTGCCGATTCTTTTCCTCAAGTGAGAATTTGGCTGCGTGTTGATCGGTTGGGGAAGATTGTGTCAGACTTGGATCGTGTCCGAATTCGTAGGAGTTTGACTCTTCAAAAATGATCGACCTTCAAGAAACAGAATCTCGAAACTACAATCATTTCTATGTGTAGATGCCCATGATGAGAGTCCGAGATAGTGAAGTGCATTGCGATATAGTCCAAGGAGCCAATCAGAACGTGACGATAGATGCTGGAGACCCGAGGCTCGGCCGTGCAGGGGTTGAGATACGAGCGGGTGGCTTTCGGCACCACCCGACAAGCCAAACGTGGGAACATACTTAGCACTACAACATGTACAGGCTCCGAGATGAGGCCCGGTGTCTCTAGAGCCAAAAACCAAGACCTTCGAATGAGAGACTTAGCATGATCGCAGATAATCCCAAAGAGTCAACCGCTCGCTTATTCGTCCATGCGACCATCATCACCGTCAACAGAGAGAGGGAAGTCATTCTCGACGGCGCACTGCTCATCAAATATGGCCGGATCGCCGCAATCGGAAAGACCAAAGATATTCTCGCTGAAATCGAATCCGAAGGGGATAAGCTCGTCATCGTGGACTGCACGGACAAGATCATAATCCCAGGGCTCGTAAACACCCACGCCCATCTAGCGCAATCTTTGCTTCGTGGCCTGGCAGAAGACTTGCCTCTTCACAACTGGTTGTGCGATGCAATATGGCCGCTGGAAGCAAACTATGCCGAAGAAGACGGATACGTTGCGTCTATGCTGACGATCGCGGAGATGCTAAAAACGGGTACAACGTGCTTCCTTGAAGCCATGCTCACGCACAGGAGCGGCTTGGAGAATGTCGTCCGCGCTGTCGAAGAGACTGGCATCCGAGCGTGTTTGGTATGAAGGACCTTTCAGAGCTCTTGCGGACGATGTCTAATGAACTTTTGTAGGGGAAGCTCATCAAAGCGGCAGAGACGAATCCCGACCTGAATTTGAAGGATGCAAGAGATCGAGATGTGGAGTCCATGTCGCTCGGTTCGGCTATTCAGGCACACGAAAAGCACCATGGAAGTCTGGATGATCGTCTCCACATCTGGTTTGCCGCCGGCACACCAAGAGGGTCACCCCTTTCTGCACACAACAACATTGGAGAAGTTGCGCAAGATCGCGGCATTGGCCTGACGATGCATTGCGCAGAAGCTCCGAAGGATCGCTCAATTTACCGCCAGTACTACGACTGCAGTCCACTTCAATTCTGCGAAAAGACCAAACTGACGGGACACAAAAGTGTGTTTGCACACGTGGTGCATCCGGATGCTGAGGCCGGCGACTTCGATATCTTACGTGGAAGTGGTAGTACTGTCTCGCACAATCCAACTAGCAATCTCAAGCTGGGCTCTGGTGTGTGTCCTGTACCAGATATGGTAACAGCAGGCGTGAACGTGGCGCTCGGTACTGATGGTGCGCCTTGTAACAATACATACGATATGTTCCGCGAAATGCATCTGGCATCGATCCTGCACGGCGGTGTCCGAGGGAAGGCAGGTGTGCTCAATGCGTACCAAATTCTGGAGTTTGCAACAATCAATGGAGCCCGTGCCTTGGGTCTAGAAGATCAGATAGGCAGCCTTGAAGTCGGCAAGAAGGCAGATGTTGTTGTCGTGGTACCACAAGGTGTCAACTCGGCTCCTTGGGATGCTTCGCAGATCACCGCGGGAGGAATCGATCCAGTCACTGTAGTGATCCATGGTTCAAGCATCGACGTCGATACGGTTCTTGTTGATGGAGATATCCTTGTCGAGCATGGAAAGTTGATACACGTTGATGAGAAAGGCATCATTGAGAAGGCAAAAGTGTCTGTGGCTGGCATCCGCAGCAGAAGTAACGTTGGCGCTCGTAATAATATGGCCCTTCGATATGTATGACGCCGTCCCGTCTCGCTGGGTCATGCTTGGCGGCATATATAGCTGGAGACGGCTCTGAGTCCACTTAGCTAGGTTCTGACTCGTCCCGCAACTCCTCCATTGAAGTTGACCCGCCGTACTCTTTCTGATGCCAAACCCGATAATGAGTTGTCAGTACTTTTGCAGGGATCTGAAGTCTCCAGTGACCTTTATCTACGCTTTTACTCGTTAAATTACTGTCAATGTAGGACCAGTCTGGAATGCTGATCCATTGTGGAGCTCTGATCCAATCTGGGCCGGTTAAGTGTTGAAGCACGCTAATATCCAAGCGGGACTCATGTTGACATCCTCTTATATATGAGATCAAGGTTATCCCCATTGACTCCTTTGCGCTTGGCGGGTGAATGAGAGCATGGAAAACGTCCGAGGGACCAAAGCCAGAGTTGGTGCAGAGTAAGCGATCACGCCGAAACTTGGAGGCGATTTTCGAAAAGTGCGGTACTTGCGACTTGCATGTCTCTTTTTTACACACAATCTGCTTCTTGCGCGAGAAACCCGCAAAGTTAGAAGAGACATTCCAGACATCGATTGTCAGCTCAATGGATGGGTCTTCCTCGAGGCTGGCTAGGATCTGCGTGACGTTTAGCTCCAAGGCTTTTCGAAGATCCTGCATGAATTGGAAGCTGTTCCAGGCGCAGAAGTTCGAACCAGCCCTCCAGAATAATTGAACAGCTGGCTCAGAGTAATCAACTTTGAGTAATACACCGACTTTTACCAGGGCTCGACATCCATAGACGCGGTCACGAGGGTCTGAGCACTCAGTTTCGCTGCGCCAGCGTAGCAGATCCCAAATGGACTGACGTTCACGGAAACCACAACCATGAGAAGCGCCGAAAGATTCAACTCTTTTCTTCCTCAGGTCTTCAAGCGCCCAGAGAACACCGGTATGCTGCTTGTCAATCGCCTCGAACCACGATGACCTGACCACATCTTCCCATTTGCAAGTTTTGCCCGCACTTAAGATTGTCAGACCATTCGAGGTCAGTACTTCCTGGGTTATCCATGTTCGCTTCCAATAAGGATGAGAGCAAAATAACTCGAGGCTTTTCCTTGTCTCGTTCCGCTTTTCACGTGTTCGCCAGCTTTTGACTTTGAGTGCATCAAACGCGATATCTAGGTGCGGGCAATGACCAAGCCATAGCAATGTCCAGTCAGCATCAGCGTAGATGTCGGCCATCCGTTCAACTTGTTCGCCTTTCTCAATATCGTCGTCCTGGTTGATGGAAATGGCATCCACCCATAGGGGCGTGTTTGCATACTTTTGGCTAGCGAATTGCAAAAAGTGGTACAGGTTCGCGCCCACGGTCAAAGAGCACTCGTTTACGAAGATTTCGTGAGCATCGCCTGAGCCGATCGATGGAAGACCACGGGACGTCGCAATGCCAGGTCCATCTTGAGCCCCGGGAGGAGGAGTGGCCCAAGTGTATGACAGGCATTGATAGCTCTCATCCGTAATACTCTCCCATATGCGCACATGTATCTCGTCTTCACTTGGGAGGACCTCTAGCAACCGGATGCTGAAGCCAGGACCCTGGAGTGGCTTGTAGACGAACTTCGGTCTTGTGCTCGCCTTTGCAGCTGGAGTGGCTTCGGCTTCCATGAAGTGAATTGGACCTGATGCCGGGAATGAGCTCTGAATGCTCGCCCGTCGTTTAATTTGCCGAAGAGTGGCCGGTGGTTGACGACACCTGAGACGTCGGCCCTGTGTAATCAAGGCAACCGTTTGAGGTTGCGGCTCTGCGGTAAGCGAGGTCAGTCACGCGACCGGCCAGCGTCCCGTTGCCGCAATATAGGAAGCTACGGGGCGCGACTTGGGTTCTTGTTGCATACATGGTACCCTTCCCCTAGAACGCTGATGGGCGGTGTGTGATCGTGTGCAGGTCGCTTTGACCTGAGCGACTGATGCCCAAACCTCATGGATGCGCATGTGCAACAGCTTCCAGGGCTGACGCACGCTCTGCTCGTTCCTGCACGACCACTACCGGTGGTAATAAAGACGGAATTAAGCTGCATGGTGATAAGCATCCCTGGTGAGCCTCGGGTACCTGTCCACGCACCAAAGGCGTCAATAGTGATCGCAGAATTCTTAGGCATCGGCACAGTGGTCCAGCCACGTCTGATACCACGGCCGAGTGCGACCTTGGTATGACGTACAAAGAGCGGTTTCGGCTGCACGATGCGTGCTACACTCGCTGCCCGGGAGAGTCGGGGCCAATCCGCATTGTACTAAAGGCAAGCTTCCCATGCGCAGTGAATGTAAGCCGTCGAGTCAGGAAGCTCCCGCTGACGGAAACCGTCGCCGACCTAGCTCGGATGCAGTTTGACTCGCAGCGCCGTGCTCACCATAATGTGGGCGGTTGGTGTTGGTGTTGGAGATGGGATGACGGCGGGCAGAAGACGTGCCTGAAGATCCCTCCCGTCTCGCCATTAGCCGAAGCGCAACATGCATGCAATAATGGGCCAGGCGAGAGCCTCTCCCTCCGCCACGGTCGACATCGTGCCACTATCGCCCCGACATTCATTCAATCCCGCCGCGACTCGTGCCTTACGCTGCACGCTGAGACTTCGGACCAGTGGCAGCGCGCAGATTAGAGAGGAGACCCTTGCTCGCGGCTTAGCTCTGGGCTGCATCGACGGCGCCTGTGTGCTTCCTTGCGGCTTCGCGAAGCCTGCTGGCTGCACTGACCGCCAGAACTGCCATTATCGCAGTCTAGAGACCGACCGACCGACAAAAGAAAGCGAGGGCACCAGGCTCGCTGCGACGGGATCCGCGTCAAGGAGCGTGGTTGGGCGAAGGCAGCCTGCAGGTCCGCGCGCAGCCCAAGCCGCAGTGACACTTGCTACGAAAAGATTATGGAGGTGAGCAGCCCGCCGGCTTCCTACAGGCCCTTCTTTTTTTGTATATACCCTGCCGGCTCCCACGTGTGTGTTTTCTTTTCTAGAAGTCGTAGCATTTTGACGCCACACGTCGTTCCTTCTTCAGCCCTACCAGAGGCCTGCCTGCAGGGCTTAGGCGGCGCACTGCTCTGCGTGTCACTCTTGTATAACCACGCCGCTGCTTCTGATTGTACCGTCGCCGTCTCCCTGACGCTCTTTTCTGTGCACACGCCGGTCTTTCCTGCTCTCTGGTCCTGTCCTACACGTCATCGGGGCACGGGTCGCTCCCGAGATAGAGTGCTACGCTTCACCGCACAATGCCCAGGGTCAGGTGAAGGTGAAGAGACGGGCCTGCTGCTTTCACCGCGCTTTTAGACTGCTCTTTCTTTCTTCACACGATTTTTGTTTTGCTTCCTCTCAGCGTATACCCTGTACAAGTACCTTTTCGTCATGGAGTCTCGGATCATTGCACAGCGTCCTTCTGCACACAGAATGGCAGGAGCCGAGGATCATGGCGCACAACCAGCCCCAGCACATTCATCAGCAAGCTCTTCGCTTCTGGACCCACGAGCACAGTTGACCATGGAGCGTTTCCTGCAGGATCTTCCCAATGCCGAACAGCCACCGCAAGAATTCCCCCCACAGTACCATACGGGCCGAGTACCCAATAGCAAGGCCGGAGATGGCAAGCCCCGATTGCTACTCATGGGGCAGAGGAGGTGAGTGCACGCTGACTACGTCGGCCTTGCATGACTAACCGAGCGTGGTAGAAGTGGGAAATCGTCAATATCGAGCGTAGTGTTCCACAAGCTACCGCCAAGCGAGACGCTGTACCTTGAAACCACTTACAGGATCAAAAAGGAATCAATGCAGTATGCCCTATCTCTAGACTAGTAAGATATGCGCTCATCATATTATAGCTCGTTCATGGACTTTCAAGTATGGGACCTGCCTGGTCATTTGGATTACATGGACCCAGCCTTCGACACAGACAACATCTTTGAGGAGATTGGAGCTCTTATATGGGTCATTGATGCCCAGGACGAATACCTTGACGCTATCCAGCGATTGAACATGACCATTCTCAGCCTTCAAAACTCGTACCCGAATATCAACATTGAGGTCTTCGTTCACAAAGTCGATGGCCTGTCAGACGATTTCCGAGGCGATACGTTCCGGGATATCATCCAGCGTGTTCAAGATGAGCTCAGCGACAACGGCTATGAACAAGCGCCAATATCATTCTACCAGACGAGCATATACGACCACTCCATCTTCGAAGCGTTCAGCAAAGTCATACAGAAGCTGATACCCCAACTTCCAACCTTGGAGGCGCTACTAAACAACCTCTGCGGCGCGTGCAACATCGAGAAGGCGTATCTCTTTGACATCATGAGCAAGATCTACATTGCCACCGACACAAGTCCGACCGACATCGCGACATATGAGGTGTGTTCAGACTACATCGATGTGGTGATTGACGTTAGCGAGATCTATGGCTGGGACAGACCAGACGAGGCACAAGGCGACGGTGAGACTGGGAACAATGACGCCGAAAGCCTGATCACAATGGAGAAGAAGGGGAGCAGGTATTTGTACCTTCGTGAGATCAACAAGTAAGCACATTCATGGAAGTTCAAGTGATGAAGTCTAACACCGAGCTAGATATCTTGCGTTGGTATGCATCATGGGCCAGGAACACCCTGCAGAAAAGAAGGCGATTATCGATTACAATGTCGGTGTTTTCCAGGCGGGTCTGAACAAGGTCTTTCCAAAGGGCGACCGGGAGGCACAGGTCGAGATACGCGCTGCTAATGACTGATAGAGCATAAGTGATAGGCTGCATTCGGCCCAAGTGTGATCTGCGCTGCTCTTTGTACACATAGTCAGACGGCGTTTTATTCAAGCTGTGGAAGGCGCACCTACATACTTATGCAAACAGCGTAGTAGTGGCAAACAAGCACATAATTATCTACTTCAAATCACTGATCAGAAGACCTTGTTCGCACTCGCACTCGCATGGTTCGAAGTTCAAACACTTTCCAATGTCAAATCCTATGTTGATCCCTGCCACTAGTCCATATAACCGAGAAATGACATCAGCCAATCAGCGGAACGGGGAACCGTGTTACTTCCGAGGGACGGCTCCATGCAATATATCTCCGCATCTTGCTTCCGACAGAGCGTCATTCGGTGTGAACACGTCTCTGTATGTGTTGAACCTGTAGAGTAGCCAGACCTTGTTCTTTTTAGTGCGTGCCACTATAGTCTGTGAGACCCAAGTACAAGGTTCCAGTGATTTAGAAGTCTGGCGCGAAGAGGTACGCAACCCGAATTTCTCACCTTTCGATGCATTCTCACACATATGCTGATACATTCACAGACTGGTCAAACTAGTCTTCACAACACTGCCAAATCCTCCTCGCCTTCCTCATTCACCCCAAAACACACCACACATATCGACCTACAATGTCCACCCAACCCTCCTCCGCGCGCTACCGCAAACCCGCTCCCACCAACCCCACCGGCGAACGCGACAAAGCCGAGCTCAAAGCCGCCGTCAAACAACAAGCCGCTGCAACATCCTCGGGCCTGTCTGTGCTCGATGTGCTGCGCATCCTCGGCGGCGTACTGCTGCTCAGCAGCGGCCTCAGCTATCTGAGCACCAGCGGGGAGAGCATGACGTGGGGATACAACGCATGGTGGACACGGGCACGGGAGTGGAAAGCAATCATGGTACGTCCTTAACCCCTCGCTAAATCTACATCTGCACATCCACGCGCCTGTACGGAGATTGTAGGAAAGAGGAGATCAGAATGATTATTGACTAGGAACAGCAACGCGAAATCCACCTCACCGACGACCAACTCCGCTCCTACGACGGCACAGACCCAACGAAACCAATCTACCTCGCTCTCAACGGCACAATTTACGACGTCTCCATATCCCCCGCTACATACGGTCCAGGTGGCAGCTACCACTTCTTCGCGGGTCGCGACGCCGCGCGCGCGTTTCTCACGGGTTGTTTCCAAGAAGATGCAACACCGGATCTACGTGGCGTGGAACAAATGTACATCCCCATTGATCCCGAGCTCAAGCCCGATGCGACGGAGGATGTCAAGGAGATGGCGAAGACGAGGAAGCCGTTGACAAAGGGCGAGATTAAGAATCGGCATGCGCAGGAATTGAGGAGTGCAAGGAAACAGGCGAAGGAGGGGCTGGAGAGCTGGCATAAGTTGTTCAGGGGGGATAAGGGGAAGAAGTATTTTCGGGTCGGAGAGGTCAAGAGGGAGAAGGGTTGGGCGGATAAGTTGCCTGTGAGGACGCTGTGTGAGCAGGCGGAGAAAGGGCGACCTGTGAGGAAGTATGAGTAGATGTAGAGCGTGTTTGAAAATGATGGAGGTTTGCTTTGCATGCTATGGACATGGCTGAGTTGGTGCTGCTGTGAGTTGATGACCATGACGTGACTTGATACCTCAGAGGCCTATGCACAGCGGACAGAACATGCAAGTCTAGACGGGGTTTATCAACTCCGTTGTGCTTCAAAGTCATCATGTGGTGAAACGCAGTACCTCGCCGAACCTTTCATGACGCAAACGCAATGTTCTCGTTGACATCACGGTAAGGTGCACATAAGCCAGAAGATGTGTTCGGGAATCTTTTTCATTCAATACATAACCGACCACGGACTCGGTGTTTTGCCCAAAGCCGTCCCCTCAATTCATGTATGCCATGAACGCATGCCCAATGTAGTGTGACCCTTTCATGAAGACGCCGATTGGTAATGGGAAAGAGGAATGTCGTTGAAAAGTTGAAAGAAGCACCCTTGCCATGCATCCATTGTCGTTCACTTGACCCAGGCGATCCGCCTAGTCTGTGGCGCCAACCGCTCGTGCTGCCGAATCGTTAGCATTCATTCCGCATCTGCTTCTACGCTCCTACTGCGTTTGTGCGAGGGTGACACATACTGTAGATGCTCAACTTGGAGTGTCCGACAACCTTCTTGATCTGGCCGTTTGCCTCGAGATCAGCGAGCGCTTTCCGTGCGAGCGAGCCGTTAATCTTCAAGCGATCGACGAGGGTGGCGACGGTGATGAGGCGGTAGGACTGGACATCCTTCTGGAGCTTGTCGTTGGTCTGCTTGTCGAGGACAACAGCGTGGTTGGCCTTGTCCTTGACTGTAAGTGTGTCAGTGGCGACTCTCTGCAAGCTTGACGGCGGGTCTGGGAAGCGGCGCAAGTGCGCATACGGCATATCGGGGGCATCTCAGGAATATGTTCGTGACGATTTGGAGACCGAGAGGAGTGCTGATTGCGTGTGTTGCGGTGTCACGTACCCTTGCCCTTCGACCACTTCTTCTTCTGCTTCTTGCCTCCAGTTGCTGCAGGTGCCTGTCAAGTCATCAGCGACTGTCTTTCCTTTCTTATCCCGATCCAACGTACCATGTTGTCGGATGTGTGGTTGTGCTGAGGTGTTCCTGTCGCCGAGAAGAGGACAAAATCGAAGCTGGTGCGGTGGTGCGGAGTCGTGCCAAGGAGCAGCGGCTAAGCGAGCGCTCAACCGGTTTGGGACAGCTCACGTGATCTCGTGCTTCACCCCCAGAATCCGCTACACGTTCGACCACTCCACCCAAGACGCGTCATACGCCTCTAGGCCTTGACGAACTATGCGTATTCACCTTCTCGATGCTTGCAGCACGTGCTTCGACTACACCGATGTCGGCATCCGGAAGCACACCACACCCGCGTTATGCACTTTGTGCATCGATTGCCGCAGCAGCAGATCTGCCTCGGCGCTGTTGCTGCAAGCCATGGTGCTGCTTGGACACGAGCGGTGTGATCACGCGGGTGCCTGGGACGGCGGAGATGATGCTCAAAAGCCTCGTTTCGATATATCGGAACATTAGCGCGTATCCCGCTATCGCTTAGAGCGATCCATGCACGGCAATGGCGAAGTTTCCGAAAGGCAAGGCGCCATATTTTGGTGCGAACCCCTTCCTTAAGGCGGCTATATCATCAGTAGTTCACGGCCGGCGGTATCACCAAGATGTCTGTGTGCGAGAACTGCTGGGGCTCAATCCAACTTAGCGGCCTTCAGAGCAAGGCAGAGAATAGCCATAATCTGGACGCGGATAGGTCGGACAGTCTATGCGTCTTTGCTCTCTAAGCACAACATGCACGCATACACTTCAGTGGTGTGTGTAGTGGCCACGGTGTGTGGTTGGTCAACGCAACGTTCGCTAGTTTGCCATCATGATAACGACACGAAACAAGGGTGCTCCCGTGCCAGTACGGCACAGGATTGGGGGAACTTGAGATTGAGACAAGAGCCACCGAACGTTCTTTTCCAATTACAGAGCTAATCGGCACATTACAACCTGGGACCCTGAAACCAGCCAAGTGCGTCCTCTAAGCGCTGAATGTGTGTTTTCTCTACAATTATAAGCGCAGAGACAAGAGGACCAGTGACGATGAAGGAGATAGTGGAAACAAGAGAGACTCGCCACGCACGAAGAAAGAGTGGAAAGAAAGCCAATGGCAGTTGAGTCAAACATGTGAGACTACAATGGCAAGGAAATTTCGCTCGAGCTGGAGCCCTTCCTGCACTTGTTGCTTTTTCTTCATGTTCACAACTGCTGCTTCGCCCGCGCATCCCCACAGGCGAGGCCTTCTCTACTTGACTGCAAATGCTCGCTAAGATAGAAGAGACAAGTCCGTAGTAACCAGAACATGGAACTGAGCTGACGACAACTCGTAAATGCTGTTGCCGCAATGCACAAGAGCAGACTTCAGAGGTATTCGCCAAGACGCCATGTCCAGATGAATGCATAATCATTAGAAAAAATGGGTGTGGGGCTTTGAGAGCTCGTGGACTTCCATTTCCTGCAACACGTTAGCAGAATTCTCTTTCTATAGAAAACCAGCCGCTTACCATTTTGAAGGAATTGAGCTCTTCCTTGATCTGTTGCGCCAGCATTGGAGTGAGCCTATTACACGTGGCAATGTCTCCACGGCGATCATAATCTTGAGGTGACCATGCGTCGTGAAATTGAATCCGGGGGCTAAAAGAGATGTTGCCCTTGTGCCCCTGAGGAGTGTTCGGCAAACTTCTTGTGCTTCCATTTGGCAAACGAGGAACTCGAGCGAAGTAATCCTCGTTGCGAATGGAGCCCTTGTCGTTGGGAGTGCTCGGCGAATCAGAGCGTCGCGAATCTGTCGGGCGAAGTACAGGAGACCCTGCATCAGAGTTGGCACCGTTGCCTGTTCAGAGTTAGAAGTGAAAAGTAGTATGTGGCATAGTCTGCTTACGCTTAAGGATGCCCTTCTTCATGTTTGAGAGGATCTCCGCGCGCTCCCGATCACCACCAACAATGCTCTTCCTGGTCATCGAGTCGCTCTTGGACACAGAGGGATTCACAATCTCGGCAGTACGTCCGGCATCGATCGAATTCCTCTCCAGTCTAGGATAGCCAGTTCCACCACGGACGTGGTCGTGGGGGTCAGCGTTCACGTTGACCTTTTGTCTTTCCGCTTCCACAGAGACCATGGTCACCTCTCCAACGCTGGGCCTCGCAACTGGACCATCTGCTGCCGGTACGCCAATCACAGACTTTGGTCGGAAAAGCCCCTTGATAGATCTCGATCCCTTCTTCATCCCCTGGCCCATCTTGCGAAGCATGATGGACGCTGAAGACGCAGCAGAAGCGACAGAAAGATTGTCGGTGGAGCCCATTCCTCCTTGTCCAGAATAAATACCAGCACCAATACCAGCAGCTTCCTGCTTGGCGATGATGGCGGCTTGTTCGGCATCCTCTTCAGACTGATACCTGTCCTTCCTCAATTTTGCACGTTCTGCAGAAAGGCTATTTTCCGCAGAAGCCCGTCGAAGTTCGGCAGCACTGCCAAATGAGAAGGCGCGTCGAAGACGAGATTTCATGCCCTTGTCCTTGTCATTGACAGCTGTGAGCTGCTGGACCGCAGCACTCGACGCAGCCGGAGATTTCGCTGGACTCGGAGGTTCCGTAGCGGAGATAGGATGCGACAGAGGAGATGGGGCATGGCGCCTGGCAGCCTCTTTGGCAGCAGCGCCCCCGGCAACGGAAGCATAGGTTCGTGGTGCGGCCACCTCGCTGCGTGACTGGACACTGTTAGCTCACATGTTACGACTTGTAAGTTAATTGGCCTACCTGTGATCTTGACGAGGCATTCGAGGAAGCGCTACCAGCACTGCCTTGTCTGTCATGACTGTGGCTTGATGTGGGTCTGCTACCTTGTCTTCCCGCGCTCGATGCCGGCCTCGTCGAGTTCGGCGAATGCCCCGTCGCTGTTGTGCCTTGGCCGGCGGCCGGCGCAACTTGCATGGAGGCCATGTTCGAGGCAAGAGCGTTGGCGTCTAAGCCATTGAAGCTGCGTCGTCTATATCTCTTTGCGGCATCAAGCCCACCTGCGCGAGCGAGAGCCGAGTCGTCCGCACTACTAGCCCGGTTGTGCCCTGGTCGGCTGGGTGCCGCCAGCTCACCGTCAGGCTGGGAGTGGCCTACGGCTGGGGCTGCAGTCGACGTAGCGGTCGTCGATCGCTGTGTCGGGGTGGAGGCCCCCGTAGGTATGCTGGTCGACGAGTCTGTTCTTCCAGCCACTCCTCGTCGGTAGCGTCCAGGCGATGGCTTGACGGGTGCATCTCCTACAGAGAATGACAAGTCAGGCACGGACGTTGATAGAGAGATGGATGGCGCTAGATTATCGGCCGGTTTCCCAGACGGATTGACGAGCGAGCGGTTCGAGGAACCCGACGTGGATACTGTCGAGTCGGATGAGGATGATGGGTGCGATGGATGGCCGAGCCGGGACTGACTGGCATGGCTAGGAGGCTGCTGCAGCGCCTGTGGGTTTGGCGCCGAAACGGATCTGCTCTCCTGCCGCAGCTGGGGCGTACTGGAGAACGCATACGGTGCTATCGGGGCCGGGGTGCCTCTGTAGCCAGTGCCGCTCGAGTGCCCGTTGTGTATCTGGTTTCGCGGCATCTGCGAGCCTCGCTGCTGCGAGTGATGGGACTGTGACGGGGCGTTCTGGTAGCCATCGGATGGCGAATATGGCATTGTAATGGTTCCGGTTGTCTGAACGATTGGCGCGAGTACCTGAGCCATCGGTACCCGTCAACAACGTGGAAGTGGAGTGTTCGATCGGGTTCGGCCGAATCGTTGTCGTAAGAGCGGCGAGGGGGAGCCACGGGATGAAAACTGCGGACAGTACCAGGGTCAGCGTAGAGTTCGAAAGGAAGCGCACGACGCAACGGGTGATGAAGGTAGTGTGATGTGGTGTGGCAGACGGAGGGGCGGCAGATGGGAGCCGGTCCACGAGGGCGACAACTGCAGGGAGGCGGCAGCAAAGCCACGGGCTCGACGGACGGGATGCTGAAAACGGGCGGCGGAGAGATGTACCTGCTACGAAACAAAAACACACGGAAACTATTAAAACAGAGAATAGAATGCAGCGACGTGGGCCGGAGCTCAGGAAGGCTGTCGTGAATCGACGGAGATGGCAGCGTGTACCAAGCCTCCTCGAGCAGTCACTCAAGCCAGCATTGGGCGGTCTCTAAGGGTCGGCGGACTGCGCTGAGAACGACGAACGATCAAAAGCAAGCAGAAAGGAAAATAATAGAGGAGGGAGAGTGTGTAGACGGCGGCGTCGGCGGGTGGAGAGGTGAAGTTGTGCACAAGGAGTTCCATGAAGAAGGGGGCACCCGTGGACCTGCACGGGCCTCTGGAGCCAAGCCAGACATGGGAGAGATCAATACTGACTTACCTCACGCCGGTGATGCACACACACCGTGGACGCTCCGTGCTGCTGGATAAAGTCACGGGGCCGTCGTTCGCGCGCAGCGGCTTTGCGAGCGAGAGGGGAGAATGCAATTGAATCGAGGGCTGGCTGCGAGCCTTGCACGCCTGTTGTTCTGTTGTCTGCACCGAATGCGTGTGGGCTGCGATCAGGCCAGCTTACGCGCACTGGCTTTCACTCTCCCGTGTTGCTGTGAGGAGGGGAGCAAGGCTGCAGAGGAGGTCGCCCATCACGCGTAATCGAGCCGATCGATTATTTTTCCTCTTCCGTCGGCGCTGCTTAGCAGCTTAGCAGAAGCGTCTCGGCAGCCAGCACAGGTACGGCGTCTCTATACAGGACAGCTTCACTCCTGGAACCCCGTCTGCTTCTGCGGCCGGCCAGTAGAATGCTCGAGCGCATTGGACATGAGAGTTGCCCTGCTGCAGCTCCATATTGCTGCCGCCGAATTTCTGCCAGGCTACTCGTTGATCTTCCGCCAAAGCAGGGCCTGTTGCCGTGCACGCCCGCGATGCATGGGACGGAGCACAGCAGACGTTCATGCTCATCGTCACCGCCTGCTGGCTTTTCCCTCCATTCCGGACATGCTGCGCTTCCCAGCAACGAGGATTCCGACGCACGCTCGCCCACATTCCTAGCGCGCCAGGGTCCACCTTCACGAAGGCCACTGTCGACGGTCGGGCAATCTTTCATGCTCTGTCAAATCATTTGTGGGTAGGGCGACAGCGCGCTGCTAGGCCCCAGAGCCGTTGACTATCCGCGGTCGGATTTATTCTTGACGCGTTTAGCCCGAACAAGCACGGTACGCGATCTGGTAAACACTTACGTGGTTGCGCTCGGCGCACCCAACCACGTCGCGAGCTACTGCGATCCCACGTCTGCGGCTCAGCCGTTTGCAGTAGTTAGTGAAAAGCGGTGGGTATGGTGCAGCACGGCAAAGCCATGGATTTCGCGGCCTGAGGAGTCCAGCAGGGATGCCGCCCCTGCGTGCATACGATAAGAACGCAGGTGGGTGGCATGCTCGTGATGGCAAGCTCACCGACAAGTTCCCGCTTGTTGCCACAAGCAAATTCTGTTTCACATGGATGAAGCCATAGAGGGGCAGGAATCATCTGTGCTCTGCACGATATCACTGGTGGTCTGATGTCTTCTGAAATTGCATCTGCTTGGAGTCTGCGCACGCTTGTTCACAGAACTCAAGGATCCATCAGGGTCCGCGGCTCAGCACAGTCTGAGTCGTGGCTCGTACGGGGTAGGCTCGCCGCGCAAAAGTCAACGGCATCGCGGCGTTGATCCTGCGTATTTACTTGCCGAAGCGTGGGGAAGCGAGCGAGATGAGATCTGTTTGATTTACCTCCGCTGCGCACCTTGTCATTTCCTTGAAATGAGCATACATCTCAGGGAGTAGCATCCGAAGTCTGGTACGAGGGCGGTATTATTTGGCTTCCTCGACACCTCCATCTTATCTGGCGCGGCTATCGACGACATCACGGTTTTTCTGTGAGCGTTGCACCATCCTTCATTGCCCCGCTTTTCAGACCGGGATGACGTGAGTGACCAGGGTCAGTAGCCGGCTATTCTGGGCAAGCGTGTCCAATTAGGGATCATGCTTTAGCTGGGATTTCAAAAGGTCGAAAATCTCGCCTTCCGCTTCGGGTGGCATGGAGATTTCACCGCTACTGCGCTAATCAAGGAGCACCTCGCCTCGTCCTGGTACAATGTTACGACTTACCGCCTTCTACAACCGCGGCTCTTCAATCTCCCTGGTCATCATCAGTGGCTCGTCTCTGACGCTCCGCGACTGCCTCGATCATGCCTCGACACAGTAAAGCATATGATTGAGTTTTCATCACAGTTTGGTGGTGGAGACGACGGAGGAACAAGCCGCAGCGAACCGCGAGCTCGGTCTTTGTGTCACCACCGCAAGATGACCGCTTGTACTCCTGCAGTGGTGGTATGCTCAAGATCTTGAAACGCCGCGGACGATCAGCATTTGATCCTGTCAGATGGCGGTCTTCGTGGCAACGCATCAGCCTGTCAAGAATTGGGTCTCTACCAAAGTTTCTCCCCCAGTACCGCTTCCGCATCAACAAGTTCTCGTACGAATGGCCTTCTCGAATCTTATAAGTCCTACCTCTTGATGACGACGGCTCATAGAGCAGGCGAAGGACGAAGGATTTCAGTACTTCCGCACATACGTGTTCCTTTCATATCAGCATAACAGCATCGTACCCTGGCGTGTACTCATTTCTCATGCCAAAGTCCACACGAGCGCCGMGGTAATCGGGTCACGTCAGAAAAGAACAGCGTCTATCTTCACCCAGCGCCTGAATGTCGAGGAACTTTCACTATGTATCAAAACTATATATCGAAATTACCGCTAGAAGCATGTGTACAGGGCTTACCACCCTCCGAATCGAAAGAAGTCGAGACTCTTCCCCATGTTCACGCCCCCATTTCGCCACACATGGGGTTGCGAGTATCTTCGGATGCTGTACTCAACAATTGGCCCAACAAGAAAAAATACTGTACATTTTCTTTTAGTACACCAATCACAGGGAAGAGTGTATAGCGCACAATGAAACACCCTAATCCCGCACAAACTTAATCGCATCCCGGGTGGTCGAGAGGCCTCGGAGGACGTGTGTGTAGCGTCACGTCAGAGGAAGTTTTAGCTCATGGAACGCGTCGCCCTTTCTCCCGCGGCCAATGAGGGAGAGGCACCACTCCCAGACCCTCTTCCTGTTCTACGAGTGACTGATCGACGATCTCAGACAAGCAGCCACCGGATCTCGGAAAGCGGCTGCATTGGAGCCACAGGTCTGGTTCCAATGCAGCCACAGGTCTGGATCGCGAGCACTTGCAGGCCTCTCCAGGCCTCAAGCAAGCTTGAGCAATAGCTAGATGTTGTCGACTGCCGCTGAGTTGCTGACAGCATGACCGAGTGTTTCGCATCTCTCAACATGACGATAGCTCGTATTCATCAGGCTGTACCACAGTATATTCAGGTGATGTGGCCATCCTGTGTATACGTGCAAACCTCCATGTCCATCTGTCAGCTGAGAGCGTCATAACCCCATCGGTCGTACATTACTGCCCCTCCGCGCTGTACATCCTAATCTTGGCCAGGATTCCCTAAAGAGGAACGTCATCATACTGCATCATACATGCCTCTAAGTGGTGGAGAGTCGTACATGTTGTCCCGCAAGGATCCAAGCTCCACCTGTACACCGGTTTCAGGTTGACCGTTCCAATCATTCCTTCGCAAGTCGCAATTTCCGCTCGAGGAACAACGTCAACAGCGCAACAACGTGGCGCCAAACAAGATGGTGGAGAATTCCGTCTCGTATGCTCGACGAAGTCGTGTGCCCATGTCTAAATCACACGCGGCCCGACTGATGCCTGCCTTGAAATTTCCGGAACATGGAGCTGGGAATTGTTGTACTTTGTATCTGAAACGCGGGACGGCATCAACAGATCTACAGATCTGCCGTCTAGAATCGAGATCGTGCATCCTTGCCTTGGTTGAGCGCCACCAATGTGGCTTTCATTTGCATACCAGCGTTGCGGGACACTGAGTGAGATTGTGAAATTGCAAATGACATGGTGCTGTTAAATAGCCTGGCAAACGCGACCGCGATGTGGTCAAGTTTGACTCGAGCACAACTGAAAATGATAGATTCTTTGGACATAATATTGTCTAGCTTGGCTACATTGTACTCTAGTGTTGTGTCACACGACAAGGGATATGGGCGGTAGATGGGACCTGGCTTCCAGTTCGAGAAGATGGAAACATAGAACACAGCCCAGCTGGTTGTGCAATTCGATCGTACTGGTAAGTAGCATTGGGACCATGGTAGGTAGTGAACTGACACGTGCTGCGCTGCACGAGTGAGTAAGCCTAGAACTTGGCTAGGGAAGTCACCCAAGGTGGGGTGAAGCTTCCTGTTGCGGGGTAGCTGTATCGTCGCAACGCCTCCACCAACGCCAACCAAGCATATCGGATCAACAATAATTCTATACAAGAGAGCCACCAATTCCCTCTTTAAAATAATTGATTGATCCAGCGAGATGCCATACACTGATCACCAACCTGACAAGGGTGGCCGTAAGGCCAGCGCCAAAGCTACAATCCCCTTACCATTTGCAAACCCACCCGCAGATGAGCCAACAGAAAAGCCTTCAGACACGTCGACTGAAGCCAAACCAGAAGCTAAGCAGGGCGATAAAGGTAAGGTAAGATTATCGAACTAACTTCTTCGAAGCGCAATAATTGACTTCATCCCAGACAACATCGCAAGCATAACAACCTCCACTGCCGATCCATATACCGCCGCCCGCAGAGCACTCGAACGCGATGGCTTCGTTGTGCTCTCCGCCTCTCTCTTCCCTTCGTTCGATCTGGAAAACCTTCGCGCCGCATCATCTCGTATCGCATCTGCCGCACGCTCAGGGAAATGGCCATACATTCGTACCCTTCCCAAACAATTCCCGCCATGGCCACAGGACCCAAGCAAAGGGATATGGGGCGTGCAGCACCTGTTGCATCCATCAAATCCAGACCACCTGGTCTTTGCGAAGAGCTATTTCGACGAGGAGCTGCTGCGATACGTGGCGGCCTTGATCGAATGTGAACAAGACGATTTGACCATGGAGTTGTACAACATGCTTGTCCGGCCGGACCATGTTTTTGCGTTGCGATGGCATCGAGATGACATACCGGCAACTGCTACGGCTGAAGAAGAGCTGGAGCGATTGCGCAAACCAGGCTGGCATGCGCAGTGGAATTTGCCGCTATTTGATGACTCGTCGCTTGTGTTGGTACCAGGATCCCACAAACGAGCACGTACGGACGAGGAGAGAAACGCGGACCCGTATGAACCAAGTCTGCCAGGCCAGATCACGGTGCGATTGAAGGCCGGGGAGGTGGCATTCTACAATAACAACATCCTACACCGTGGCGTGTATAATTGTGAAAAAGAGAGAATGACGCTGCATGGGAGTATCGGGACCAAAGCTGCGGGGACACAGAGGGCGAGGAATGTCTTGCAGCATGGTGTCGGAGACTGGGCGAAGGAGTGGGACTTTAGTCAGTGTCAGGGAGAAGAATGGGTAGAGCGGGCGCAGGGGATGAGGGAAAGGCTAGTGGCTTTGGGAAAGGAGAGTGGAAATGTTGGATTCTATTCAAAGGATGAGTAGAGTGGGATCAACACCCACATCCGCCACATACAAGTCATCTCTCATCATTTCGCCACCATATCATACACGGCTCTGGGAAATCCTCCAGCACATTGCATCTTGAATTTCCGGTCCTTCACTCATGACAAAGCTCACAATATACTCATAACACGGATGGAGAACTGTCACATACGACCATAGGCGCAGTACACCAGGGCTTCCCGTCCGCTCAGCCATACTTAAGTCTGCGACCGGCGGATCAGTAGTCAAGTGGGTGACCATTGGCGAATCCCCGCTGTTGTATGTTTTTTTTTGTCTTCATAGACTAGTTTCCCATGCTTGACGAACAGCTCCCTTTGAAGACCTTGTCGCGGGGTATATAACACTGAGTGCAATGCTGCGTTGAAAGTAGTAGGTGAAGGTATACATTGCACAATGAGGAACTAATGCCTACGCCGCAGTAAAAATCGAGACAAGGAGGAAAGAAGAGCCTCCAAAGCATGGCAACCTCTTCTGCGTTCTTACTTTTCTCGTCCCATGCCCTTCTTCCTCATGTCCGCAAACATTGCCTGCATAGGCACCGCCGTATCAAGCCTAGTAAACTCCCACCACGCCTCCTGACTATCCACCGTATGCCCCACATACACCTCTCTCGGATGCAATCTCGCCAACGGCCACAACATAGTCGGCCGCGCCGCAAACGTCGCCAGCAGCGGATACACTTCCTGGAACACCAAACTCGTCAACACTTTCATGTCACCCTTGTACCCCGGCGAAAGTTCCTCCAGCATATCCGGTGGGTACTCAACCGTATCAACAAGACGCACGAAGCCGCCTCTATCCCCAAAACACGGGCCGAAAGGCGGCGGTGGGCGAAGCTCCTCGTCGGTCGGAGCGTCCATGTACGATGAATAGGACTGCGCATCGATGACGAGAAAGTCTTGCGACCACATACATCCCAGCTCAGGCATTGTGGGTTCCGCATGCTCGCCCTTCATGAAATGCCGCTTCGCAGCCTCGATATCATTTTCCGGGATGTTGAAATCGCGGCCGTCGAACATCATCAAGCCAACTTTGTCTGCTATGCTTTCGTATCCTTCGATCCAGACTCCGTTACCGGGCTTCCTGAAATCGGCACCCAGTTTGTCTAGGAATGCGGCCCATTCCGCGTCGGTTTGCTTGTACGTCAGTCGGTAGCAGATGAAACCACATTGTTGAGTCGCAGGGTCGCGGCCGGTCGCTACGAAGCGTTCCATGCGTTGTTTGAGCAAGGTAATCCATTGTTCTTCGCGGGGAGCGCGTGGCGGGTTGCGGAGTGCTATGCGAATCTCGGCGCGGTTCTGCTTGCCTTCGTGGTAGTGACCGATTAAAGTTTGAGTGTCGCGGAAGCGCAGTGGTGCGGGTTGTGGGCCCTTTTTCATCGACTCAACAAAGTCAGGTAAGTTTTGCGGTGGAGGTGCTTCGGTTTTGGACTCTTTGTCTTGTGCGGCAAGGAATTTCTCCATGTGTGTCCATGATTTTGTGGCCATAAGCTTCATGTACATGGATTTGCGTACCTCCAGGGGGACGTCTGACACTCTGAGGAATGGTGTATAGCCCTTGAAGCCTCCCATCGGTATACCTAAGGTGTAGTCGACTTTGGTAATCATGAAGTTGAGGTTCTGAACACATTCATAGTATCTTTTCCCTGCCTGGCCAATCGCTTCTTGATCAGTCCCAGCGGCTTCGAGAGCCGTGGTGTACTCAGCAAAGGCACGGCTTTGCACTTCATCGACGCGATCTACCAGCCACTGATGCGTACGATTTGACATGGTCGTTATGCGACTGTCGAAGTACTCTGCCCACAAAGCAGCCATGTCGAGCTTTTCTGAAATCCCCCTTTCCTCGCGACGAGCATTTACGGGTACCGCGAACTCGTTGTATTTGTCGACCATGAATTCGAATGCGGTGCAAATCTTGTTCATTACCCTCTCCTGGTTATAGAAGTAGAAAATTTTCAATATGTCGTTCATCAGTTCCATGAGATTCCGATGATTCGCAGGGTCATCCATTCTCTTGTCTAGCCACCGATCACGCGTCATCGGCGCCATGCCTTCCCATAGTTTCGCTCTCAGGGGGAGCAGTCGAGCGGGAGACTTTCCCATCGGCGAAGTCTTCAGACCTGACCCCTCAATTGGGCCTCCAAACAATGGAGAGAGTATGTCCTGACATGTATCGTCTTGAATGTTTGACGGATCCTCGGACCATCGATGAACGGGTGTAAGCAATAGACGAAACTCTTCTTCTGTCATAAAATGGGTGGATGGCTGGCTCCTTCCATGCCGTAGGGATCCGGTAGCAATGTCTCCCAAATTCAACTGCTCATGCGGTGGAAGTAGAGGGTCAGCTATGCATATTAGCAACCTGAATGCAACGTCAAATTTGGAAAACTTGCAAACAAAAAGTTTCTTGAGCTTCTCGTGGCTCCAGTTGGCTTGGTCGCCAAACCAGTTCTTCACCACTGCTTCCATGGCGTCCGGATCCAGCTGTGGACGTGCATCATTGTCCGGCTGCTTCGGATCTGATGGCTGTTTGCCGTCTGCAGTGGTCGAATACGCATTATTTCGCCATTGAATCGCGACCCGAGTCACAATGAACGATCTAGGTAAGCGCGACGCGTTTGCTGAAGCAACGCCACGCGCGACGTGACGAGATAGTCTGGCAAACATATTTTGGTGGACTGCTGATGATTGTCACCCATTATGGCATTTTATGCCAACGGTATCTGCGGCGCAGTAAAGCTTGCCTATACGTTCCCAGCAAGTCTGCAAATGTAATGCCGGTAAATTAGGCCGCCCGCCCCTGACCAGCGCTTAGAGTGCGGCGTGGTTGAAAGGTCATGTTAGGTTCGCGCAACCACCCAGGAAATTCAAAAGGGAACCCCATTTCTAGCACAAAATAAGCGTTCCGCATGTGAAACCATCTCGCGCTGCTTATTAGGATTATGTCGAGGTCGGGATTTGGTTACGAACAAGGTTAACTATGGACGAATTATTGCACGGCCTGATGCGGTTTGACAACGGTAAATCACGCACAGGCCGCGCGAACAGGTTGAGGATATCCAGATCGAACTTTCTACAAACAATTGACTTAATTGTGCGTCAAGGTTGCATTGCTTAAGGACCTTACAAACTTGGTGTTCATATCCTCATATCAATAGCTCATGATCACAATCAGAGGCGCGAGTCATGCTAGTTCTTGCGCCCATCGCCGCCACTTCCAACCAGTCCTCACAACCACCTGTGGTACACCTTAAGGGAAAAATTATCGCGCTGCAACAAACCACCGAAAACAATACTGACCCCAATTATGTCAGCGATCGAAGCTCAATGTGACTTAGCAGACTACAGCCGAAGCAATTGAGCTCTCTCTAGAATTTCCTACCGTAATAGCCGGACCGATTTGGCTACCCGACTAAGGACAAAGAGCCGATAACGGCTTTGCCGTTGCATCTACGCCGAATCGTCGCTGGTGTCAAGCATCTTCTCCGATTATTACGTACCCGGGCTTCTTACGGCCAGGGCGATAGACGTTGAAAGTGGAGTGCCCGGAACGTGCATAGATCGCCACTATAAGTAATAGAGAAGCCTGCCGGAATTCAGGGCCCGATTATTAGCGATCTGAAGATCTAAAAGCCTATCACGATGGTTAAATCAGCTTCAGTCCTTGCCGCAGCTTGCGTCTTCATGAGCTTGCGCGCCAGCGCCTCATCTCCAACTCCTGCGAAGATTGAAAACGGATACAAGGCTTCATCGTCAAGGTTCGATAGAATCACAAGGCTTAACGATCTGACCGGCTGACATTTGCAGTTATTCAGTACCAACGTCAGTCTCATATGGCAACATCACCTCCATTCTTGATAAAATCCTGTCGCGCGGCTACCTGAAAGTTGGCACAACGGGAGACTACAAGCCTTTCTCGTACAAGGTGACCAACAGAACAGCCCTACCCGCAACCCCGCCCATCAACACCACCTATGTTGGCGCAGACATCGATCTCGCGCAGGCACTAGCGAACTCACTCTCACTTCCACAACCCATTCAGTTTGTACCCACGATTTGGGCAAACCTCACCACCGACCTCGCTGCACAGAAGTTCGACATTGCCATGAGCGGCGTTAGCATCACGTTAGCTCGCGCGCAAAAGGCTTTCTTTTCGACTGCTATTCAGCGTGTGGGAAAAGCAGCCTGTGTGCGATGTGCAGATCTCGCCAAGTTCTCCTCATTGGCGGCTATTGACACGGCTGGCGTCAAAGTTGCTGTCAATCCAGGTGGTACCAACGAAGCATTTGACCGCGCGAACTTGAAAACAGCCACGATAGTTTTGGTGCAAGATAACAATGCAGTCTATCAGGCCGTCATTGATGGTCAGGCTGATGCTATGATTAGCGATATTATAGAGGTGGAACTGCAGGTTCGATTGCACCCTGGGACGCTGTGCATTGTGAATCCGGATGCGGCCTTCACATTTGAAGAATTGGGCTACATGATTGGGCGGGACGCTGTCTGGAAGCAATATTTGGACACGTTCGTGCACATTCAGCTTGGAAGTGGGAACTGGAATCGCACCTTGGAGAAGTGGATGTCATACCAATGGCCATCTGTGTAGGCGGGGAAGGGATCTTAGTGGTGATGACGTACAGTACGGAATGTCTAAGCAAGGTCCTTTCTCACCTATTATTACTATTTGCCCAGAATCATTACATTCAATGCGCTCATACGGCAGCGTAAATATGTGGGCCAGAATTGCAGTGGTCAAGTTTGGTAGATGAATGTATTGAGGTCATACAGCATGCTCATACCGGAAGTTGGGAAGAATGGGCTCGTGACAAACGTGCAAGGACTACTCTATTACGTCGTCGTGCCTAACAGCCCTATGAAGGCAGGTGGGATCGCCGATCAAGTCATTCTTGAATGATTACTTATCAGCAAGCACCCTTACAGTAGCTTAAGGGCATTGCTCCGACTCCGACTAACTAACCATACTTGGATGTCTTGGCTACAATAAGTTCGTATCTAAAACGATCTCGGACGAATCTTATGACCGGTCCTCGTGAACCAGTGATTGGACAGTGACATATCGCAGTGTAGGTCGTCACGATAGTACGCTGGGTTGCGAAGCATTTTCTTCAACTACGCAATTGATCCTATGGTTCAGAATGCGATCACTAATTCACGACTGACCAACGTTCGTACGTATGGATGAAAGCATCTTGCATATATAGCTCACGGCAACGTCTGGAGTGATACACCACGCTGACATCTTTCGGATGACCTGTTTCCAACCCTACCTGTACTATCGCTTCCCTATCTATCCAAGTACCCACAGTCTCAAGCCTTGCAACAATGGCCTCATTCAAGTCAGTTTTGATCATTGGTGTAAGTATTCTTGCTTGAAACTTGACTGCATGTCAATCCCACGCAGAAACCTGAGATTTTACATCCCGATCTTACACGTTCCAGGCCGGTGGAGCCTTTGGAACTTTGATATTGAACGAGTTTCTAGATTCTCCATACAAAGTGAGCGTTCTTAGTCGCAAAGAATCGAGTGCTACGTTCCAGGACGGCGTCAAGGTCTTCAAAGCAGACTACAAAGACATCTCCGCAGTGAAGGCAGCCATGGAAGGCCAAGATGTAGTGATTAGCAACGTCCACGGCATAGCGGCAGGAGATCAAAAGATTTTCGTTGACGCGGCACTAGAAGCCGGTGTCAAAAGGTTCTTCCCGAGCGAATACGGCCCTTACACCCGGTATGGAAAAATGTCTGAGATCAATCCATACACCGGCCCACATAAGGCGGCTCTTGTGGACTATCTCCGAGCGAAAGAAAGCTTCATCTCTTGGACTGCCGTAATCTGTGGTGGTTTCTTCGAATGGGCAATGGGGAACGGATTCAATGGCTTCAATTTCGAGACCAAGACTGTTGGGTTGATTGACGGAGGAACCAGTGCCTTTGCATCGACGAAAATGACGACAATTGCCAAAGCAATCAGATCGTCGATCGATCATGCGGAGGAAACGAAGAACCAGTATATCTTCATCGCTTCCTTCCATCATTCGCAGCGAGAGATTCTTGACGTCATCGAGAAACTTGACGGACAAAAGTGGACGATTGAGCATCTGAAGTCCGAGGATGTCATTGCGAATGGTGAAAAGAGAGTTCAATCCGGGGATTTTGCTGGCATTATGGATTTGACGAGAGGTGCTGCACTAGGCAAATTAGGGCTGGCAGACTTGAGACCGCATGGGCTTTGGAACGCGAGATTAGGTCTTCCGCAGGATGATATCGCAGATATGCTGAAGGACTTCGTCTAGACGAGATCTGAGAAGTAAGCGTTGTGCCACAAATTACTCGCAAGACACCCAACAAGACGCTAAGATGAATCGTTGTTTTGTTGAAT